>CM062807.1:890680331-891101986 GCA_031772625.1 Pinus tabuliformis | reverse complement strand
GGGACTATTACTTTAGTGTGTGTTTTTAGGGGGAAAGGTCTGAAGTGTTTGATAGACTTAAATACATCGAAAGCTTGTTTTTCAATGTCGGAATAGTTGAGCTCAACACCTTGCAAATTAGAACTAAAGAAAGATATGGGTGCTTCTACTTGTTGGTCATTGATGTTTGTTAAAACAACAACATAATATGTTTCAGTGACCAAAGTATACAAAATAAAATGACTAGAAAAAATTGGAGTATTCAATGCAGGAGTATTAATGATTGCTTGTTTTATCGAGTCAAAAGCCTATTTTTCGTGATGTCCCCATTTGAAGGCTGAATTTTTCTTAGTCATGGATTGCAACAGAAAAAACTATAAGAGTAAAATCAGGAGCAAATCTCTTCACAAATTTTATCTGTCCCAAAAATGATTGCATAGATTTCTTATTATGTGGCAAAGGGATATCAGAAATCCCTTTTATCGTGTCTGGATCGATGTGTATGCCATCTTTGAATACAATGAACCCTAAGAGTTTACCTTCATTAAGAGCAAAGAATGATTTCTTAGGATTAAAGAAATCCCATATCTTTTGCAACGTTCAAAGATCTATTTTAAATCATGCAGATGATTGCTCCTTTTCTTAGAATAGATAGTTATGCCATCTAAGTAAACAACGACTGTCCTATTGATCAAACCTTTGAAGGCTATATCCATGGCTCTTTGAAAAGTAGCTCCAGCATTTATTAAACCAAAAGGCATTTTCTGATAAGCATAGATTCTCCATTTAGTTCTAAATGTAGTCTTTAATCTATCATCTAGATGTACCAGTATCTGATTGTATCTTGAAAAACTGTTAAGAAAAGACATTAATTCTGAGCCAGCTACTGATTGAAGTATCTGCTCCATTGTTGGTAATGGGAAATTATCCTTCTGACATGCTTTGTTGAGCTTTCTAAAATCTATGCGAATCCTAATATCACCATTCTTTTTTCTTACTGGTACTAAGTTTGAGACCCATTTAGAATGTCTGACAGGAAAGATTATTTTGGCTTTAAGGAGTTTGTTCAACTCTGCTTTAATATGACTTTCAAGATTTGGGTGAATTTTCCTTAGCTTTTGTTGTACAAGTTTCTCATCAGAAATCATTGGGATTGTGTGTTGAATGATAAAAGTATCATAAGTTTTCAGATCTTCATAATTCCAAGCGAAAACATTTTTGTACTTTTTTAATAATCTGATGAAAGCAAATCTTTCATCTGATGAAAGTCTAAGTCCTAGATTGACATTTTGTGGTTTGGCCTCAGTGTCGAGATTTACTAATTCAAACCTTAAAGTAGAGCTTTGAAGTTTTGGATTAGTGACCTTTTTGAATCTATCTTTAATATCATAAAGATCTTCTAGCTTGACCATAGATTTAGGAATAGGATTTGCATTAAGTCTTTGTTTTAATTGAAGATCATGATTGCTTTCATCAATAATCTGATCGTCATAAGATCCTTTAGAAGTCAAGAAATTTAAGATATCCTTGTCATGATTAAACACACGCCAATTGGGGACATTATCTGGACAAATGGCCAAAAAAATAATTCAATAGAAAATAAATCTGGACTATAATCCTCATATGGAAGGAGTTTAAAAGCAACATTAGCCAAAATATCGGCTACTGCATTCTGTGATCTAGGAATAGGAGAAATGTCAAAAGCCAGAAAATGAGTTATGAGATATTGAACAAGTGATTGATAATGTTTGAGATGTCCTAAAAGACAATGGACAATATTTCTCACTTGTTTAATGACAATTTCATAATCACAAAATACTTTTAGATATTGGATATTCAGGCCTATTGCTTTATAGGGCCCCTGAATTAATGCTTCATATTCTGCAGTGTTATTGGTACACTCAAATTCTAGCCTACATGATAACATCATTTTTTCTCCTTCTGGACTAACTAAAATACATCATGCTCTTGCACCGTCATTAGATTTTGTTCCATCAAAATACAAAGACCAAAATAAAGGCTTATTTACAAGTTCATCTGCAACACTAACACACTTTGAGGTATCAGTACGGGAGAAATTTTTTGATTTGTGACATGACACTATTAACAGGAAAAGGGGATTGTTGAGCATTAAAATTACCAAAAAATGACTTAGCTGAATAATTTCCAAGAATGTTATTATTGAAGGCTACAGGTTGTTTTTCTTGTTCAAACTCAATTACTGTATGAGTCAAATGTTTTTCGCAATCTATTCTGATTTGATTTGGTTTCCCATTATAGGGAAGCCACATGTGAGACCAATCAGTCAAAATATAACCGTGAAGTTTTTCAGAACAATCTCTACTAAGGATCAAACCATAAAACTCGGGGATGTCAACAATTAATATATCAGTTCTTTGGATAACCCTGGGATCATCTGATAATCTGATAGTAACTAAATTTATTTCTCCTAATACTTGTACTTTAGTTCGATCTAATTGAACAATATGAACTGTAGACTTCTGGGGCTCAATATTTAACTTAGAGAAAACCGAGGCTGGCATTATATTTTATGAAGCCTTTGAATCTATGAAACAATTGTGCAAATTTCTATTATAGATCTCATAAGTCAAGAGAAAAGGAGGAGTATGAGAATTTGACCTATCCCCAGCTAAAACAGCATCATTAGCATCTACCTTATCAGATGGTTGCTTACCTGATCCTCTAGCAGTGTTGGATAATACATCAGTTGGAAGAGGAAAATAAGGTACTGCATTTAATTCTTTAAGCAGCAACTTTTGTTGATGTTTGAGCTTGCTAAGTTCATGTAAAGAAATATTTGCTGGAGTCTTCTTCATGTCTTCCACAATATTATAATCCATGGAATCTTAAACTACTAGCGTTTTAGAAGATGGGGAAGGATTGGAGGATGATGGTTGATTGTGGGGAGACACAGCTGGAGTTTTCTTTGTAGGAGCTTTTTCTTTAGTAACAGGAGTTGATTTTTTCTTCTTAGAATTTTCTTGATTGGGTTCTTCTATACTTTTGCTCCTAGTGTTTACTACAGAGCTTCCTGTTCACTTTCATTATCAGAGTTGGGTAAGATAGAGTCCCACATTCCATGACATTCAATTGTTTCATCTTCTTCCGCTTCTTCAGATGATAATACATTATCTTCATCTTCATCATCATCCAGATCAGATTCTGCATTAGATATAGCAATAGGTGGTTTAGGATCAGTTTTAGGATTAGTTGGTTGATTTCTTTTAAATTTCCTAAATGGTCTTTTCATATAAGTTTCAACTACCTGCTTCTTTATTTCAACCATTTCATTAGACATAGTTTTAAGAACGTTTTGTAAACCTTCCATGTCATATGGATCCTTTATTGCTTTCTTCTTTGAATCATCTCTAAAGGTAACTTTTTTGGATTTCCTTTCTTCTATAACGTTTTTCTTTTCCAAAGCAAGGATACGTTTTTCAACAGTGCTTGCTTCCTTCATATTTTTTGCTAGTGTTGGTTTAGCATCCCTATCAATGAAAATGGCTATGTTTGAAGGTAAGGTAGAAATATACCATTCATTCCGGACTTCCTCACTAGGCTTGGATGTCGCGGGAATTTTATTCAACAGTTTATTGAAGCGTGAGTTGAAGTCTTCGATGGGTTCCTTTGATTCGGATTTAAGATTGGAGAGATCATTAATCAGAGTTGCTATAGACCTATCGTCTCCAAACTTAGTTAGAAATTGCTCTTGAAAAGCATCCCAGCTATTGATAGATCCTGGTGGTAGCAAAAAGTACCATGATCCTGCCGCTCCTTGTAAAGTGTATGGAAATAGTCTAACTACAACATCTTCTTCCGTTACTCCATTCAAGTTGATTAATAACATGAAATTTCTTATATGTTCTTCTGCTAACAAACCAATGTCAAGATTAAATTTTGGTAACCATTTCTCAGGATGTGCTTGTAATTGGCTCAAAAGTGCAGGCATTTTGACAGCTCCTGGATTGGTCCATGGCCTTGGTTGAGGTTGATTATGTGCCCTCGTTGAGATAACTGTAGAAGAGGGTGAAGAAGCAGTTGAAAGAGCTTGGGTATAGGATGTTGAAGTTTATGTTCCTATTTGGACTATGATTTGAAGTTGGGAAACAGATAGATGACCTTGCAATGGTATGGATGGAATGGGTGATGATGAAGTCTCACTGTTAGATTCTGATGGTGTCTTCCTAGCCCTTTTTTGACTTGGTAGAGGGAATTCAACTGGTGGAATGCCAAGTTTTTCACTCTTTTCCCTAGTAAGCGGCTGCAATGGGATATATTGCAAAGTCACATTGCCTTGGGATAACTCAGACTCTTCTTGGGATATTGAAAACCCTTGTAGTTTATGAATCAAAGGTTGTACTTTAGGGGGTTCAGGAGAAGAATTGTCTGGTGTGTTTAGGATTTCAACAGTGGGTGTTGTATTATTATTTTCAACTTCTCACTTCGGAATAGGAGAATTAGAATGCGAAGGAGAAGTTGGAGGAGATGGTGAGGGAGTTTGACTCTTAGAATGGCCCGTGGATTTAGATTTACTAGCCATTCACAGTTAGGCCCTCCTTCTAGAACCAAAAATGTTGATGCCTCTAAAATCGTAGCACCAACATTGGGGATAACCATCCGGTCCGGACCTTAGTACAACTCCTTTTCTGTTCGGAGTGGTGTCTTTGACTAGATGTTATGGGGCTAGTTTCCCAAATAATATATGGTTTGATGAATGAGTGTTTTAAATATATGACAAAGATGATAAGTGATTTAATCTATAACTCTGAAAATATACACATATATCTATATAACCCGGGTAATCTTATAACAATACAATTTTTTATAATTCCTAGTAGACAAATAATCATATAGATGGTTTACTTATCCATAGAAAGATGCATCGAAATAATGATTACTTTGTTTAAGAAATTAAACAAAGTAATTATAAAAACATATCACATGACACACTGGTATTTATTGTTAATATATATCTCTAATAAAACAATTCTAAATCATTCAGAAGTGATTCAATATATAATTGCTTGAAGCATGTTTTTACATCAACAATAGCAAATTAAATGAAATTCTAATTACATAAAGAACAAGACAAAAGAACAGTGATAGAAATACCGCATGCATTTTGAGTCTTGATATGTAAGTAACATTCTGATTCCACCTTTTTATTCCAGAAATTTCCAGGAGATACAAAAATGCAGGTCTTCAAAAAGTTCTTTCACAAAAATCTGAAACTTTGATCCATTGCTTATAAAAAATAAATTAAGAAGTGCAGAATTGCAACTTCTCAAGTCTAGTTTTTTGTACAAATTTAGGGCCCTCTCTCCAATAACATGAAAGGGTTTATAAAATAGAATTAAAACAAACTGTCTACAAAAATCACTAAGAGTTTTTGGAACTGCCATCATTAAAATCTGGGATTTGAATTGCAAAAATATTAATGCGATTGCATCTGAAAAAATTCATCGTATCTATTTCTTCTCCTGTACTTGCAATCGACAAATTGAAAGCATATTTTGTATTTCCAGAGGATGACTCATCTTGGAGTGTAGTTGTCCCGTGTAAGTGGCATCTAAAAGCTCGGGGATCATGCAATCAACAACATCAACAAGGCATTTGATGGTCATCTGTTGGTTGTGCGGCTTGACCAAAAAGAACCAGTACGCATCCCATCTGAGGCTTTTTAGTCTGTTGATTTGTTCATCTTTGGTGGCTAAATCTTGCTTCCATTGATTTTCTAACACTTTTTCCTTTTGGATATTACCTGGGGAACAATCAGAAATTAAATTGGCTCCATATAGACCATCATTTATCATTTCAATTGCATTATTCACTATAGACCTAGCCCTGGAGGTAGCCCTTTCTGCCTTTATAAATTGTGTTTCCCACTCCAAAAACAATATTTCTTTATGTGACTCTTGAATTTTCAGTAGGTCAACACTCTTCCTTCTACTGTGATTTTCCAGGAGAGGAAATTTGTGACCTTATCATCTGCATCCTCAAATTCTAATTTGGTATTAACTGCTTGATCGATCAGTGATGTAGTTATGATGCATAATGGTTCGATAAGAGATATTTTATGGCAAAGTAGATTGAGTTGTTGAGAGAAGGCTTTATTCGCTTCTAGGTATTCCTTCTTAATTCCTCAACCTTGGGATAATCTTTGAATTGTTCTATACAGAGTTGTAGCAGTGTGATTTTCTCCTCTTTAGTCTTAATTTCTTGTTGATATGTCAATTGAATCTATTCAAGCTTTTGAGACAACTGTTGTTGTTTTTGGATGGCATGCTAGTCAATATTCTATTTCTCCATGTTTAATTATTCCTCGAGCTTCTCATTCTTTTGTTTTTCTTTTGCCAATTGTTCTTTAAGCCGATTAATTTTTTGTTGTTCTACTGCTACTTGTTCCTGAAGCTGATTAATCCTTTGATCCTTTTCCTTGAACAATTGGTTAAGCTCAGTTGCCTTATCAATGGTGGCGACTATGTATGCCCCTGCAAATTGAGATATATTAGTCAAATCACCAAAAGGATTGACCTTTGAATCCTTCCATAAAACATTTATAAATTCAGATTGAGAAGTTGTGGATGATGTCTGATCTATTTTCCTCTTTTTCCTTTGTCTTTTGACTACAACCCTATGTTTTGGATTGTAAAATACATCCAAGGATGGTATTTCCTCAATATTCAATGTAATTTCTCCTAAGGGTTTTTAGGGATTATTTCAATTTCTTTCTGAGCTATGTCTTTACTGGGTGTTACTTCAATCGCACTATCAGGAATGATGGGTCGTTGTGTCATGGGTGATGTTGATGTGGTAATGTTTTGGGGATCACTCTGGCTTTTGATATGCTGATCAAATTGCTCCCATTCTTTTATCAAGATGGGGTCAATATGAGCATCTGTTCTAAGTGGTTCACTGGTCTTTCCACTTGTTTCTCCTTCCTCATAAATCTCTTCAATAGTCTGCTCCCTGTTGTGCTCTGCTTGCTGAACAATAGGGGTAGTACTTAATAAATCTAGAGGTACTGTCAGTAACCTCCGTGTCCTTTATTCCATGATTTTTTCCATCTTCCCAGCTCCCAATTTGAATCTTGCTAGATGACTTACTTGTTAGAACAACTCCGCTGAAGCGAATAAGTCATAAAACGCATCCTTCACATGTATAAATTTACTAATTTTCACCTAACTAGTGAAATTGAAAGCGACCTTATTTGGATCATATTGTCTTTTAGGAATAATCGCTAGACCTAGGTCCATTGTTTTCTCTTCTTCTTTCTTAGCATGTTTAAAATCATGCAACGTGTAAGTTCCACAATGGAGGGGAAATGGAGGCCATACTTGTTTCTTAAAATCTTTAAGGTTTCCAGACATCCCTTTTTCCACTATCTGGTAAGCTATTTCCCTGGTTAGCAGCTTATTTGGAATGTAGAGTGGAAGGACATGAGCGTCTGTGATACTGCCAAAATCCCTAATATAATTGAACTTCTCCTCCCCAAACCAACTGCCTATTGAAGTTCAAGTCAATGCTAGCTTCATCAGACAGCCAAGAAGCATGTTTATTAAATATGGTTTGATGGACAGGTAGAATAAATCCATGGAAAATCCTGTATAAATGATTCTTGTAGTCAGACTTCCATAAATACTTATGATAAATATGAATGGGGGTTGGATCCTAAACAATCCATTTCCAGCCTAGGATGGGAAAGTCGAAATTAAAACAGATTGTGTCCATTATGTAGGTGCTCATATAGAATGGGGGCATAATTCTAGTGGAGACAAATATGTTCCTTCTATAAGCTAGTATTTGACTATCCATTTTATCTGATAGAATGGTTTCCCAATCAATGATAAAGGAGTTGATTGCTGCTTCTATTAATCGAACCATTTCTATAGAAAATCTAGCAGAATCAGGGCTTCCAAAGAGCCTATATACCATAGCAACAACATAACTATATGGAGATGCTAAGGAGTCCATAGAGTACATACCAGAGGATTCATGTTTATACTTGTTTGGAAAATGTCTCCACTATTTGATAGGGTATGACTCTATGTCATTCTACTTCGCGAAAGCTTCCAGGAATGATTTGTTGTAGTGTAACTGGGGATCCAACAAGTGATACATTCTCTTGACATCTTTAGGTTTGAATGTCCCGAACATCCTCCCATCGGTTGTGAAGAAAGCTTTGTCTATTATATTAATACTTTCGATTACCCATCTCACTAGATCATTATATGGTAAAACTTTCGCTTGGGCTGCTATTTTATGGAGGAAAGAGCTGGCCAAATCACTGAGCGTGCTTTATGTTCGATCAGTTCCACCATTTGTTGCTTCTTCTTTTATCTTTGTTGGATTTTCTACTTCAGGTAAAGCATATATGCCTTCCCACGAGATTTTACCAAGGTCTAGACAGGTAGTATCTGCAATTAACACCAATTTTGTTGGTCCTTCTTCCACTGTAATGGGGGCCTTTGCCTTTCGGGATTTCTTAGACATCTTGACCAAATTTGTGATTCTGGATCAACACTGCAAAATGAGAAAGAGGAGCATAAAAGGCGAAAAAATTGAGAGGTGATAATACACAAATTACAGACTACAAGCAGTTATGCGGATTAGATACAAAAGTCCTTTTATTGTACATAACTACCACGGATGAAATCCTTAAAGGACTTAACCATAACTGCTCCTTAACGTTTTACCGTAACTTCCAACGTGAAACTTTAATGCTGAAGCCATATGTCACATCATAGGTTTTATAACGGTCCTTTTTACAATAGGTGTCGTGACTCTGCGATTTTCGATTAGCGATTTGTATTATTTTAATATTTGTGTAACAATTGCGTATCGCAAATCGAGAGTTATCAGCGCCATGCTCAAAAGGTTTATTTGCATTGTTGCGATTGCGATGAGTGCTGAGCTGGCATGGGGAGACGATGGATTTCAAACTTGGAAAATCACTTTTTACTTTACAATCTATTTATCCATATACCGCATAAATTCATAGTATTTTATTGCTTTTCTTTTATCGAGAGTGCGATAGGAAATAATTAAATCGCATTGTGATTTTTCAATGAAGTGTATTGGGTGCTTCCTTGTGAATCGGAAATATGTGATTGCAATAGCCTTATCACATCGCAAGGTTTCAACGAAATGCTATAAGTCATTTCTTGTGATTCATGATGTGCGAGACGCGATAGTTACATCACGACGTATTTATAAATGGCTTACTTTGATAAAAAAAACTTTGCGATGAGGGTTTTGTTATGACTCTGATTGCATCGCACTTTTCCAAATGGATGTTCATGGGCTCTAAAGAATCTCGATTTGTGATGAGCGGTCCTAAATACTCAAAAAGCAACTTTTATATGACTTTTATTGAAAATCTATTTTACTTAAAAGTTTTATTGCTTTATTTATATTCTAAAGGGGACCCATTTCTTATTTAGCATCTTAAAACTTTCAATTATAAAAATTGAAATGGGGGGTTGTTGTATAACACAACAGGAACTTACCTTGTAAATTCCTAGAAATATATAGTTATTAATATATTATGACTTATTATAAATAAGTTATCAATTTAAGTGAAGTAGATCTAATTATATTAAATGTTTTTGTAATAAATAAATAAATAAAAGTAATAGTTTTTTAGTTTTAAAAATGAATTTATAAGAAAAACCTCAACAAATATTGGAGTTTATTTAAAAATTAGCTAGTCCATCTTTATAGAGTCATAAAGTTAGAAAATTCATCAAAACTCTAGAAAAAATTCAAAAAAACAAGAGTCTTAGTTGCAATTTTCGAAGAATACTTCAAATCTATCAATCAATAACATAATAAATAAATAAATGAAATTTGATAATTTAGAAAAATAAATAATATATTTTATTCATGTAAAACAATATAATAAATGCAAAAATTTATTGTTAAGAGCTTAATTAATACAAATTCAACAATAAATCAATTATTATAATCTTCAACAAAAACTAATAATAAAAAAGTTATTATTAGAAAAAAAATCCTATAATCTATCTATCTTTATATATATATATATATATATATATATATGATAAAATCAATTATTATAATATAAAAATAATGTATCGTCTAAAAGTTTCAATTTTTTGTTTATATTTTCTTAATATTATAAAAAAATTCTATTAAATCTAATAATAATAATAATAATAATTTTTCTAATTTTGATTTAAGCATTATCAAGTGTGGATGAGCTCTGCTAGGGTTAAGGTTTTCTTCTGATGAATTTTCTAAATTACCCAGAAGCTGCTAATAGATTCAGGCTTTCGCTTCTTTTCAACATCACAAGGAGGTTTTTTTTCACATTTCCATCATTGATTCCATGAATGAGTTGACAATCAAGGAGGGGAGAAATCCGATCCTATAATGTTACAGTAACTGGGGATAAGTAGCCCAATCCAACTAGAGAAGGAAGGATTAAAGGCAAAGGAACAGGTGATCCAGGAGGATCTTGTCACCAATATCTAAAGTGTACCATGCCAAAGAAGAGTACAAGGGAAGATTGGTAGAGCTAGAATAGTTTAAACTTCATGAAAAAATAATATTCAATGTGCTCATGTATTTTTCATTTAAACTGTAAAACTTCATGAGAAAATAATGTTCAATGTGCTCATGTATTTTTCATTTAAATTGTAAAAAGGAAATTGATTAAATGTGAGAATCCACCTCATAAACAATTTTCATAATTTCAAGTGGGAATTGGTATTTTCATGGGACTGTTTCCCTTAAAAATGCGGATAAGGTCCAAGTTTGTTGGAGTTGAAATATTTTCTCCTTAAGAACCCCATAAGTTCCTTTGTTTATGGATCAAGAAATTTATTCTCTCCTTGGAATGTGGATCTAAGGAGATATTCTCTCCTTTGTTTATGGATATCGAAAAACTTATAAATTCTCTTATGTACTCTTTGAAAAGAGAGAGATGATTTTGAGAGAGCTTAGAAAGAGCTTGAGAGAGTTTTTGGAGAAGTTTTGAGAGCTTATTTTGGAGAAATATTTTGAGAGCTTAGAGAGTTCAAGGGGTCTTTTTTGAGGAATTATTTGTATCTACAAGTCTTGAAGTCTTTTTTATAGTAGAAGACATCTCTAAGTTTGGACACACTCTTTATTAGAGAATTGTACACGTTCCTCTTTGAAGAAAGACAATAAAAGTGATTCGACCTGTGGAGGTGAATCTGGAGATGTAGCCCAGTGGAGGGGGTGAACTCCGTTATCAACCTTGATGCTTCATGTTTTTCTTATTCATGGTTTGATCAAGTTATTTTATATGCATTTTAAGTTACAAGTTTATGTTGATATTTACATGTTTATGTGACAAATTGTAACTTAATTTTACAAGCCCTTATGGTCAATTAAAAGGACTTTATTGCAATTTTTATGTGCTCTCAAGTTTTTGGATCAATAGGATAGGAAAATCATATTCTTAGGGCACAGTGGAAATCTTGGCTCAAAGGAAGGTTCCTACTGAAAGTTGTTGCAAATTAGAAATATGTGATTCCAAATAACAAGTTGGAAGGTTATCCATAGTATATAAAATATCATGCACTCATCTGTAAATTCATACAGATATGGCCAATGGAAAGGGACCTGGTTAAATGGATCTAGAAAAAATGGCAACCAAGGGGTCATATTGAGTTGAAACTGAGAGCTTAGGGTTTTTTCATGGTAATATTCTTGAATCTAGAGGATAGGACCCAGATTTTTTAAAATGGACCATATTTTTTCGAAAATGTTGGGCTTTACATGAGGTATTAGGAGGAGTCTTATAATCCAAAATAGGAAAAATTCATAGCATCCCTAATTTGAATATGGTTGTTCTCCCTACTCACAGATTTTTGGGGCCTTGAGATCTTAGATGGAATCAGAAATTCCATTGGAATTTTTATGAAAATTTCAGACATGACCAAGCAAGGTTGTTATACCTCTTATGCAAGGATGTGCATCCACATCAATATAATGCAACCCCTACCTGAATCCATAGAACTTGAATATCATGATGTGGTATGGAAAAAACCATTGGACTATGAGCATGTGTCTTTTCTGTATAGGATATTCTTTGAATATGGGCATCATTTTCAGGATTGTCCACTAAATAAAGCTAAGATCTAGGAGACGATAGAAAAGGAGGATATGAAGGATTTTCAAAAAGTGAACAACAAGAGAAAATCCCCCAAAAGTCGACCAGCTCAAGCAGTGGCCAACGCAAATCCAAAAAGTAATAGATATGTAGTTCTTTCAATGGGAGAAGAGGAATCAAAACTCCTAGATGACTTGATGAATCCAGTTCTGGAAGGTGATTTACTCCTGGTGAAGGTTACACTCAAGAGAAATTCCTAGGAGTACCTGCTGGAAAACCTAAATCAAGAGGAAATATTGATGGGTGAGCAGGAATAAATGGAAACTAAGGAAACAAGGGAAAATCTCAACCATGAGAAGCAAATCCTTACTCAAATTTTGGTGGCATGGAAACATTTGGTATCAAGGTTCATCTATGATAAACAAAAGAACCAATTTTAAGAGATATATCAAAAATTGTAGAGCCAAGGCTGAATAGGAAGAGGAGAACAAGGGAAGGCGTAGATGGACTCAGGTACACAAACCTATAACAAATTTGGCAAAGGCCATGTACTAAAAGGTAATAGGAAAAGAGGAAGGAAGACCACCAATGAATCGATCCAAACAATAGGCGACCATCTTATTAATATTAGGCAAGTGATCACACTTTTGAAGGTTTACCCCTCTCTAAAAGCCTTTATTCAATGAACATCATTACATGGAACATAAGAGGCATCAATAGTTGAGGTAAGTTGAGGAGTCTCAAGGAATGAATCAATAAGGAACATCTATAAATTGTGATATTGCAGGAGACCAAAATCCCTAG
This sequence comes from Pinus tabuliformis, assembly GCA_031772625.1. Classification (NCBI taxonomy): domain Eukaryota; kingdom Viridiplantae; phylum Streptophyta; class Pinopsida; order Pinales; family Pinaceae; genus Pinus; species Pinus tabuliformis. The sequence continues at coordinate 891,089,079 of CM062807.1, read as the reverse complement.
TGAAAAGCTAAGAGACATCGCAGGTCTTTGTCGGAAAGGATGTGAGTCTATGACGTTGAGTGCTAATGGGAGCATTAGAGGTATTACAATCATTTGGAATCCCCTTGAAATTTCCTTTCCAAGCTAGATTTCCTATCCAAGGGTTCTCTCAAGAAGATTCATGATTATTGGAACCAAGGAGATTGTGGTGTTGATGGTAATTTATGTTCCTTATCTCTATATAGAAAAGGTTCCCTTTTATCAAATATTTTTTTAATAAGACAATTGAACCGTGATGAACCCTAGTGATTTTAACCTTATAAAATCATTGGAAGAAGAGAAGGGAGGGTTAAGAATATTGGATCCAAAATCTCATCAATTTGGTGAATTGATCTAGGAATTACATGTGGGAAATTTGGATACAATTAATGTGACCTTCACGTGGAATAACCACAGAGGGGGTGAACATAAAATAGTGAGATGCGTAGATCGATTCATGGTATCATAATCTATGTTGGATAGAGACATTTTCATGGAAGTTGTGATTTTACCTTGTTTAGGGTCTAATCGTTGGCCTCTTAAATTAGAATTGGACTTGACAATCGGCCCTAGAAACTTCCTATTTCATTTTGGGAGTTTTTGGTTGCAGGACCCAAAAATTTTAACAAAATCCCAGACTTGGTTGGAGGATATTGATGTCCAAGGATGGAATATAATGCATTTTTTCATCTCAAACTAAAATAATTAAAAAATAAAATCAAGGAATGGAAGCACAAATACAGCAAGTACAGCAATGAATCATTAAAGACGTAAGATCCCATGACCTCATCTTGGAAGAAGGCCAATTAGTTAATAAAATTGAATAGAGAAAGAAGCAAGAGAAGACTCTATGGAGACATAAATCATGAGAGAAATGGCTAAGGGAAGGGAAGAAAGACTCAAAATTCTTCCATAAGACTATGATAAAGAACCATCATCATAATAGGATCTTCTCTCTCAATTCTAAAGAAGGATAATTCCTTCTACAACACAAGGAAATTGAAAATCAGCTAGTCTCTTATTTTCATGATATGTTTGTGAGAATCTATTCAATGAAAAACTTCTCATATTCCTCACTTGATTAATCAAGATAAAACTGAGGCTTTAATGAGGGAAATCAATTTCTCATAAATGGAACAGCCATGTATGGCTAAGCCTCATAATAAGGCACTAGGTTTGGATGAATTCATGCTGGATTTCTTTTAGGCATGCTAAAAAATTATCAGTCCTGAAGTCCATTCTCTAGTTGAAGAATCTCATCAATCTCAAAAAGGTATGGTTAGCCTCAATGCTACTTTCATTACCTTAATCCTCAAATCTAGTAGATCGAAGAACCCTATTGGTTTAGTCCTATTATTTTGTGTAATGATATTTATAAAATCATTTGTTCAATTATTTTTAGTCACATTAAACCCTTGTTAAATATTATTATATCCCTAGAACATACATGGTTTATTGAGGGATGTTAAATTCTTGATGGTATCGTGACTTCTCATGAGGTTATACATTCCTTAGAGAAGTTAAAAAACTTGGCATCTTGATTAATATGGACCTTTCTAAAGCATATGACAGACTTAGCCAGGAGTATCTTCATATGAGCTTTATGCATTTGGATTCATTCTACAATGAGTTTCTTGGATAAAATCATTGATCTCTTTCCCCTTCTATTCCATTCTTCTAAATTGTTCTCCCACTACAATTTTGAATCCATCCCATGGTTTGCGTCAAGATGATCCAATCTCTCCTTTTATCTTTATTCTAGCAACAAAAGGTCTGGGGAGGTACCTCAAAGAAACCAACCAATGGGTATTATTAAAGGACTTTGTCCTTTTGGTGAGTAATTTCCTGTTACACACAAATAATTTGTATATGACATATTACTCTTTTTGCAAGCCTCTTTGCGAGACGTTAGGGCCTTAAAATCCATTATTGTTAAATTTACAAATGCTTCTAGCACCTTGATTAGTGGAGTTAAGTCTAATGTGTTCTTCTAAAGTACCAACCCTATGGTTCAGGCCCATCTTGCTCACATTCTTCAATTTTGGATTGGCAATCTCCTGGAAAATTACTTGGGAGTCTCTCTCGTAGAAAATTCCCTAAGAATAACATGTTGGCAAGGTATCCTTCAAAATATTTATTATAAACTTGACAGTTGGGCATTTAGATCCCTTAATATGGCAATTTATATAGACTTTCTCAAGTCATTCCTTCAAGCTATTCTAACGTAGCAATTGCTAGCACTAGCTTCTCCTAAAGCCATATGCAACTCTATCACTACTTTGTTGAAATTTTTCTTAAGGAGTAGAGTGAATAATGTCAAGGAATGGGCACTAGTAGCATAGTAGAAGATTTTCATTCCCAAATTGGTAGATGGTCTAGGTCTATGGGACCTAGAGATTTTGAACAATTCTCTTGGAGTGAAATTATGGTGGTGATGGTTCCAAGGAGGAATGGATATTTGGAAACTAAACTGTAATAGAAAATATGGACCTTCTTATTCCCAATTAGGGAAACTATGAGCTAAGATCTTTCCTCTAGGATCCTTATGGAACCTCACACAAGCTAATTCAAATCTAATCTAGCAATATGCCTTCTGGGAGATAACTAATGGGTGCACTACTTGTTTTTGGCAAGACTCCTAAAAACAACTACTAAGCCTAAGCGAGAGGGAAGATCTGAGAGAATTTCAATCCTTTATTACAGAACAACAATGCTCAAAGGTAGTTGATTTTTAGAAACTGGCTACATATGAAACTCAGTTAAAACTTCGAAAAATCAAAATATTGGTTAAATTCTCCCCCATGGCTTAATTGCCTACCCTTTCCCAAGAGTTGCAGAATCAGAAAATCTCCTATAATCGAGAAATGAATAATATGCATTGGGGTTATCAGACGAGAGGTATTTTCACTCTAAATGAATCCTCGTCCTTACTTGTTGGTCATCAAAATTTTCTCTAGGAGGCTCTCTAGAGTAAAACTTAGATAAATATATTGTGGCCTAAAGTCGCTCAGTTTGTTTAATTGGTGGGACTAAGAAATATTTTGACGTGGGATCACATTCAAAGAAAAGGTTTCCAAGGGTTTTCATTCTGCCATCTTTGTTGACAACAAGAAGAAACAATGGAACATCTGTTAAACAACTGCTTATTTTTTTATTTAATTTGGAAGAAGATTCTAGAGATCTTTTTTCATTTTGATTAGTCCCATCACAATTTGATAGAAACCTTGGAACAATTGTGGACCAATATATTCTCCAGTCCTATGGTAAACAAAGTGTGGATGCTTGTTGTTGGATTTTTTATGTGGGTTGTATTGAAGGAACAGAATAGATGAAGCTTTAAAAATAAATAAATGATTGAATATAAAGTTAGGAACATCATTAGACTAAACATTTGGGAAACCATTATGGCTGAGACTTGGTATCAAGATGATTGGAAGGCTCAACCTCATGAAGCATCTATTCTGATAAACCTTGATCGTTCTCCGTCAATTCTATCCCCTCCCTCGATGAAGCCACCCTCTCCTCATAGTTTATCACCTAGTTCTTATTCTCCTCCTCCAACTCCTCCCGGGGGTTTTATGAAGCTAAAATCCAATGGATCTTGGAAAGGTAATCCTGGACTAGCTAGGTATGGGGGTCTAATATGGGACCAAGAGCACAATGTATTACATATTTCTATGGTTGGTTGTGGTATAATAAGCAACGCAGAGTTTCTAGCCTTAGACATGGGCTTAAGGGTGGTGGTTTTGGCAGGTTATTATAAGCTTTAAATGGATGGATATTCTCAACTAGTTATTAAGGCAACTCAAAAATTAAGTCAAGGTTCTCTAGTAGAAAAACTATCCAAAAGATGGAGGCTCATCAACCTGATTTCCTGAATTAGAATGATTCTTTTATCCCTCAATTATGTGACCACTTCTCACACCGGGAGAACTGGAAATAGAGATGCAGATTTCTTGGCCAACATGGGATGCAGTCAAAGAGGAATGTGTTCTGATGTAGGTTGACCTCCGAAAACCCAGTTAGACTAGCACAATAACCTGTATCACATTTTAAAAGACGAAAAAACTTACCCAATGGGAGGGTGGTTTCCTACAAGGAGAATGGCTCCTTGATGGGAGTGTTACTTGTGGAGAATAGCGGGTTTTGGGGCCATGCCTTCCACCCCATGGAAATGAGTTCATTAAATTAAAGGGGTGATGTGACCACCCCCATGAATGCATAACCATGTGAGTAGATGATAAGAAAATTTCCAGGGGATGAAGTGTATAAGGATTTAAGGTGGGTCGGCACATTCAACTGTAGTGTAGAACCAAGGGGAAATAACTCAAGTCCCTAACAAAGGAGACATGGCTTGGAGCAAGAGAAAGCATTGTGAGGTTTATGAGTAACTAGATACCAACAATATATGAAAATTGTTTTCTTTCCATCCTTGGAGCAACTTTAGGGGGGATAGCTATCATCTTGGCTCTGCTATTAAGATATTTGGGTGAGATTTTTATGATGGAACTAGGGGACAGGAGATTCTGCAAAACAACGAGGAGAGTTGGTCATTATTCCAGAGAAGACTATGGGTTCTTGAGCACTCTTCAAGCAACTGTCACACAGATATCATTTCTAGTAATTCAACCTTTGTGCACAAAGGATACTGTGACCTGGGTAACTCTGAACTCCTCTCGTTATTTTTCCAAATTGTTCATATGCATTTTTTGGCTTCTGGTGTTGCTTTAAAGGTCATCTTGCATGGTTCAGTGGCTTGGAGATATCTTGTATCTTTCTCTCAATTACAATCGTGGTGAGGTGTCCCTTCAATGTGGCATTTTTCTTCTCCGGTAATTATACATTGCATAAACTAGTGTTGCATCTTCACCTATATCTTGATGCACCTATTCTTGAAATGGATTCTGACTTTCCTGTGCTCCCAAATCTCTTCCTTGACATCAGCTCTGACTTTGCTTCATCTCTACATTAAATCCTCTACCACTATAAATACCTGTGTAGACCTCTAGTGCATAAACTTATTGGTTGATATGCAATTCCAAAGTATGTGAAGTCAATGTGGAGGGGCGGTCACGACCCCTGAGGTCAAAATTGAGCTGAGCAGCAGGCCCAAGAGGCTATTGAAACTTATCATTCATACACCCCCCTAGAAACTTGCAATGAAATCAATCAATTGGAAACCCTTGCTGCTAGAGATAGACAAGTTTTCTTAGAATCTAAGATAATGGAAGAAGTTTTTAACTAGGTTCCTAACCTAGTCATACCAAGGAAGGAAGAAGAAATATCTCAATGCTATATCATTATAGTGGAAAATGAAGAACTTATTGGGTAGGGTCTTAATGGACAAATAAGAAGAAAGATGCAATATCTTTGCAAGTTTAGAAGGCATAAAACATGTTCAGAGAAATCAGCGGGTGTGTTTAGAAAAAATGGATGCTAGGTTGGCTCATATCAAGCACCACCTCTAGTGTGATCTTACTCCCTCAAGTACTCTAAGCTCCAATGCCAAAGATCGGGCACCTTTCACCTCCTCAAACTCTTGACTTCCTGAATATTAACTTGTCCTCATTTGCTTCACAATTTGGTAGTAGAGACTTTAACCATGTTAAAGTTGTTAAAACTCTTAGAATTTTGGAGATAAGATTCTATTGGTAAGTAGTCAAATTAATTAGTTTTGTGCTAAAGAGATTGCGACCACCTACTAAAAAACATGTTTAAGCTAGTTGGTTCTCTAATGAACTTGATTAGGATGATTTTGTGAAGTGATAGAATATTAACTTTAAAAAAAAAAAAATAGTCTTATTATTATTTTTATAAATGTGACAATATAGATATTAGCGTTGACAGTTTTATTACAAAGATTAATATTTTTGATATATTAATAATATTGTTTATTTTAAAATGTAATAACAAAGGTATTTTGTTTGTAAGTTAAAATGTATTGGCTTAGAAAATTAGATTGTATCATATCATCACCACCAATGAGCCCAATACACTAAACTACATTTACTACATTACTGGTATCATATCCCAGGATTGGACATGGATTTTTTCTTTTTCCCTTTTTTTTACCGGCATTAATTCATCTTGTTGAATTATATTGACATCATTTCTTTGGAACAATTCCATTACCAATAGTTCTACCATATTAGACATGGTTTTTTTCTTTTTCCCTTTTTTTTACCGGCATTAATTCATCTTGTTGAATTATATTGACATCATTTCTTTGGAACAATTCCATTACCAATAGTTCTACCATATTGATGGTTGACTCATGGATTCATTTTTCTCACTCATTATAGAAGCCACAATTAGGACTGAGTCTTTTCCCTTTCATTTGAAGTATGAATCTCTTCCTATGAAGGAGTAGTTGGTTCCCTATGATGTTACATTAGAGTTAAAAGAATTGATTAAGAGGTAAATGTTGTTTGTTACTAAGGGTTACCCTACTTTTACCTTGAAGTATTCTTGAATCCCCATCCACTACTTGTAACCTAAGGGGAAAGGGAAATACATTTTGAAAATTTCCAATAATTAACAAACCCTGCCATGAAAAACAATATTTTCATAAACCAGCTACTAGTGGAAAACGTTACCCCACTTGAATAAGATTTTATCCTACAACCCTTTACCAAAATCCGATGATATTAAAAAAATAATATATATCATTTAAAATACTTATATAACATAAATGGTTATATATATATATATATATGCTTTTTCATTTATTTACACATTTTAAAACGCCTTTGTAACGTTGAATGGCTTATTATAGGATATATATGGTTAAAAGAATTAACACAATAAAAGATCTATAGATAAATAGTCAACGTAATCCCAATACAAATTTATCGCCTTTTTTGTCTCTCCAAAACTCCCCTGCAGCAGAATTTTTCTTTCAAAACTCAAGAAGCCAAACTCAAAACAAACCCATCAATTTTGTGGCTTTTAAGAATTCTGGTAACCAGTTTGAATCTCATATCATCTAGTGAATTCTCTGATTCTGCAATAAGCCTAGAGCTCCGGTGAGTTTTCAAACATTTATGGACAATGGCTTTAATCTGAATTTGTGTTTAAGATAGGTTTTGTGAAAAAATTTGATGGGCGAAATTCCATTTGTGGATAAGGAAAATTTTAAAGGTTGAATACCACTTATGGATTAATTTTCTGTATGTTTTCAAAAGAAATTTAAAAAAATAATTTACTCAAATTTCATAGTATAGAAATTTTTAATTTAGAAAATTGTTTAACCTATATAAAAGTTTTAATAAAAGGTATATTTGAATAATTTTTCAAATATTTTTTTATTAATAAAATTGTCTAAAATTTAATAAAGGAGTTGTTTTTAGTGTGATTTTTAAGATTTTCTGGTGTTGCGGAAAAAAATTAAGATGAAATCTGGATTTGTGTTATTTAAATTGGTTTTTTGACTATACATATAGATTCCACACCTTGAAAAATATTTAGGGCACTTCAATTGTGCAGGGTTATCATCAAGTTTAAGATTTCAATAAATTCCTACTTGATTTTACAGAAATTAAATCGAAAAAACCCAAAAAAAACACTTCCAAAAAACCTTACTGAAATTTTTAATAATTATCATTTTTAAATTTTCTTTACTCACTATAAATATTAAAAATATGAAATGACCTGATACATTTAATTCTAAAATTAATATAACAATCATCAACATTTTCTCTCCTTTTTCTAAATATTATACAAAATTTGAAAAATTTATATTTTTTAATTAATTTGTATACATCATATAAAATTTATTTAAATCAAAATAAATTAAATTTACACTCTCACCTGTCTGTGCGAAAATATAATAGTAACATGTAATGATATATGTGACAATGTACGTGACATAATGACATATTAAAAGTTATTTTTGTTTATCTTAAAAGTCTCATTGCATTTAAATGGTACATAATGGCATATCAAAAGTTAATTTTTTATTTTAAAAATAATATTGCATTTAAATAATTTATATATAAAATAAGTGTTATATAGTAGTTAGTATTTGTCGTTTAATTTAAATATAGTTAATTGGAATATAAATTGTTGACAAAGTGTGAGATGATCAATTCAAATTTTCATAAAAAAAAAAAAAGAAATGAAAGTGAAAATATTATGTTAAAATGTTGTTTTTTTGGTGAACACCCTATATCATTGGTGAATTATAATGAAGCTTTATAACTTTCTTTTTTTTGCAGTGTTTGGTTTACATTGATATGGAGAAACTTAGCTTCAACTCAATGAGAAACTTGTTTTGCACAACCAATAGCCTCCTAGAGTTTATGGGAATTGAACATGGTTGATATAGAGTTGAATGCAATTGTGTTTGTGGCGGTAAATGCATGGGAATATGAAACAAAACTTTTATTGCTATCACTCAAATGTGTCTCTTTCTTTTGAAAGATAATCTAATTTGTGATTTAGTATTAAATTAATTTTTAAATTAAATTGTAAAGACATGTTAATTAATATTTATGAATAATTTGTAATAACAATTGTTTTACCATTAATTTAACAACTAAATTATAACTGGCACGGTTATATAAATTAAATCACTAGTAATTATAAATGAATATCAAAACACTTAGTTTCTGATCAAAATACTTACATTTCGTATGGTGAAAATAAAAGTAAAAAACATTTAAAAATTTTAAATATTAAAATAAATAAAATATATCATTATCCATTTTCAAAACTATTCTAAATATTATACGTTGTCTATGATTTGTGATTTAGTACTAAATTGATTGAATTTATTTATACGTTTGTCTATGATTTGTGGTTTAGTACTAAATTGATTGAATTTGACAGTCACTTTGAATAAAACTAGGAATAAAGTTGCAATAGATTAAACGACTTCAACAAAATTCACACATTAACTTTTTGCATGGTAACTGAGACCAAAATTCACACATTAACTTTTTGCATGGTAACTGAGACTAATCTCCAGTGTTTGATTTGAGGAAAGAAGATAAAACAACTTTAACAAACCAATTGAAACACGTGAGAAATTGAAAACTAACCTCTCAATAAAATTGAATAGTGTTCAACAACTCTAAACATAATATGTAACTTCAAAGTCGAATCCTGACATTATCCCAACTCTAAACATAATATGGAACTTCAAAGTCAAATCCTGACATTATCCCAGCTGGAGTTTTGATTCGAGGAAAGAAGATAAAATAATTTTATCAAACCAATTGAAACAGATGAGAAATTGGAAACTAACCTCTCAATAAACTTCGAACAGTCTTCAACAACTCTAAATAGAATATGGAACTTCAAAGTGAGATCTTGACATTATCCCAGCTCGAGTTTCAAATCCTTTGACGTGCGAGAACAATAGACATTAATCACCAGACACGGGAAAGGAATTAAAAAAAAAATAAAAAATTCTTGAATTCAAGAAGATAAATTTCTTGAAGTTTTTATATATATGTAGACAAAAATATAAAAACTATACTCAAATAAAACAATTTCAACAAAGTTAGGAAAAAATTGTTCATGAGATCCTAAAAATTAGTAACTAAACATCAATAAAATTTTCTTAATAAAATAAATTTAGGAAAGAAATGATCACAAGATTCTAAAAACTAAAAACTAATTGTCATAATATTAATTATAAAAGCTATGGGTAAACAAGAAAAAAAATTATGATTAATGTATTTGGTATTGACAATAGAGAAAAGAATAGAAAAATTATATATATATATATATATATAATATGTCAAAATAAGAATTAAAAAAAATATTAGGAAAATATTTTTTAATTGTTTTTTCTTCTCAAAATTTGTCATCTAAAAAACCCATAGGAAAAAGACAAAAAAAATATAAGTCAAATTAAAAATAATAAAACAAAAAAACAATAATAATATTAATTATTTTTTTCTTTTTAAAATCTGTCTATCTTAAATTGAAAATATGGAGAAAAAATTACAATTCATGAAAATAGAAATACTAGAAAAGAAATAATAAGACCTCAACCATTCATTTTACAAATAAATAAATTTAAATAATAATAAAAAATAACAAAAAAATGAATTTCCAATGTTAAATTATGGATAAGTGACATAAATTTTTGGTCAAAGACAAACTGAATACGTATCATACCTCGAAAAATAACATAAAATTTGATATCAGTCTTTCCAATTAAATAAAATAAAAATTTTACAATTTTTCATAATGTAAATAAATGGCGCTCTTTCTTTTGAAATTATATAAAAAATTATAATTTTAAATATCTTTCTCAAAATACTATTAAATATTCTAAGATTTATATATTAAATATTGTTGGACACCTAATCCTCAATGGGTTAGTGTGGAAGCCGAATAGACAAAGTCCAAGAGAGCTTGGGATGTGAAACCTAACGGTCAAACCATGTACCATAAATGTATATCTCTTGTTAATAAAAATGTACTCTCATGTTTTATCCTTCAGATTTTCTTGTTGCCCATGTGTGTTTAACATGGTATCAGAGCGGGCAATTGCTGGTTCTGCTCCAATTTGAGCCACTAATTTTTTGTGATCATTTTCTATGAGTTTGTTTCTAAACGTTAGCGTTATCTAGACTCTCTGAAATCTGCAACTGTTAGAACGCAGGACCTAAATTGGGCTCTTTGCCCCACTAAATCTTGCTATTAATCATTCACCTGTCGCTACACCTTATTATAGCCTACCCCAGGCAGTGTCATATACGTTTTTGATATTGTCTGCGCCCTCTGTCAAGGGACCTGCTGCAAACGTTGTCTCACTGCGTCAGTGTCATAGACATTTTATATTCTCTGGTCTGACCTGCCAGATACGAACCAGAGATTCAATATTGTTCAAGCTAAACTCAAACTTTTGTGAAATGCGATTCAAATGCTCCACTACTCCATTGAAGCCATCTCATAATCCTGACTGCATGATAGTTCTACCACTACTCCCTTAGAAATCAGAACGCAACATATATTTAATTGATTGTTGCCCCATCCATCGAACAGCCTCTCCATCTATACCTCGACCTCTCCATTGATTGAATGATGTCCGTTGATTTAAACATTGGAGTGTTAACACAGTTCTGGTATTCGAACAACTGATCTCTAACAGCAGTCGGAGTCACTTGAAAAGACTCAGATCGTCGTCCTTGATTGGACTTCCTGGCTTCAAATTAACTGGAACGGCTTGTTTCTTTGACGGATTCTTGCATGACAATTTCAGAATATGATGTCTTAAGCTTGAGAGATTGGACACTGTAATGGCCTTGGGCTCCTTAGGGGAAGCAACGGCACCTTTGTAGTTTTCTGGCGGAGAATCGGTGTCATGTTGCTGCGAGGCCGGTTTGTTGGATTCGTAAAGGAATAAATTCAGCTGTAAGCGTCCATCTTGGCGATTCACCTGCAAGTATTCGCGAGAGGTGACTTCGACGGGTTTGAGCATAAATATCACGGGCCGCTGCAACTAGAAAGCGAAGGAAGCGACGGAGGGAAAGATCTCTGCGTCCAGATGTTCTTTTGCAATGCAAATGGCCTTTCTTGTTATGCTATCATCTACCAAGAGAATGGTTTAGTTCCTATTGTTGAGCCAGAAATTCTGGTAGATGGGTTTCATGAGTTTGGTGAAATGAAAGTAGTGGGCTTTGATTCTTGACGTATTTGCTCCCCAAGTCTCGTAGAAGAAAAAGAAATTCGAGAGACTGCAAGGTGAAGAAGCTAATCAAGATGAGCATCTGGAACTATGTTGTGACCGCTCACAAACCAACCAATGTGACTCATTCCTGCATCGGAAACTTTACCAACCCACACGACATTAATCTCATCATATCTTCCAGCAGGCTGAGCTGATACGTATTTGCATTCAGAATTTGGAGACGTATTTATAAAGAGTTATCGGTGGATTTCCTATGCAAAATTAGAGGGACAAATTCTCTATTAATTCTAGGCTCAAATCATCTGCAAATCAAGAGGGTCAAGCTAGTTTTGTTGTGGTGAATTGTGTATTCCAAGACTTTCCATCGATGTGCAAAAAAATTATATAATTTAATGTGAAATGTGACAAATCGGTGGCAGAGGTTGGCAAAACCAGTGTATTTTGCAGTTTACGGGGTTCGAAGCTGATCCCGTGGTTTTCAAATTGATCTTTATATGTCCTGCATTTTAGGAGGAAGCTTTATTGTTATTTAATTCGATATTAGCCAGATCATCTCGGAATCTAAAGGTTTTGCAGTGCCTCAGTTGCCAAAACTTGTCTGAGTTGAACTTGCGCACCTCACTCAGCACAGCGGACTCGTAGAAGGCGCTTCGCTAGAATGTTCATTTTAAATCAAAGTTTTGTTGCAGATTAATCTGATTTATATCCAACAGTTTGCTGGACAGATTCACACACCCGTCGAATCAAACTGCACGGAGGCTCTGGGATTCAAGTGCCCCAGACTCGAAGAAGAATAATGATAATAAATGGCACAGGGAAGGATTTTATAATGGAAGAGTTCTAGTCCATATTCATCCTTGCATTTTGGTAGAGATATATTGGTTTGTGTTCTTAATCTATGGGAATGTATGTGTTGTATGTACAATGAACATTGAAGCTGACTTGTGACAAAAGAGTTCATGTGAAGAGAATATATGCCTCCTATATGTTGTATAATATGATTGGATAGCGTGAATATATAGTAGTTCATGCGCTGGTTATATGGTTAGTGTGTCTCCACTCTTTACATGTTCATTGAAGGTGCTCTTCACATATAGCGTTGAAGGCTATACGTTGAAATCATTTCTTTTGGATTGGTATAGTATTGTTATTGTGTTGATGGTTAAGTGCTACGTTGAGTCTTTGAAGCCGATGTTGGTTATACATGCACCTTGGAATGATGGGTCTTTAGTGTTTAACATGTTTATGGAGATATATCAAAATTTTGTTGCAAGCATTGTGATTATTTAGGGTACATTTTCACCTCAACTCATACTAAAACAAGTTTCTAGTGGTGCATTTCTGTTGAGAAAAATGGCTACAATTACTGAAGTATTAGAGTTCATGAAAACTCTTATACAATCTATTGTTGATGACACATTCCAAATCAGTAAAGTTTCTCTCACAGACATTCAGGTCTGTCTACAAAATGCACAAGAGAAAATTGATTTTTTGCAGCTCGAAACTCAGGTACAGCAAGAAGAATTAAAACAAAGGAGTCATCATTCTGAACATGTTTCTTTTTAGAACATTGAGACTGCAACCCATCAGAAGCAAGTCAATAATGTTACAGTTGGTTCAGATTTAGTACCCAATAAATCAGCAGCTATACATGCAGATGCAAAAACTCAGTTTGCACTTCCCAAGCCCATCATCAGACCTTGGGAACAGCTTGTCCACAACAAGCACAGAATTGGTCTTGGATATGACAAGGACTTGTCCTTTCATATTCTAGACTACTCAAAGCCAATTCAATTTCAAACTGTTGGATTTCTTGAGGATGATTCATCTTCACCTGTTCTTCATGATAGTTCACCTCCAGCTATTCCAGATTCTGCCCCTCATCCACAACAACAACAAAAAATTGTGAAATTCCAACACTGTGACTGAGTTGGCCATCTGAAAGATCATTTTTTTTATCTTCATCCATGTAAGCACTGTCATAAAACCACCCATTCTTCACAGATATGCTTCAAAAACAAACGTCCTGCAAGAACAAGATTCATCTTGGATGGATCGCTTCTTGGCAATGGGCATCAACAACCAAAAAGGTACAAACACATGTCAGAACTTGTTCCAGAGTATTGAACAGTCTTGCAGTTGAGTTTTCTCCATCATCTCACCTTGTATCTGACAGGGGGGGAAATGATGGTCATCTACAAGCTTCAAAGCCACATCAAGTGAACCTGAGCCACAACCTGCCATACCAGATTCAGAGTTGTAGCCAGAAACGAAGATGCCCCTGAGCATGCCTTCAATTGGTAATCTGGGAAACTTCCTCTAGCAGAAGACTTCAGCTTCTTGCCAGTTTCGGAAGAATTCCAGGAACAAAATTGAGAACACTTCCTCTAGCAGAAGACTTCATCTTCTCGCCATTTTTGGAAGAGTTCCAGGAATTGAGTTGTTGGTCATCCTTAAACCATCACAGGTTGAGACTTCCCTTTTCAGGTTGAATTTCTCCCTTTTATGTGGGGTGAGACCTCCCTTTCATGGTTGTAGTTTTCCCTCTTCAAAACAATAGGAGCACTTCCTCTAGCAGAAGACTTCAGCTTCTTGCCACATTTGGAAGAGTTCCGAGAACTGCACTAAGTGTTCCAGGGTTGGTGGTCATCCTTAAACCACCGCCCTTTATACCAAAATTTCAGAGAGAACATTCACTCTAGTGCTGCCATGCATTTTTTCACATTTTGTATTACATCTCTATTCTTGGACTCATACATAACCCTTTAGGTTAAGGGGGGGAATGTTGGACACCTAATCCTTAATGGGTTAGTGTGGAAGCCGAATAGACAAAAGAAGTCCAAGAGACCTTAGGATGTGAAACCCAACGGTAAAACCATGTACTATAAATGTATATCTCTTGTTAATAAAAATGTACTCTCATGTTTTATCCTTCAGATTATTCTTGTTGCTCATGTGTGTTTAACAAATACTAATAGAAATTTACCAAGATTTCGGTTAATACCAGCGAGGATTCGGAAATTGGAGCGAACATTGGAAGAATAGATATGGTTGTAGGTTTCTGAGCACAATGGAGGCACACACAGGGGGGAGCTCCACGCCCTTCTACAAGCAGGTAGTGGCCAGTAGAGGCAAGAAACCTTTAGAATCTATCAAAGTGCCTTCAAAGGAAAGGAATAAGAATATGGAAGAGGATCAGGATTTCACCAAACCAAGAGAGGACAACAACATGAAAGATAATGAGGAAGAAGACAAAAAACAGGGAGCAGAAAACAAGGCACGAAAGGGGCCATGCAAACCCAAGGATGAGGTCACTCCCAGAGTAGTTTTAAATGATCCTGCCCTACAGGCACACAGGGATCACATGTGGACCTATGCTATCATTTGAAAATTCATGGGATTATGGCCCACTGAAAAGGCATTACAAGCATGGATTAAATTCCATTGTAAACCAAAAGGAAGCATAAATCTACAACTTAGGTCAAAGGGTTTCTTTATTGTGGTCTTCACAAACATTGAGGATAAAGACAGGGTGTTTGAAGGAGGACCCTACTTCTACGTAGCAGCGGGCCTCTACATGCGGCTGTGGATGATGAATTTTGTCCTGGAGAGAGAAAATTTTACTTCGGTTCTGGTCTAGGTAAGACTTTATTCCCTACCTCTTGATTACTGGAAAATGGAATCGTTATCGTTATCTACCATAGGAAGTAAACTAGGGCGTTTCGTTAAAGCCTCCGAGGCCACCAGAAGGGGAAAATACACCTCCTTTGTAAGAATATGTGTCGAGATGGACCTATCAGGAGCCCTACCAGATGAGGTCATCTTGGAAGTTTTTGATGAAGAATGGGTGCAAACAGTAGATTATGAACATATTCCCTTTAGATGTCGCAGGTGCCATGAGCATGGGCACCTTTTTAGGGACTACCCTCTCAGCAAAATAGAGAACAGAAGTAAAAAGACCACAATGAAAGATACTGAAAGCTTTCACAAAGTGGGACATAGAGGAAAAGGGGGAAAAATGGGGCCAAAGAAACAACAAACAGAAAGGCAACAGGCCAATCTGAAAAGGTTCCAAGTTCTCAAAGAAGAGGAAGGAATATCAAATGAAGATCAAGTAATGGAAATAAGCTCAGTGGAAAAGGAGAAAGAAGAAGATAGGGAACAAGCACAGGATGCTACTAAACAGAAAGAAACAATGCTGAATGATGAAGAACTGGAGATGGATCAAGAAATGACTCAGAGTGAGATGGAAACTGAGGATCAGGAACTGCAGGAGATTATGGATAGAGAAAACCTAGATCTGGAAGGATTCCTGAAACAAGGAACCATGGGAGGGGTAGACTCATCACCTCAAGAAGAGTTCAACATAGTACAGCAGTTGTTCCTATGGAAAACTCAGGACAAAGAGATGGAAAAGCAAAGCAACAATGAAAGGTCAGGCAACGAAGGAATGAAAACTATGAAAACCACACCAGGACTAGCTTCCAGATACCCAGGAAAGAAAAGAGGCAGGAAAAAGCAGAACGAGCTATTGATGGAATGTGGAAAGCTAATGATTAATTCAGGTAAGATGAAAGACCTATCCAATTACTCCTTTACAAATCTTTAATAATGAAGTTTACATCTTGGAATATCAGAGGTTTAGGTAATAAAATGATTTAACAAAGATTACTTAGCAATAGAATGAAACAAGAAGCTCCGGATATGATCTTTACGTAGGAAACTAAATGTTCCATTCAAAAAATCAAAGAAATAGTAAATGGATCAATAGGTTTTAGTTTCTAGAAGTTAAAGCAAATAATACAGCTAGAGGCATTATCACTCTTTGGAACCCCCAAAAGATTGACATAATAGATGTTGAGGCATCTAGGAATTACTTATCAGTGGTTATACAGCCTGTGGGAGACAACGAGACTTATTTGGTCACGAATGTCTATGGTCCACAAAGACTGGATGATAAACTCAAATTTCTAGATTCTCTTGTAGAACTCAAAGATAGACATGCAGGAGTTCCTTGGATAATGGGCAGGGACTTCAACATGATCAAATCACTTTCGGAAAAAAAAAGGGGGAACAAGAACTTTAAATAAAGATTCTGCAGCATTTCTAACTTTCATAGATAATATGATGCTAGTTGAAACTGATATGAATAATGGCCTCTTTACTTGAAACAACAAGAGAGGAGGGGAGTCACAAGTAGCCTCAAAATTACACAGATTCATAATTTCAGAGGACCTTATGTTCACAAACAAGGAAATGACAGTGAGAATTCTCCCCTTGGTGGCTCGAACCATTGGCCTGTACAAATGGAGGTACAAGGCATGGGCACCCCCAAGAACGGGCCTTTTAGATTTGAGAATATTTGTCTTACCCACCTCGATTTTATCAGTAACATAGCAAGATGGTGGAAAGAGGATCTTCACATTCAGGGAACAAGAATGATTCTGCTTCACAAAAGACTAAAATACATCAAGATCAGACTCAAAGATTGGAACAAGAAGGAATTTGGCAATATTTTTGTAGCAAAAAAAGAGGTTGAAGATAAGATGCAAACACTCAATCAAACTCTTATTACAAAGAGCTTTGATAGAGTCAGAGATGACCAAGTCACCAAACTTCATCAAGACTGGGAGAAATTATGCAAACAAGAGGAAATATATTGGAGACAAAAATCTAGAGTTTAGTGGCTAAAAGAAGGGGAATGGAACACCAAATTTTTCCACAGATCCACCATGGCGAACAGATCCCATAATAGGATCTCTTCAATCAAGGACAAGAGAGGTCATCTTCACAATTCCCATGAAGAAATAGAATCTGTGTTAGTCCAATACTTTCAAGGTATAGCAAAGGAGACCACTGTAGACAGAGAACACTTTATCAGGGACTTAACAAGGCATATAACCAGGCTAGTATCTAGTGAGGATAATTTCAATCTCAATAAGCCAGTGACTAAAGAGGAGGTCAGTGAAGCAGTTAAGGAAATGAAAAATGGAAAAGCACCAGGCCCTGATGGTTTCAATGTGGATTTCTTGAAAGCTTGTTGGAGCATTGTTAAACAAGATATTATGAATGCGGTGGAAGATTCCAGGTTGAATAGAACCATTCTGAAGGTGCTCAATACTTCCTTCATCTCCTTGATCCCCAAATAGGATAATGCTCAGACTCCAAACAGGTTTAGGCCCATAGCTTTGTGAAATGTGGTGTATAAAATTATATCCAAAGTTGTTGCCAATAGACTCAAACCCCTTCTCCCTACTCTTGTGTTCGTGGAGTAATCAGGTTATGTGGAGGGCAGAAAAATTCTCAATAATATCATTCAAGCACATGAAGTGGTGCATTCTTTGTTAAGCAATAAGAAGGCGAGAATGATAATGCAATTGGATCTTGCAAAAGCTTATGATAAGCTGAATTGGACCTATATTAGGAAGGTCCTTCTAACCTTTAGCTTTGATCATCATTGGGTAAGATGGGTTATGGCACTAGTCACTTCTTCTAGTTTTTCAATATTGGTCAATGGTTCTCCTTCCAAGACCTTTACACCCTCGAGAGGTATCAGACAGGGAGACCCACTCTCTCCCTTTCTCTTTATCCTCATGATGGAAGGACTTGGGTGGTCTATCAAGCATGCGAAAGAAGGGGGTTATATCAAGGGTATCCAACTTTCTGAAAATGGACAAGCTTTGTCTCATCAACAATTTGTTGATGACAACATGCTGCAGGGAGTCCCCATGGTAAAAGAAGCTCTTGCTTATAAGCAAATCCTGCGTGACTTTACTATGGCCACAGGTGATGAGCCCCAAAAATGGACAATTATTTGGGCTCATCCAACCTCCTAAGTTGACTTAATCCACCATTCTCATTAGTTTATTGCATGTTTTTTATTATATTTATGTTAATAGAGTGAATTTGGTTAGTCATTATGCCAACAAGTCTAATGGGTGCTTTGTGTAGCCTTTTTGGTCAACTTGGAGACAAAAATGAAGGTCTTAATGAGCACTTGGCAGCCAAATTCGTGGGAGAACAAGCTAGAGGATTTGTAGGAAGGTGTCCCCCTCATTTATGGGCCCTTACCTCGAATTCTCCACCATCAGCTCGGAGTTCAAAGGCCACCAAATCAATGAGCACAAGGGCAGCCAAGCAAGTCAAGTAGGATTGCTGTTAACTACAAGTCTTGGTCAGCCAAGTCCCTAAATTTTAGGAGGACTGTTGGGTCCTCAAATTGTATAAATAAGAAGGCTTAGGGCCTCATTTTGGTTAGCTAGTGGTTAGTCATTTTTGTAGCCAGTAGTTAGTCATTTTGTATTCAGTTTGTAGTCATTTTGTAATTCGATTTGTAGGCCATGGATTAGCTTTGCTTTCAGCTCATTCTCAAGCTCTCCTTGTGGACAGTTTTGATGTAACTCTTCATTCTTGATTAATAAAGATGAATCCAGCTTTGCACCAGCTCTAAATCTCTCTTAGGAGGCTGTAGCTCTTGGGGTTGGGCCCATCTCAAGAGCCCAATACCTCCTTTGATTATCTTTATGTGTCTTTGTTGCATTCTTAGAATAAAATCTGCTATTTGTATTTAAATCTTGCATTGTTATTTGGATTTCTTTTGATGGTTAATGTAGTTTCTCATGGTTAGAATAGATTGGTAGGATAATAACAAGAAAAAGGCTACCAAACACCTTGGATCTCACCTCCCCCTCAGTGGAATCATGAGCTGGGACCAATGTGACTTTGCTGCCAACAAAAACGTTGTTTTGCTTTGCCATGCAATTCTTAGTGTTGGAATCCTCTTTTGTAGATGCTGATATTAGTAGTATTTAAATGCTTCAGTTGATGATTTCTTAGTGGCATAAGTTAGTTCATGCATTTCATTTCGAATAAACTTCTGTTCATTTCCTTTTGTTGTTAGGTCAGATTAGAGTGAAGTAACTAGGTCATAGGTTTTATAACTAGATCTTTGTTTTCTTGCATGTCTTTGTTTGTTCAGTTTGAAATACGACTTGCAGAGCACCTGTACCACTCCTTCATCTGCTTATTCTCCATCAGCACCATCCACTCCACCCTCTACTTAGAACCCTTGCTTCACGTTTTCCATTCGCTCCCAAAACCCTAATTTTTGTGCAACATTGCTTCACTCTCCCTTGAACAAATTGAACCATCATCGCCATTCCTTATCTCCATCCATCAGTTCCTAGGCCATTTCAGACCCCTATCCTACCTCCATATCCACTCATGCATCTTTACTCACTCACCCATGCTCCAAAATCCCATTTCAGAACATCATGTAGAACTCTCTGAACATCCTGTAGGATCCCCTGCAGACATCCTGTAGAAGCCTGCAAACTCGGTTGCCGAGCACCTGAACGTTGTGGACTTCTATGGAATGATGTTTTGGATCCCCTGGAACCTTTCCTAGCCCTCCTGACCTTTCCCAGCCCTCCTGACCTTTCCCAAGCTTTCTTTCCCTTCGAACTACCCCTGCACAGTCAAACCCTAATAAGAAACAAAACCATAATCACTCCAACTACTTAAGAAAAAATATAAAAACAATGTTCTTTTCAGTAGAAGTAGTTTAAATTCATGCATCTCATATCACTAGAAGTAATGGCATCATTTCTAGAAGTTTGCACTCCCACCATTGCATCATAGGGATTAGACTAGTCGGATTAGGGTTTACTAGGGTTTCCATGTTCTGTTGGCTTTCAGTTCATTCTTGCAAAGTAGGTTAATTTCCTTTCAGATAGTCTTCGTTCATCATTTAGAAAGCTTCTTCTGAGAACATATAGAAGTTGGCTTAAGCTCCTAGTGGACTTGTGCCAGCTGACCAAGTGACAGCTGCGGCAAGAGCTAGTACTTGTGCATACAACACCGTCGCTTCCAAGTTTGTACGAACTATTGGGTTGATAAAATTAGAGATAGGAAGCTCCAGGAGTTGTAGCATTATTGCTACAATACTGGAGCCCACCATCTTTTTGGCGCCGTTGCCGGGGAAGCGTCAGAGTATTGGTGATTGTCGCTATTCTTCTATTTTCCACTACAATCTTCTTCTAAGTAGTTTATTTCATTTCCATTCTGCAATTTCGTTTATGCAAAAGTAGATTAGCATTTCTCGCTTTCATAGATTAGAATTTCTCGCTTTCATAGATTAGCATTTCTCGCTTTCATAGATTAGCATTTCAATTCCGCAATTTCATTTCTGCAAGCGTAGATTAGCATTTCAATTCCGCAAGCGTAGACTAGCATTTCATTCCTGCAATTTCATTTGAGAAAAATAGATTAGTCCTTTCCTGCTTTCATTTCAATTCCGCATTTTCATTTTAGCAAGATAGTTAGTTGCAGTTCAATTTATTTCAGTTTTGCAAGTAGAAGTAGAAAAAAGCAAAAATCAAGCAAAAAGATTTCATTTCATGCCTTGTAGGAGTAGAGATAAGTTAGAAAAATGATTGCAAAACACCCCCACTGCTTCACACAACCTTCTCTCTTCTTCGATGGCTGTGATTGAAGAACCCCTGGGTGGACATCAAGACATATTTGAAGAACCTCTAGGGGAGAAGAAGAAGAAAACATTCCTCTGGAGCAAATGGCTACAAGCAGAGATGTTGGGAGCAACATCTTGTCCAAAGATGAATTTGAAAATCAGATCAAAGATTTCAAGAGTGATATGAGGCAGTTTCTTGCCATGCAACTGGATACCTTGCGGATCCAAAAGAAGCAAGAAGAAGCCAAGAGGGCTTTGGCCATTTTTTGTCCTAGGTGCACTAGAAAGCATCCTAGGAACGAATGTCCAATGCACTCCCTAGAAGTGTGTTTCATCTGTGAAGAATACCATCCTATAGATCAGTGCCCTTCCTTACCCAGAATCAAAGCTGCATATCAGAGAGCCAAAGGAGCCACTGAATCACTCCGTTATATGAACCAAAGGAGGCCATATGGACCTAGATCTTACCAGCAGGAACTGCAAGGGACACCTGAGACCTATTATGAACCCTATCAAGCCACTTTCATGCCTTCTTGGGGACCACCTGCTCATCCTTCTTGGTTCACACCTCCTCCTTGGTCATATTCTCCTTGTTCCTTCACAGATCCATATTATGCCCAACCAGTTGCTCATTCATTTCACTCTTATGCTCAGCCACAGCCTCAGTGGAATGCACCTTATCAGGAGTGGAGGCCCCAGTACAACTCTCATCCCGCTCATTTTCCTCCACCACCTGCTCATCCACAACCATCGCCTCCTCCTCCACCAAGGCAACCCCAAATGCCTACCCAACCACAATGCCATCCATCTCCATCTCAATTTCACACCTCCACTCAACTACCCGTACCATTTCCAAAGCCATACAATGGAGTAGCTCAACCCCATTGCAAATATGAGGCACCACATATGTAAACAACTCCTCTTGAGCTCAATGATCTTCACCATAGCTCAGGAAGAGTGTTGCAAAGCAGAGACTATATTGCAAGCATTGAAGGATCACATCCAGCAAAAGAAGATTCAGAAGAGGAGATCAAAGAACCATGGGCTGCACTTGATGAAGAGAAGAGATCAGAATCAGAGATCGAGAAAGCCTCCTCATGGTTACCATCAAATCTTCCATGTACTCAAGAGAAAGATCAACAAAAAGAGGAAGATCAGAAGGTCATGATAGAAGGTGACATGAAGAATGATCCAGATCAGCAAAAGAACCAAGGATATCAAAGCTATATTGAGATATGGTTTCAGAAGGTCACTAAGTTGCAGCAGTACTTTCTTCCTCAACTTCGTTTGATCCCTTCAAAGCCAGATCATTTGGTCTCTGAGATCTGGGTACCTGTCAAAGCATGCATTTCAAGCCTTCACATCATTTTGTCTCTAATCTTGATGTGCACATGGCTCCATTGGAAGTATTCTTATACTTGAAAATGATTTTGTTTTTCGAGTAGGGTAGGGTAGAAAAAAAAGAAAAAAAAGAAAAAAGAGAAAAAAGAAAAGAAAAAAAAAATGAAAAAAGAGGAAAATAGAAATCTAAGGTGAAAACCTCCTCGGAGGCGCCTTAGATTGGCTCATTGATTGAAAACCTCCATGAGGCGGTCAATGGGTTGGAAAAAAGAGAAAAAGAGAATAAGATCTTTGAGTGAAAACCTCCCTTGGAGGCGCCCAAGGCAGGCAATTAGGGTGAAAACCTCCATGAGGCGCCCTAGTTGTTTTTCAAAAAAAAAAGAGAAAAAGAAAAAGAAAAATAAAGCTAATCTCCATTGAATAATTTCATGTTGCAGCAATGACATTGCAGGTTGCAAGAAGGACGTTTCATGACAGGAGGAGCACTCAAATCAAGGTCAAAGGAATTTCTTGTGCCTTCTACAGGAAGCTCTGTATTTCTACAGGAAACATCCTGTAGAACCTTTGGACGAGCCAAATCCAATTTCAAAAGTGAATCTAATGGTGGGAATCTGTTGATTAGGCCTACAAGCACTTGTGTGTCCATCCCTTGCCTTTATCCATCATTTTTTCCACCTCCTTGTGCTTCTCATTGTGCTTCTACAGGAACTTCCTGTAGAAATTGTGGGAAACTAGTCATGGATTTCAAAAAGTGGTTTGGCGAGCGTGGTAGCTTCCTCAAGGGTTCAGAAGCATCCTGCACTTTTCAAACTCCTCCTCCATCATCTCCATACCTGCATCACAGCCCAAGCTCAGTTTTTCCTTCCATGCAAACACTTGAAAAAGGCCTTGAAGCAAAAATACCTAGAACAAAATTTTTTTTTGCCATAACTTGAAAACCATGCATCCATTTGACAAACCGTTTTATGGGGAATTGTACAAGGTTGATGACAACATGCCTGAGCAGTTTCATGCAATTCCAGTCCACGGTTTCCAAGAAATCAGCCTCCATCACCATCAGCCATTTTTGCATTTTCTCCATATCCGTGCATCCGTTTTAAAACCTATTTCATGGGGAGATGCACATGGGTGATAGTAGCCTACCCCAGCAGTTACAGCTGATTCCGATGTACGGTTTCCGAGAAATCGACCTCTGAAATCTTTAGCCATTTCCCATTTTTCTCGAAATCCGTGCATCCATTGATCACGATTTTGCTATGGGAGATGCATAATGATGATATGAACATGCTCACCGAGTTTCAGCTCAATACGGGTTACCGTTTGAGAGAAATGGCGAAAACAAGTTCTGATTTTGTGACCATGCAGCAGCAGCAGCTTGAAGGTGCAGATCTGAATGTGAAAACAATTGCATGCAGCTCAGATCCAGACAGAGGACACCTGCACAAGGAAAAACAATCAAAATCATCAGCCAAGCCTCATGCAATCAAAGGATCCAAGCATGCAGCAGCAGAATCAGAGCATGCAGCAGCAAAAAGCTTCACGACAACCATTCAACTTCGAGGTATGTGACTGATCTCATTCTTCTATTGCATAGATTTAATTCGAAAACTGCATGAATTGATGGAATGGTGGGATTAAGCCACTTAATTATCGAGGTTAAGTCAATTTCCTTCTCTAGCACTCAGCTGGAAGCCACGCAGTGCACATGGACAGCTGACTTACGTGAAAGTTAAAGCAACCAGGAGTGTTGGCCATTTAAACTTCAGTTCTATTCACAGCAGTGATTTCAGGGGGAAAACACATAGTTCATAAACAACGCTTCCAGTTTCATGTGGCCACGTACACTTGGCCACTCCACTCTCTCATGCAAATCACGCAGCAATTAATGACGGCTCGGCTGAAGACTCACGTTAACTGCTGATTCATTTACACTTGCAAACCTCTTCAGCTGAATCCTCTGCCTCTGAATTTTGTTAAACTGACGTCCTTCGCCAAGTTTTTCAGCTTGTTAAAAATTCTCCCGCATACCAAGATCATTCAAAGACGCAGAGACACCCTACAGGCGTTTCTACAGGAAGTCTTCTACAGGAAACGCAGAAAACAACCATGCAGAAAGAAAATGTGGGATTTTCGGCGAATTTCAAGCTCCAAATGAGGTAGGATCAGGGAAACTTCATTGTACATGATTTGTTGGTACAAAATGGTGAATGGAACATGGCATCAAATTGAAAAATGATAGTAACATTCTACCTGTGTATTCAACTAAACATGAAAGATTGCCTGCATGTTTCACTGTATTTTACCAAGTTCTTTCTCTGCACTCTGAAATCTCCTCGTCATCTTTAAAAGAAAAGAAGATATATGCTGTAGTAGAGGCCGCCCTCTATGCACGAAAACTCGAATTCACATATGTATCTATGTGTTGAGAAGAGAATTTGTGCCCTTATGCTCAGTTATGCAAAAACAATATTGTACTCTCAATAAACCGACAGTTGAATTCTGGGTGACAGAAACAAGAGACTTATTGCTATCTGGTATTCTGAGGAACACAAGAGAAACTCCTCCCTGGGTTCAGAAAACACCAAATTCAGTTGTCTTCTATTTTAGTGATTGATTATTGTTTTCCTGAGCATTTTCTTTTCTAATTAAAACATAAAAAAAGCACCCCCACCATTCCATGAGGATTCATAATGGGAGAACACATTGAAGAAGGTGAACAAAAAAGCCAATGATGAGGGAGCACAAATCATTCAAGCAGAGGGCAAAACAAAGGCAGAACAGAGAAAAAAGGCTACAGTAGAGAAGGCAGAAGCTAAACAGAGCATGAGGAAGCAAGCTAACAGAGGCAGAAAAGACCAAAGAAGAGGGAAAAAGGAGGAAGAGACACACCATGAGATATCAGTGACAGTAGACCGAAACATTTTCTACAGGAAGCCAGAAACCAACCACTACAGGACTTTCTACAGGAAGTCCAGAAAAAAGGCAACAGAAGGAAAAGTCGGCCGGAATCCTAGCTAGGGAGGCAGCAGCTGTGATGTCCGCCCTAAGTACCTCTCCCAAGCTGAAGGAGAAGTGAAAGAGGGAGCTTCCACTACATTTTAAGGCACGAAAAGGCATGCAGATAAGAACTGGCAGACCCCAAACCACAGTCAAAGAATCAAACTACCATTGAGGACACAAAGGCTAAACAAAAGGAGGAGTCTCCTTCAAGGATGTCCATCACCTACGAATGAGAAAGCCAAAAACCTTCACTGGAAGAGAGAGAATTCAGACAATGGACTTAAAAACAGTTCTACAGGAAGACAGAGGATTGTTTCTACAGGAAGCCAGCGAACTGTTTCTACAGGAAGTGTGAAAAGAGGGAAGCCAAGGGAGAAAACAGCCGAGATGTTAGCCAAAGAAGCCACCAGGGCCATCAAAGATGAGGAGAGAGATTGGTTGCTCAGAGGATGAGCAACACTTTCAGTAGGGTGGTGATGATGAGCCCCAAAAATGGACAATTATTTGGGCTCATCCAACCTCCTAAGTTGACTTAATCCACCATTCTCATTAGTTTATTGCATGTTTTTGATTATATTTATGTTAATAGATTGAATTTGGTTAGTCATTATGCCAACAAGTCTAATGGGTGCTTTGTGTAGCCTTTTTGGTCAACTTGGAGACAAAAATGAAGGTCTTAATGAGCACTTGGCAGCCAAATTCGTGGGAGAACAAGCTAGAGGATTTGTAGGAAGGTGTCCCCCTCATTTATGGGCCCTTACCTCGAATTCTCCACCATCAGCTCGGAGTTCAAAGGCCACCAAATCAATGAGCACAAGGGCAGCCAAGCAAGTCAAGTAGGACTGCTGTTAACTACAAGTCTTGGTCAGCCAAGTCCCTAAATTTTAGGAGGACTGTTGGGTCCTCAAATTGTATAAATAAGAAGGCTTAGGGCCTCATTTTGGTTAGCTAGAGGTTAGTCATTTTTGTAGCCAGTAGTTAGTCATTTTGTATTCAGTTTGTAGTCATTTTGTAATTCGATTTGTAGGCCATGGATTAGCTTTGCTTTCAGCTCATTCTCAAGCTCTCCTTGTGGATAGTTTTGATGTAACTCTTCATTCTTGATTAATACAGATGAATCCAGCTTTGCACCAGCTCTAAATCTCTCTTAGGAGGCTGTAGCTCTTGGGGTTGGGCCCATCTCAAGCGCCCAATACCTCCTTTGATTATCTTTATGTGTCTTTGCTACATTCTTAGAATAAAATCTGCTATTTGTATTTAAATCTTGCATTGTTATTTGGATTTCTTTTGATGGTTAAAGTAGTTTCTCATGGTAAGAATAGATTGGTAGGATAATAACAAGAAAAAGGCTACCAAACACCTTGGATCTCACCTCCCCCTCAATGGAATCATGAGCTGGGACCAATGTGACTTTGCTGCCAACAAAAACGCTGTTTTGCTTTGCCATGCAATTCTTAGTGTTGGAATCCTCTTTTGTAGATGGTGATATTAGTAGTATTTAAATGCTTTAGTTGATGATTTCTGAGTGGCATAAGTTAGTTCATGCATTTCATTTTGAATAAACTTCTGTTCATTTCCTTTTGCTGTTAGGTCAGATTAGAGTGAAGTAACTAGGTCATAGGTTTTATAACTAGATCTTTGTTTTCTTGCATGTCTTTGTTTGTTCAGTTTGAAATACGACTTGTAGAGCACCTGTACCACTCCTTCATCTGCTTATTCTCCATCAGCACCATCCACTCCACCCTCTACTTAGAACCCTTGCTTCACGTTTGCCATTCGCTCCCAAAACCCTAATTTTTGTGCAACATTGCTTCACTCTCCCTTGAACAAATTGAACCATCCTCGCCATTCCTTAGCTCCATCCATAAGTTCCTAGGCCACTTCAGACCCCTATCCTACCTCCATATCCACTCATGCATCTTCCCTCACTCACCCATGCTCCAAAATCCCATTTCAGAACATCCTGTAGAACTCTCTGAACATCCTGTAGGATCCCCTGCAGACATCCTGTAGAAGCCTGCAAACTCGGTTGCCGAGCACCTGAACGTTGTGGACTTCTGTTGAATGATGTTTTGGATCCCCTAGAACCTTTCCTAGCCCTCCTGACCTTTCCCAAGCTTTCTTTCCCTTCGAACTACCCCTGCACAGTCAAACCCTAATAAGAAACAAAACCATAATCACTCCAACTACTTAAGAAAAAATATAAAAACAATGTTCTTTTCAGTAGAAGTAGTTTAAATTCATGCATCTCATATCACTAGAAGTAATGGCATCATTTCTAGAAGTTTTCACTCCCACCATTGCATCATAGGGATTAGACTAGTCGGATTAGGGTTTACTAGGGTTTCCATGTTCTGTTGGCTTTCAGTTCATTCTTGCAAAGTAGGTTAATTTCCTTTCAGATAGTCTTCGTTCATCATTTAGAAAGCTTCTTCTGAGAACATATAGAAGTTGGCTTAAGCTCCTAGTGGACTTGTGCCAGCTGACCAAGTGACAGCTGCGGCAAGAGCTAGTACTTGTGCATACAACACCGTCGCTTCCAAGTTTGTACGAACTATCGGGTTGATAAAATTAGAGATAGGAAGCTCCAAGAGTTGTAGCATTATTGCTAAAATACTGGAGCCCACCAACAGGTATGGAGGTAAATCCGTCCAAATCTAAGATTTTTTTCTTTAATACTAATATCCCTATTCAGAGAAACATCTCCAGAATTCTAGGCTTTCAAAGGGAGGTCCTTCCCTCCAAGTACCTGGGAGTTCCTCTAACTAATAAACCTTTGCACAAAAACATTTGGGAGCTGATAATCAATAAGATGTAGGATAAAATCAGAAAATGGGCTATTAGATCTTTAAACTTGGTAGGCCAGTTGGTGCTTACAAAAGTTGTTTTATAATCAATCCCCATTTATATGCTTTCAGCACTTCCAACTCCAAAGGGAGTTTTACAACAATTGAGAACTATTCAAAGAGACTTTCTTTGGGGAAAGGGGGAGGAGAGAAAGAAATGGGCTTTGGTTGCCTGGGATAAGCTTTGCAAACCGAAATTCCATGGGGCACTTGGACTGGATGATTTAGATGTACTCAACAAGGTTTTAGGGGCAAAATTATGGTGGCATTGGGTAAAAGATCCAAAGGCTCAGTGGGCTCGTGTATGGAAAGAAAAATATTCCAGAACTTGGAAAGAGAATGATCACATAAGGATGATGGGAATCATAAAAGGATCCCACATTTGGAATAAGGCTTGGGAGAATAGAGAGTTAGTGCAGAAAAACAGTTTCTGAGAAATCAGAGAAGGGGACCTTGCTTTGTTTTGGGAGGATAGATGGCAACAAGAACCTACATTATTAAGAGAGGACTTTTTGGACCTAAAGAAAGAAACGAACACCAAAGGGCTTTTGAGGGTTAAAGATTTCTGGGAACACCCCAGCCTAGAAGAAAAATGGAGAACCTGGAAGAATATAGAATTTGGGGATGAAAACCCCTTGAAAGCAAAAACAGAGGCACTACTGCGAATTTTGGAACAAAGGAAGATTCTTGTTTCAGAGAGGCATGACCAACTCAGATGGGGCAACAATAAAAAAGGCACCTTCAATATTAAGGAAGCCAAGAAGGTATTCCTTGAGCTGGATTCCCACATTCCGGACAGGTTTGGCAGAACCTTTGGAAGCATCAAGATTGGATGAAAATTAAACTCTTCATGTGGTTGGTTCATCATAAGAAAACTCTGACTTGGGAAAATATTAGGAAGAGGGGTATTCTAGGACCTTCTAGATGTCAGCTCTGTGAAGCCCAAGAGGAGACAATGGAGCACCTTCTCAATGACTGCACCTTTACATCTAGGTTGTGGGACTCTTTTGCTACAATTTTCCAACAAATAGACAGGGACAAAGAAAGCATTATCAACCCCTAAATAATTGGAGACAAAAATTTTTTGAGTATGAGTTTCTTCACTTTGCTTGGGTTATAAGTCCAGGCTTCATAATTTGGAATGTTTGGAAAGAAAGGAACAATAGAGTCTTCAAAAATCTTCACAACACCACCGAACACATTTTTGAGCAGATCTTAAGACAGCTCAAGGAGACGGTTGGCACTCTTGTGTGCAACTCCCCCAAAAATCCACCTTTAGAAAAGGAGAGGCAGATACTTTGTCAGCTGAGTATGCAGGGATTGATACCACAGGGGATGGATAGGAAGGTTAGGAATCTTCCCAATAAGCCAGATTATTGGCATCCTCCCCCTCAAGGTTTTCTGAAATTCAACATAGATGGGGCCTCTAAAGGCAACCCAGGTCTTGTTGGTTTCAAAGAAGTTTTACAAGATAATATTGGTTGTATTATTTTCATTTTCCATTACCATCTGGAAGAGCTACAAACAATATGGCTGAATTAATGGCGCTTGAATAGTGTTTAGATTTCCTGAAGCAATATAATCTCCAGAACATTATTATTGAAGCCGATTTTGAGCTGATCATTAACTCAGTTAAAAGAATTTGTTGTGGCACAGAGCCGGAAAAAGTCTCAAGTCATTGGAGGCTGATACAGGTCTTTCAAAGGATTCAATTTCACCTCCTAGACTTACACAAAGTGAGTTTCACTCATGTGCAGAGGATGGCCAATAAACTGGCGAATGTTCTGGCCAATCAAGGAGTGGTTTGCGCTAAAAATAGAGTCAAGTTGATCTAGTGAGATATGCCTCAGAACAGATTAAGGGAGTAATGTTCTAGTCAGGCAGAAGAGGAATACAAGGTATATCGAAACAAGGCCATAGAAACGGGATCTGGTTGACCTTTATGCAAAGTTATGACACAAGCAAGGTCGTTTTGGGTATGCAAGTCTATGTTTGGCATCAACGTACAAGAAGTTTCAGTGGATTGGCTGGTATTAGGGATTCTCTTCTTCTTTTGGCCAAGGCAACGGAATACAGTCTTTCACAGCAACCGCTATACCCTGCTTTATTGGTTGGTGACAGCTTTACTGCCCTCGAAATGGTTTCCGATGTATCGCACCACTTTCAGGCTGGTAGCGGTTTTTCTTCTTCGGAAGCGATCCCACTCACCTTGCAACACGTGGCTCAAGGTGGGGAGGCAATACCGCCCTCATCGCGCGGTAATATTCGGTGAGGTTAGGCCAAGCGATATGCTTCTTGACTATTGGATCAAATGCAGTCAATCTACGGCCAAGATTACTTGGGCTTGTTGGTGGGTCCGAAACTAAGGTTAAATTCTGTGCTGCTTGCGCGATCTATCTGGTATTGCATGCATCTAACAGATTTCGGGAGGTGTACTTGAACGAAAGTTATGTAAAAATCTGACCCTATAAAATTATCAATTATGGTCTTCTGAGATCATCGGGTCCGATTTGCTTGGTAAACGGTGTGCTTATTGGCCACCCGAAATGTCTCTCATCCATTGGATCTTTGGCTCAGGATCTAACGGCTAGATGTGTGTTTAACCTTTTGTACAATATTTCTTTTTCCAATTGAATAGAAGGTTCTGCTCTTGCCTTAGCAAAAAACAAAAAAATATATTAAATACTAATAAGATTGTCCAAAATTTTATATTTTTTAAATAAATTTTCTTTTTATATTTATTATAAACATTAAATTTATTAAATTTAAATTTAAAATTTTAATAGAAATGATCTCTTTCTAAATGAATTAAAAAATAATTTGTTTCCTTTATCTAGTATAGACAACATAGAAGACCTCTATCATAATTTTATTACAACCCTCTCATATTCTATTAACAAGTTCTCAATTGAAGTTTCAAATAATAAAAGAAATAGAAAAACCAATCCATGGTATAACAAAGATTGTAAAAGTGCGAGGAGAGCAATTAAGGAAGCTATTGATGAATCTCTTAAAATGGACAAGATAAAAATATACAAAGCCCTAACTAAAAGGAAAAAGAGCCAATACATTCGTCAAAGACAGGAGAATCTCTTACACCTCTCTAAGGTAGCTCCTAAGAAATTTTGGAGGCAGATTCTGACTAGGAAGACTAAGGGTAATAATAAAATTGCTCTTCATAATTGGAATTCCTATCTTAAAAAGCTTTATGAATCTCCAAATGTCGTGGATAATCTGGCAACCCTTCTCACAACAAAAGAAGTTTTCTCTTTAGAAGACATTAAGTTTGGGGTTAATCACCTCGCTAATGGGAAATCTAAGGAAATTGAAGGTTACCAGGCAGAAATCTTAAAAATTGGAGGTCTTGTCCTCATCCCCCACATCCACAAGCTTTTCAATCAAGCAGTCAAGCAAGGGTTCCCTAAACCTTGGACTGAGAGCCTCATTATCCCTATTTTTAAAAGTGGGGATACAAATAACCCCTCTAATTATCGGACAATTATGATCAGCCCTCTCTTATCCAAGTTATATGGTAGTATTTTGGAAAAGAAGTTAAGCATATGGCTTGAAAGTGAAGGTAAGCGGGCTAAAGGCCAAGCAGGTTTCAGAAGGCATCACTCAACAACAGACCACCTTGTTACGCTTAGGATCATTGCGGAGGAATGTCGTAATGATAAATCCAATTTATTTTGTTGCTTTGTGGACTTTAGAAAGGCTTTCGATACGGTTCCTAGATACAGCCTTTGGAATAGATTAAAAGAGCTAAAGGTTCCTCTCGAGTTGAGAGCTGCTGCTATAAGGTTATACGAGAATGTGATTGCCAAGATAAAGAGCAATGAGGGGTGGTCGAAAGATATTAAGTGTAACATCGGAGTTAAACAAGGTTGCCCCCTCTCGCCTACCCTATTTGGCATTTACATCAATAAGCTCGAAGGCTATTTAGAGGAAGTAGGATGTGATGGCATGATCTTAGCTGGGATAGTCGTCATCCTTCTTCTCTATGCTGACAATATTATTCTTTTGGCAAGGTGCCCATCTGATCTTGATAAGCAACTCAGGCTTCTTAAGGATTTCTGCTCTACCATGGGTATGACTGTTAATGCTGACAAAACAAAAGTTATGATTATCAAATCCAAGAAGGACACTTACGCTAATTTTATGTATGACAATAATAACTTAGAGGAAGTGTATTCTTACAAGTACCTAGGAATTGATATTCATCACAAGCTCAACTGGAACCATAGCATTGAGAAAAGGATTAATGGGGGATGGAAAGCTTATTTAGGTCTTGAAAATAATTGTAAAACAACAAACCTCGTAATGTGGGATAAAAAGAAGTTTCTCTCTGAAACTTTAGTCGCTCCTATTATCTTATATGGCTGTGAGTTTTGGGGTTGCAGCATCTCCAGAGAATCATGGAGAAAGATTGAGCAAATCCATAAGTGTTTTATAACTTATAACCTGAAAATTAAAAGTAATACACGCTATCCTATTCTCCTTATAGAAGCAGGTCTTTCCCCTATTGAGAGCCTAGCTATGCTTAGGTTTCTGTTGTACAAGCACAAACTCAATAACATAGACGATCATAGACTTCCTAAGGTAGCTTTAAATTCCAGCCAAAACCACCTAAGGCTCAATCGAGGGTGGCATAAAGACACAAGGGCATGGTTAAACTATTAGAAGATCAACGAAAATGATGCATTGCAAAACATAAATAACATTAAAGATATTGTTACTTCTAAGTTCAAAGAAAAAATGTGGTGTGAGAAAGATTTAGCGGCTAAAAGAAAATTAAGCTATTATAGGAAGGTCATCAACCCCACCCTAGAAGATCAAAAGTATCTCTCTATTTTAACTAGCTCAAAGAAGAAAATTAATATAGCAAATATTAGAATGAATTCTCATGAGCTCCATAGTGAAACAGGTCGTTGGGCAGTTCCTAAAACACCATGGATGGAAAGGTGCCATATATGTGAGAATAGGAACATCAAGGATGAAAACCACTTCCTCTTAAAGTACCCTGCGTACAACCACATTAGATCTCAGTTTCACAATCTTTGTTACAATACTGACCTCCCTAGCCTTTTACAATGTCAAAATTATAGTGAGCTCGGGAGGCTTCTCTCCAAACTTTTTGAGCATAGGAATAAAATCTTAAATCAAAATAAATAATTCGTTTCTTTAGGTCTGATAAACCATTTTTTGGTCTCAACAGACGTTAACCACCACCACCATCATCATCTTCATAATGCTTTTTTATATATATAAATATAAAAAATATTTAAAAATTTAAAATATTATATATTTTAAATAGTTTTTATTTATCTAATGGATATTTTTTTGTTAAAATCAAATTAAATTAACATAAAAGCTTACACTTTAACCTGACCTGTCTACTTCCAAATATAAAAATATATTAAAAATATTTTTTATTTGAACAACATCAATCTATTCGGTTTAAATGATGCATGCAACAATGTATATACAATAATAGCATATTTAAGTTGTTTTCTTCTAAATGGTTTAGGTAACAATTTATAGGTTATAAAAACAATATAGTTATTAAAAAATAAAAATGTAGAGTTAGTGTTCATACGAAAAGCTTAAATAATATTTGAGTTTAGGGCTTTCTAAAATGTATTATAATATTTGATTTAATTTTCGACTTAAATTATGTTGCTGTTATGAAATTATATAAAAAAGTGAATGTGTTTTTAAATTTATTATTAAATATTTTAAAATTTTAAAAAATTTATACGTTTAAATTTTTATTTTTAAAATCTCTTTATATCTTCTCTAAACATCAAATTAGATACCAAATACCAAAATCCCAATGATGAATACCATAGCCCATTTAATTACAAAACTATTACAAATTTTGTGATATTATTTGAACTTCAATGGTTTCATATCAGAAACTTAGGTGATTACTAAACGGGAGTTTTTACAATTGATCATAATGATTGAATTAGTTTCTAGAAAGGAATTATATAAAAAAAAATATTAATTTAAATATTTTTAGAAAAGTACTCTGAAACATTTTAAAATTTGTATATTAAAAATCACTTTAAATTGTGTATACTTTAATATAAGCTTTTATTTTCAAATTTTTATATAATATATGACATAATGCATTTAATACAAAATCAATATACAATTATCTTTTTCTAAGTACTCTGAATTTTTAGGTTTCTTGAAATTTTATATACTTTACTTCATTTTTATTTATCTCTAGCATTATATTAAATCCGCCACATTTTAATATTATTTAAAATTTAGTTTAAATAATATTTAATAATGATTTAAAATTATGAATAAATTAAATATTAAAATGGTGTATAATATTTTTTTGTGAGACTAGAAATTTCTTTTTTTACGTTCTTTCTTACAGGTATTTAACTAACTAATATATATTTTTATATAAGTTTTATTTTTTTAAATTCAAATTTATAATTAAAAAAAAATACATAATTTTAATTATTTATTAATTTATATTTATAAAATATAAAAAATATATATAAATTAAAAAAAACATATTCTTCTAGGCTTTAGAGTAGGAGGTTATTAAGGCAATTTCTATTGTAAAGGTCCCTGGTTAAAAGCTTTTTGGGCAAAAAGGATGTGGCTAAAACTTAGTCAGACCATAGGCTCTGGAGCAAATGATGAGGGTTTTTTATTAAGGTAATTTTTGTTGTAAAGATTACTAGTTAAAAACTCTTTAGGGTTTTCTATTAAGGCAAGTCACTAGTTAGAAACTACCCAAGTAAAAATTAAGATTAGTGTGGCTAATGCCCCTTATCACAGCTACTCAAGTTAATTATATCAGAAATCATATATATAACATTAAAATAGTGTATAATATTTATTGTGAGACTAAAAATTTCTTTTTTTACATTCTTTCTTACAAGTATTTAATTAATTAATATATAAAAATATATATAGGTTCTATTTTTTAATTCAAATTTATAATTAAAAAAAATACATATTTTTTATTATTTATTAATCTATATTTATAAAATATAATATATATATATATATATAAATTAAAAAAAATATTCTTATAGGCTTTAGAGTAAACGATGAGGGTGTCCTATTAAGGCAATTTCTATTGTAAAGGTCCTTGGTTAGAAACGTTTTGGGCAAAAAAGGGTGTGGCTCAAACTTACTGGGACCATAGGCTCTAGAGCAAATGATGAGGGCCTTCTATTAAGGTAATTTTTGTTGTAAAGGTTACTCGTTAAAAACTCCTTGGGGTGTTCTATTAAGGCAATTCCTATTGTAAAAGTCACTGGTTAGAAACTCCTTGGGAAAAAATCAAGGTTAGTGTGACTAATGCCCCTTATCACAACTACTCAAACTAATTATATCAAAAATCATATATACATATATATATAACCTAATATGTAAATTTGTTTATATATATAAACAACTTTACATATTAGATTATCTATCCCACATAATAAAAATATATATACATTATTTTAAAATAAAAACGTAAATGAATAATTCATTTCACATAATTAACTATACATATTACATTGTACATCTGAAGAATGTGCATTGTTTTAGGTTTTGATCTCCTCATGTTCACTTTTTCTTTTGATTGTGTATTAATTTGTCTTTCACCAAAAATTTCTATAATTTATTTATACTTTAATAATGGGAATTCGATTTTTCTTATTTTTTTTATTATTTGAATTTATTTATTTGTAAGGTGATTGGTGAGCCCTTATTGTTGTTTAGTAACTTCCATTTTTCTATTAGTTACTAATTTTTTTATTTTTTACTTTTATTTCTTTTTATTTAACTTTTTATTTTTATTTCTTTTCCCTTTTTCTATTATTTCCATTTTCATGAATTATATCTTTTATGCATATTTTCAATTTAAGATGGGAATAATGGGGCTACACTAACAATAACAATAAGGGGGGGAGAGAACATACGAAATGGAGACTAGGGTTTTGTCGGTGGCTCTTTCTTCTGCAACTCTCGCGCTGCACCAGAGTGCCT
Organism: Pinus tabuliformis; assembly: GCA_031772625.1. NCBI lineage: Eukaryota > Viridiplantae > Streptophyta > Pinopsida > Pinales > Pinaceae > Pinus > Pinus tabuliformis. Next base: position 891,052,748 of record CM062807.1, on the reverse strand, counting down.
CGAATGACATTGACCCTGCACTATGTGCTCCGCTCAACCCTTGCTATTGTTGGAAGAATCACCGCACCTCTATAGAATTCGTAATTTCCACCCTGGGGATCCTAGTTACTGGCTTGTAATGTTTACCAACACCTGCGGGTTTTGGTGTAACGACAAACCTCCACATGGTATCAGAGCTTGGACCCAGGTTTGATTCCCCCAAGTTGCGTTTAAGGGGGGGTGTTGGAAGAATCACCGCACCTCTATAGAATCCGTAATTTCCACCCTGGGGATCCTAGTTACTGGCTTGTAATGTTTACCAACACCTGCGGGTTTTGGTGTAACGGCAAACCTCCACAGCTATGTGGATCTGCAAAGAAAGACACAACACTCAGAGAAACAACGACAGATTCAACTTTTTAAGGGCCCCTTTTTCCCCTCTACCGCTCTTTATGCAGGGAACCTCAGCACTTATCACGGTACAACGGCTCTCTCCGTTGGAGTTTCAGTGGCGAGTAGGCTTGAGTTTCAGACTATGGCTGATCCCACACCAGCTCTTAATGTTCGACAAAACCCACACTCTGCAGCGCTAGCGCTTACGACCACAATCGATGGTCGGCTTCTTCTCCGGCTTGCTGGTGGCCTCTACAGATATTCTGAAGACTTGCTTGCCAGCTGCCTAGACTTTTCTCCCGGGACAGAGACCCTGGACACGCTCCAAGCGTTGGCCTCTCTCGCTTTACTCCAAAAACACAGTGAGGCAGGGGTTTTTCTGATGCAAATGATCATTCGGCCCCTCTATAGATCTGCAGCCCTATCCTTTGCAGCAGATCTGGGCTGGGGCGATAGCTTCCATATGCAGAAGCTTTTTCCTCCCCCACCGCCTCCAGTTCATCAGGAGACAGGAGACCCAAAAGATTCAGGCACTGTGTCGCTCCAGAAAGCTTTTGAAAATTTCTCTGCCCCCTTTCAGGTTCAAATCTCGCAGATCTCAGGCAAGACCATTCTGCAATGGGTCTACCCTTCAGATCTGGTGCAGAATCTCAAGGTAAAACTGGAATGCCGATTCGGGATCCCCTCTGCCCTACAGAGACTTCTATTTCAAGGTAAACAACTCGATGATCCTCTTCCCCTCTCTTCTTACAGCATAAAACATAATAGCTCTTTAGTGTTCTCCCTTCATTTGAGAGGTGGCACTGCAGGTCAATCTTCTTCTACTCCTCCCTTCTCCTACAAAGCTACTGTACACTCTGAGATTCCCATTTCCCCTAAGACTCCCAAACCCAAGCCTTTTCTGGTTGACAAGTTAGAGGAGGTTCCCTCTGTTGAGATCTCCCACCCTGGCCTTGCAGATAACCTTCAAAAATTTGCTGAAAGGGCCATCATTTGCAGATTCAATGGGCTTTGGCCACGCTCTAAGGACCTCTATGACTGGATCCATGACAACTGGACTCACCATTGCAAGGTCAGCTTCTGCTCAAAAGGATATTTTATAGTTATGTTTGACAATCCTAAGCACTATGAACAGGCCTTAGAAGAAGGTCCTTGGTTCATGGGTACAGCAGGACTCTTCTTAACTCCATGGTTCCCAGATTTTGACCCAGCATCTGCAGTCATCACCAAAATGCCTGTCTGGATCAGACTTCCAAACTTACCAGCTCACCTGTGGCATTTAGCAGTCTATAGGGGCATAGGCAACGCCTTGGGCCGCTTTTTAATGGGAGAGTCCTGGCGGGAACTTCAAGGTCTCTACACATATGCCAGAATATGTGTGGAGCTAGATCTAAGCAAGGGACTACCAGATCAAATCAATCTCAAGATCAATGACTTTTTTTGGACCCAGAACCTGGATTACGAGAACACTGCCTTCTGTTGCCGCCACTGTCACCTAACAGGGCACTTGCAGAATTCTTGCCCATCGCTCTCTGCAAAATCGAAAAAGGGCAACATTGCAAAGACCAAACCCAAGCGTTGGACCCCTTGTTCTCCGCCGCCAGCAGTGAGCTTTGACTCCTCAAGCTCGGAAGATGAGGAAAGCGATGCAGAACCAGACCAGGCGCCTCAGACGATGGATCCGCCCACTAATACTCTAGCGCACACCACAGTCTCAGCAATCTCCTAGAAACGCGTCCATGAGACCTCCTCTTCTGAATCAGAGAAGGATCCCCCTGTTGGAGAACTCCAGCCTTCAAGTTGTTTTAGCTCATACTCCCCAGGATGGCTAGATAAAAGTCAATAAAAAGAAAGGGAAAAAACATCGTGTTGAGAATTCTGCCTCGGGGGGGTAAAAGTCAGTTTTTTGCTCTCAAGTTAATTGTTGTAGCTCTGTGCATGGTTCATTCCTTCTCGTGGACCGAGGTTGATAGTTTCATCATTTCCGGTGTCGATTTCTTGTCTCTCTTGATTGTACTATATTTTACTCAATAGAAATAGTTTAATTTTACTGAGAAAAAAAAATTTAAGATGAAAAATTTTAAAAAGGAAAAATAACTAAAAATAACTTTTTCCAATTTTTTTATTTGTTTTAGTTTTATTACTTTTTAATTTGACTTATATTTTTTGTTGTCTTTTTTTGTATAGCTTTTTTTCTATCTATTTTCAATTCCAATTTAAAAAAAGAAATTAATAAAACTAAAAGAAAATTTGAGTGTAGTTTTCTGTAATATTCTCTTTTCTTGATATGGTCAAAATGCACTGAATTTACCCATGGTATTTACCATGGTATTGGCCCATGGGATCTACCCATGGTATTTGTCTTCCATTTTAGAGGGAAAATAATAAAATAAGATTTTTTAGAGAGTCCATTAAGCCTATTTAAGGGGATAGGAGCTAGGCCTTTGGATCATCTTGAGTTTCTCTATTTATTTTGTCTTTGTTGAGAATGTGGCCAGGCTAGTTCTAGTTTGATCCCAGGGACAAAATCTCAGTGGGTGTAATTTTCTGGTGGATCCATCCAGGGTCCATGAGTGTGCTTCAGAGTTCAGTCGGTCCAATCTTTGTTAAGCATCCGTCTTGGCATACATTGTCCTATAATTATTTATTAAATGAAGTGGCTTCTATTTTTGGTTTAACTTGTGTTCCATGTTTTGGTAGATTGATTTCTTAGGTGTTTCAATTGTAAATGTGTGCATTATAATGAGATATGATAATTGTTATTAATTGGAAATGTTGGTGATCCAGATCTTTCAGAATTTTCTTGTTGAGAATCCTACAATGGTATCAGAGTTGTGCATCCTACTAGCCGAGGGATTTTATCTGCAAATTTCAATTTATCTTCAAGATTATTTGAAAATTTTATACAATGATCTTCTTCTCATCCAAACCGGCATCTTCCAGCTTCGGTGGTATTTAGGTTCCCTATTTTTCAATCTTCCTATCACTGGAGGACCATATATATATATATATATATGTATGTATATATAACCTTTCTTAAAATAAAAATGGTATTATCCATTTTTGGAGTTTCAACAGTTGATCGTCTTACAAGGTTATTAAGGGAAAGTGTTCGCTTGGTTGAGGCTACCAGAGAAAGGAAACTACTATTTTCAACTCTATAGAAAAGTTAATGCGCCGTGACATGTGCTCTCGATAGCCCGATATAACACGCCGTTATTTTTTTCTCTAGTCATCACCGCGCGCGTTATATCTGGCTATCGAGAGCGCATGTCAAACCGCATTAACTTTTCTATAGAGTTGGAAATAAGAGTTTCCCTAAAGAGCCATGAGGTCATTGTTGCCCAAACGGTCAAACCAGGGCCTAGAGTTAAGTAGTCGTGGCACAAGTCGCATCATCGTCGGCATTGATTGGGTTAGTGTGTCATTCTCTCAATTAAAGGTTGACTGTATACGGCGGCGGTTTCCCCGAGTGGTACATTGTCACCGAGCAAGCGAGGCCGCAGGTGTTTGGGACTGCCATTCCGCCGGAAGGCAAGAAACCGACGCATCGAGTTCAATACAAATCACCAGGTGTCAACAGAACAGACGACAGGTTACTATATCGCGTGGAAGGGTGCGGGCCGACTGGATCAGTAATACCGTAGAGGTTCATCTCCAATTGTTGCGCAACAGATCCGGGTCGTGCTGACTGGGTCGAGAGTGGAAAACCATATTCAGGTTGAGAATTTATTAGTTCTCTAACAGAGCTTATTAGATCGGATCTGGGCCAGTTGCACCAGATCTTCTTATTCACATTCAAGTTTAGGAGCCGGGGTCAATTAAAGGAGGGTTCGTCGTGTCGTTGTCCTTGGCCATGTAAAAGCCTACGCGGATGGCTATCACATTAATGATCATTAATGATATGCACAGATGTGGTACATCATAGCTCGATCAATTTAGGAGCATCGGAATTCAGGGCACCATACATTGACAGGGTACGTGGAGGGTACGTGGAGGAATTGTCAGGAGGGTCAAAAAATGGTTGGAATCTGAGTAAAAAATTTCAAAATTTTTTGTAAAGGCAGTGTTTAAATAGTGTTTTTAATGGTGGAAATAGATTTAGCACCATCAAAAACGTTTAAAGACACCTAAAATTTTGAAATTTAACAACTATAACTTGGATTTACAAAAATCCTTACCAAATTTTCTCTAAATATAACCGCAATTTCCATAACCTTCTTAACAACTCCTCTTTCTCATTAGACTACGCGACTGTAAACCAATTTGCATAGTTAATTCAACCATGGAATTAGTAATATCACCACGCGGTTGTAAACTAATTTGCATAGTTAATTCAACCATGGAATTAGTAATATCACCATTGCAAGGCAATGTGTATATCCAATTGAAACGCCTAAAGAGCAATAACATAGTTATAACCAGTGTGTGTCGAAAGCTAAATCTAAGTATTTAATCATAGTATTAACGTTACCGCTATTATTTGGATGATGACTTTCATCGAAATGCTAATGTTATCCCGGCGGCTTTGCTGGTGGCTTTAAGTTGCATTTCCCTTAGGGACACCACACGTAAAAATTTATCATTTTCATTTTTTAAATTACTTTTAATCCCAACAAAAATTTGTTATTTTTTTACACATTATACAACGGATTTAAGTTTACCATTACTAATGATTTTACACTTATGTTAAATTTATTGAAATATGTCGTCCAATTCAATACATATCCAACAAAAATACTTGTTGATTTTCTAAATATTAAGTTGTCCAATTCAACTTTTTAATTACAGTAACCCAAAAAAATATATAATAATTATATTTCATTTATTAAATATACAATCTTATAAATTAAATAATTAATTCATCTATACACTCTAAACTAATTGGGGTAATATTGCCAACTAAGTTTTCTCAACTCCGCAAAAATAGGACACATATTTCGTCTTTATTTCTATAGCAAAGTGACATTGAATATAATATTAATTCATCTATACACTCTTTTTAATTTAAATTCTAAGCATGAAATTTAGGATTTTCCTTTAGTTTACTTCTTTTACCTTCACATGTAAGGTGTAGCCTGGTATGCATATGTAATGCAAGGGTTTGAATACTTCTTTTTCATTGAGCGAAAGGTAATAAAATCCTGTTTCCGATTTCAATTTTATTTTATTTTTTATATAAGGGTTCCCAGAATGTCTTCCTTCTATTTTGCCTTTTACTAGAAGATAAGGTGATTTTGTTTCCATGGTCGGAAGTTACTAACACTTTTCCATTTTTTAAAAACCTTCGTTGAAATTTATGCAGAGAAATTGGGGGTTTTCTTTCTTAATGCTTAATTCTACTAAGGCCACTCACAATCAGTGCACCAAGATGATTTCTCTTTGATTTTATTTCGGATCTTATTCTTTATTATCATACTCAATTGTAGTCAACATTGTTCACTCATAGTCATCCTTAGTCAAACATAGTCACCCATGGTCAACCATGGTCAATCATACTTAATGATAGTCAACATTATTCACTCATAGTCATCCTCAGTCAAACATGGTCAACCATGGTCAATCATGATCGATCATGGTTAATCATGGTTAACCATGTTCGATCGTCACATTATGACAAACATTGTTTGGATATGAACATCAACCATGGTTAATCATTCTCAATCATGGTCAACCATGTTTAATTTTGGTTAGTCATGTTCCTACGTCGCATTGTGACAAAGATTGTCTTAATCATGGTCCAAAGTTTCATTATGACAAATATTTGTCTTGATATTAAAATTAACAATGGTTAAGCATGGTCAACCATGGTCCAACGTTGCATTGTGACAAGGATTGTCCCAATATGAAAATCAACCATGGTCAACCATGCTTATTTTAGTGTTTATTTTTTGGTTTATAATATTAGTCCCTTGGTTTAATATTATTCCCTTGGGTTCATAATCCCTTGGGGTTTTTGTATTAATCCCTTATGTTTATTGTTCCCTTAGGTTTATAATATCAATCCCTTGGGTTTATAATAGAAACCATCGTCAACCATGGTTGAATGTCGCATTGTGACAATGATTTTCTTAATATGAAAATCAACCATGGTCCAACGTCGCATTGTGACAAAAGTCGTCTCGATATGAAAATCAATCACAGTGAAGCATGGTCAAGCATGGTCCAACGTTGCATTGTGACAAGGATTGTCTCAATATGGAAATAAACCATGGTCAACCATGTTCATATACCTTGGGTTTATAATTTTTATCCCTTGGGTTTATTATTCTCTTGGTTTATAATACCAATCCCTTGGGTTTGTTAATCTAAGTGTTCATATTCCTAGGGTATAATATTATTCCCTCAGGTTTATAATCCCTTGGGTTTTTAGTATCAATCCCTAGGTTTTATTAATCCCTTGGGTTTATAATATCGATCCCTAGGGTTTATTATTCCCTTGGGTTTATAATATCGATCATGGTCAACCATGTTTGATAAATTCAATCATGGTCAACCATGGTTAATCATGGTGAGTCAGGCTCCTACATCACATTTTAACAAGGATTGTCTCAATATGAAAGTCAATCATTATTTCAACCATGGTCCAACGTCACATTATGACAAAGATTGTCTCAATATGATAATCATGGTCAACCATGAACCATGGTCGATCATGGTTAAAATTGGTAAACCATGTTCTGTTAATCACACACATGGCAGAAAGAGTATGAAAGATAAAACATGAGAGTGCATTTTTTATTAACAAATGATATACATTTATAGTACATGGTTTGACCATTGGGTTCCACATCCCAAGGTCTCTTGGACTTCCTTAATCTATTCGGCTTCCACACTAACCCATAGAGGATTAGGTGTCCAACATTCCCCCCTTAATCCGAAGGGTTATGTATGAGTCAACGAAGAGAGTTGTAATACAAAATGTGTAAAAAATGCATGGAAGCACTAGGCTGAATGTGCTCTCTGAAATATTGGTATAAAGGGTGGTGGTTTAAGGATGACCACCAACACTGGAATGCTTAGTGCAATTCCTAGAACTCTTCCAAAACTAGCAAGAAGCTGAAGTCTTCTGCTAGAGGAAGTGCTCTTATTGTTTTGAAGGGGGAAATCTTCAACCAATAAAGGGAGGTCTCACCCCGCATAAAAGGGAGAACTTCAACCTGAATAGGGAAGTCTCAACTTGTGATGGTTTAAGGATTACCAACAACTCTGGAATGCTTAATGCAATTCCTGGAACTCTTCCAAGTCTGGCAAGAAGATGAAGCCTTCTGTTAGAGGAAGTGTCCCCAACTCTATTCCTAGAATTCTTCCAAAATTGGCAAGAAGCTGAAGTCTTCTGCTAGAGGAAGTGTCCCAGATTACCAACTGAAGGCATGCTTAGGGGTATCTTTGTCTCTGGCTACAGCTCGGAATCTGGTATGGTAGGTTGTGGCTCAGGCTCTCTTGATGTGACTTTGAAGCTTGTAGATGACCATCATTTCCCCTCCTGTCAGATACAAGGTGAGATGGTGGAGAAAACTCAACTGCAAGACTGTTCAATACTCTTAAACAAGTTCTGACATGTGACTAAAATATCTTCTTGGTTGTTGATGCCCATTGCCAAGAAGCGATCCATCCAGGATGAATCTTTGTTCGTGCAAGAGGTTTGTTTCTGAAGCATTTGTTTGAAAAATGACTAGTTTTATGATAGTGCTTACATGGATGAAGATCAAAACAGTGATCTTTCAGATGGCCAACTCGGTCACAGTGTTGGCACTTCACAATCTGTTGTTTTTTTTGTTGTTATGGAAGAGGGGCAGAATCTTGGACAGCTGGAGGTGAACTGTCATGAGGAGCAGGTGAAGATGAACCGTCCTAAAGAAATCCAACACTTTGAAACTCAATGGGCTTGGAGTAGTCTGGAATATGAAAGGAAAAGTCTTCGTCATATCCAAGACCAGTGTTGTGCTTGTTATGGACAAGCTCTTCCCAAGGTCTGATGATGGGCTTGGGAAGTGCAAACTGAATTTCTGCATCTGCATGTATAACTGCTGCTTCAACTTCAGCAATATTGACTTGTTTTTTATGGGAGTTTGTTTCATTGTTCTGAACATAAACAAGTTTAGAATGACGACTCCATTATTGTAATTCAGCTTGCTGTAGCTAAGATTCAAGCTCTAAAAATTCAATCTTGTCATGTACATCTTGTAAACAACTGTGAATATTGGTGAGAAAATGCTTCCTGATTTTGATTGTATTATCCATAGTAGAGAGTATTATATTGTCTAGTGACTCTAATATTGCACCAATTGGAGCCATCCTCAAAAAATAGTAAAACAATGAACAACGCACTTCAAAATCTAATATAATGCTAAGACAAAGAAGCTCTCAATAGTCTCCAATATCCAAATTAGTTCAAATATTGAAAACCCCACATGCTATAATTCTTCTGCTAAACTAAACATGATGTCCATAAATAAGAATTTCACTACACAAGATATTGGCTGCACCAGTCCTTTCCCAGTCTAGCCCAATTTTTCACATAAAAAGTGGCTTACAAACCTGTACATAATCTCATAAACTGCAAAGCTGAAAGCACATAAGAAGCGCCTTACATTTGCCAATTTTGAAATGGCAGATGATGAAGTACTCAGCCCTGAAACCCTGGGGGTGAAACTTTGTTACAAGTTTTTCCAAAAAAAAGTGCTTACAATATCATCAATTTCTTCATATAAAATAGCAAGACTGTAATGAATGGAAACACTCAAAAACACGCATCCTAAGTACAAAAAACTTAGCACATTCAAGAGGCCATCACTGATAAGTGCCTCTTGTGGTGTCTCTGTCAGCCCTTACAGGAAATAATCATCTTTTCTCCACGAAATGAAACTATTGATCTTTTGTCCAAGAACAGTTATTTCAAGCACATTTTCACAATAGCAGAGAGCATTTTATATACCTCATTTGTTCTAGAAATATGAGGTTAGAACGGCATAAGTTGTTCCAATTGTTAACATATTCATGACATTGATACCTTCCAAAATTGCTTGTGACGGTACATCAGGATCACATTTGAGCTTCCATTCCTCAATTAATCAGAGTGGAAGCTAAATCTAACCAACAAAATATGCACTAGCATTCTAAGATAAATCTCACTAGCAAACATTATGCGTGGATGTGTGGATTGTTGCTACCAAGCCCAACACAATGATATGCCAAAAATAGTATTTAAAAGCAAAGCATATATATATCAAAACAATAGCTATGAAAATAGCACATAGGTTCCCTCACCCCAAACATAAACATCTTGACCAGAACCTTGACTTGAAGAAGTATGGGCACTTGAAACACTAATTCTGAAAGCTTCTGAAGAAATGCCTTTCTCTTGCATCTTTATACAATCTTAAACTGTATCTCAACTTATTGAATGTTAAAATATGTTGATGAGAGGAGATATGTTCCTCATACCCAAACTAACTGACCTTTTTTAAAATAAATTCCGCTCAAGTAACAACAAGAGCTCCCACTTGGTTTATGGATCTTAGAATTTTTGTTTTCCTTTATTGAGTCAATACGAGCCCAACATATCATTTACTGATATTTTTCAGCCGAACAACACTTCCAACATTTCCTCTTTCAATTTTTCAGAGAATTGGACCTTTATCGCGTGCGTTTGAAAGCTTACGATCCTCCTCCAAAGACTGTGAGCTCAATACGATGTCCAGGGAGTCGAAAATGACTAGGCTTCAATTTTCAATTTCTGTCGACCTACTGCTGCTGCCATCCTCAAGATGTCCTTCATGTGGGTTCTTTGGGCATGCTGCATTATGATCACACTCAATATTTTCGGCATTGGCACTGCTCTAATATCAAAATGCAGCGAAACCGATGGATTCTAGTATTAAATCCAATCCGAATCAATCCGACAATGAGAACCGATATCAAATAACTATCCAGTCAAACAATGAGGACCTGAATATCATTTTGACAGAAACCCGTTAGGGTCCGATGAAACATTTAAAACCCAAATGGATTTCAATAAGCTAATTTGGGTCAATTGGACAACCAGAAGCCAAGTTAAAAATCAGTGGGATTCAATCAAACAATGAGAGCCCAAAGCTAACAAGTTAGAGATCATCAAGGAATACAGATGCAATGAAGAGTATTATTATTTATTCAAAGTGACGTTCACAGGGGACTCCATCATGGGTAAGTCCAACATCATCTCCAGATTGACTCGCAACTATTTCTCCCATCAGTGTAAGCCCACTGTTGGCGTTGAATTCGCGATTTACACCATTCAGGACAAAGGCAAGACCATAGCAGCCCAGATATGGGATACTTGTGGTTTGGAGCGATATGCTATGGATACAATGTTCAGGAGTAGTATGTTGTATGACTCACTATGGTAGGTCAACCAAACGGTGTTGTGGGAGTGCACTCTGGTCACTCAACTTTGATCACTTCCTTTTCACTCGATGGAGTTGAACCCCGAGTGTGCAATTGGATTGTGACAGTGGATTGTGAGGGCCAAGGGAGCATTAATACCAACGTCCATACAATCCAGGCCGAGATAAACTCACAACTACGTCCTCACGATTCTTCTGGAACAAGAGTAAACCTGAAAGGGTGTTGCTACATCTTTGAAGTGCGCTCAATGCAAAAATGGGTATTGATTGACATAGAGAGAATCAGGCAGAACTGTCAGATACGTTAGGGTGGCAAGGAAAATTTTGGTGTTGTCCAAGCAACAGAAGCAGAGGTCAGAGAGACGTTGAGTAGAGTAGCTGGCAAAGAGATGAAATGGTCTACCGGAGGAGTTACAAAAGAATATATCTGATACCTGCGAGACCTACGAAACTAGGTATGAGGAGAAGATGTCAGTTTTTTTATATCAGGAAAATGGGTAGAGCTGCAGGGTAAGTATTCACAGAAGGGCCACAAAAACAAGTGGCTCACAATTGAGCAGGGCAGGAGATCACCTACTCTGATACCATGTTAAACACACACATGGCAGAAAGAGTATGAAAGATAAAACATGAGAGTACATTTTTTATTAACAAATGATATACATTTATAGTACATGGTTTGACCGTTGGGTTCCACATCCCAAGGTCTCTTGGACTTCCTTAGTCTATTCAGCTTCCACACTAACCCATAGAGGATTAGGTGTCCAACATGTTCAACCATGTTTTATAAAATAATACATTTTCATCCAGGGTCAATCATGGTCAACTATGATCGAAAGTCGTATTGTGACAAAAATTGTCTTAATATGAAAATTAACCACGGTTAAGTACGGTTAACAATGGTCCAACATCACATTGTGACAAGGATTGTCTCAATATGAAAATAAACCATGGTCAACCATGATCAACCATGTTCATACATGTTTTATAAAATCAAACATGGTCACCCATGGTCAATCATGGTCAACCATGGTTGCACGTCGCATTGACAAAAATTGCCTTGGTCAACCATGGTCCAACATCACATTGTGATAATGATTGTCTCAATATGAAAATCAACCATGGTCAACCATGTTTATTTTAGTATTTATAATATTTATTTTAGGGTTTATAATATTAGTCCCTTGGGTTTAATATTATTCCCTTAGGTTCATAATCCCTTAGGTTTTAGTATTAATCCCTTGGGTTTATTATTCCTTTTGGATTATAATATCAATCCCTTGGGTTTATAATATCAATCATGGTCAACCATGGTCAATCATATCCAACCATGGCCAACCATGGTCAAGCATGGTCAAATGTCGCATTGTGACAATGATTGCCTCAATATGAAAATCAACCATGGTCAACCATTGTCTGATGTTGCATTGTGACAAATATTGTCTCGATATGAAAATAAAGCATAGTCAACCATGGTCCAAAGTTGCATTGTCCAACCATTGGTCATCCATGTTCAACTATGTTTTTTAAAATCAAACGTGGTCATGGTTAATCATGGTCAACCATGGTCGAATGTCGCATTGTGACAAAACAATGTCTTGATATGAAAATAAACCATTGTTAAGCAAGGTCAACCATGGTCCAACATCACATTTTGACAGGCATTGTCTCAATTTGAAAATCAACCATGGTCAACTATGTTTATTTTAGTATTTCTAATATTTATCTTAGGGTTTATACCTTGGGTTTATAATATTAGTCCTTTGGGTTTAATATTATTCCCTTGGGTTCATAATCCCATGGTCAACCATTGTCTCATGTCGCATTGTGACAAAGATTTCCTTGCTATCGAAATCAAGCATAGTCAACCATGGTCAACCATGGTCCAACCATTGGTCAACCATGTTCAACTATGGTTTATAAAATCAAACATGGTCATCCATAGTCAATCATGGTCAACCATGGTCGAACGTCGCATTGTGTAAAAAATGATCTTGATATGAAAATCAATCATGGTTAAGCATGGTCAATCATGGTTCAATGTCACATTGTGACAAGGATTGTCTCAATATGAAAATCAACCATGGTCAACCATGTTTATTTTAGAGTTTATCATATTTATCTAAGGGTTTATACCTTGGGTTTATAATATTTGTCCCTTGGGTTTAATACTATTCCATTGGGTTCATAATCCCTTGGAGTTTTAGTATTAATCCCTAAGGGTTTACATTCCTAGGGTTTAATATTATTCCCTTAGGTTTATAATCCCTTCGGTTTTTAGTATTAATCCTTAGGTTTTATTAATCCTTTGGGTTTATGTTATCAATCTCCAGTGTTTATTATTCCCTTGGGATTATAATATTGATCATGGTCAACCAAGGTCAACCATGTTTGATAAATTCAATCATGGTCAACCATAGTCAACCATATTTTATAAAATCAATCATGGTCAACCATGGTTAATCATGGCTAGCCATGCTCCTACGCCACATTCTAACAAAGACTATCTCAATATGGAATTAAATCATTGTTTCAACCATGGTCCAACGTCGCATTATCACAAAGATTATTTCAATATGATAATCATAGTAAACTATGATCAATTATGGTTAATCATGGTCAACCTTCGCAAACCATGTTCAACCATGTTTTATAAAATAATACAATGTCATCCATGGTCAATCATGGTCCAACGCCATATTGTGACAAAGATTGTCTTCATATGAAAATTAACTACGGTTAAGCATGGTCAACCATGTCCAATGTCACATTGTGACAAGGATTGTCTCAATATGAAAATCAACCATGGTCAACCATGTGTATTTTAGTGTTATGATATTTATCTTAATGTTTATATACCTTGGGTTTATAATATTAATCCCTTCGGTTTAATATTATTCCCTTAGGGTCATAATTCCTTGGGGTTTTAGTATTAATCCCTTGGGTTTATTATTCCTTTAGGTTTATAATATCAATCCCTTGGGTTTATTATTACCTTATGTTTATAATATCAATCATAGTCAACCATGGTCAATCATAATCAACCGTGATTAACCATGGTTGAATGTCACATTGTGACAATGATTGCCTCAATATGAAAATCGACCATGGTCAACCATTGTCCGACATCGAATTGTGATAAAGATTGCCTTGATATGGAAATCAATCATAGTCAACCATGGTCAACCATGGTCCAACGATGCATTGTCCAACCATTGGTCAACCATGTTCAACCATGTTTTATAAAATCAAACATTGTTTATTATTGCCTTCAGTTTATAATATCAATCATGATGAACCAAGGATTATTAATAATTAATAATTAAAATAATAATAATTGATAATAATAAATTACTAATTAAATTAATAATTAATAATTAATAATAATAAATTAATAAATTACTACATATCTTAAATTAATAATAATAATAATAATTAATAATACTAAATTAATAAATTTGTATTAATTAATAATAATAATATGAATTAATAATTAATTTTTATTTCTTAATATTATTACTATTATCAAATAAATATTATTATTAAATAATTAATTTATATTACATAATTTAAAATTAAATTATAATAAATTATATTTAATATTAAATAATAATTAATATAAATAAATGATTATTGGTAATTATAATTATATTGTTTACTTGGGGTAGCTCAATTGGTAATGACTGTGGAAATGAAGTTTCACAGAATCGGAAGTTTTGAATTCAAATCTTGTGCTATCTTCTTGATCAAGATGAGAAGTTCGACATGATGAAGATGTAGTCCTACCAAACTTACAAAAAAAAATTATAATGATATTAATAATATTTTTATTGTAATTGTTATTTTTGTAATATTACTTCTATTATTATATATTTATCAATAGTAAATAAAAATGAAACCTTCCGCTTATATCAACCACATTAATATTTTTAATGTAATTGTGCTAGTAAATAGGAATATATAAGAGATGCACACCTACATTTTTAATAAATAGGTATGATGATTTTTCCTATTTTGAACATTTTACTTGCTTTAGAAAATGGTTTTGCCAATGGAAAAGGCATTTTTTAATTAGGCATCCATTGGATTTTGATTAGATAGCTTTTTTTTGGAATTTGGTGGGTTTTTCAAGAAATTTAACTGTGTGAGTGTTTGAATCGTTGTTTCATGGCGGAAATAGATTCAACACTATAATAACTCTGAAGTACTAAAAAAATTTAATGGTGAAAATGAATTCAACACTATTAATAACTCTGCCAAATTAAAAATTCTAACGCTTGGCTATAACCCAGATTTCCAAAATTTCCGTTATTAAAATCATGCCAAATTTTAATGTGATTCATAGTAACAGGGTTTTTATATTACCCACAACTCAATGAATGGACGGAACCTGAACCTTCCATGTACAAACCTCTTGTTCACTGCACTGATAAGATCATTCGATGAAATATTAGTAGTTATCAGCGAATGAATGCCGCCATTATTGTTTTATCGCTGTGGTATATTTAAAGAGATTTATAATTAGTTTTGCAGAGCGTAGCATAAATTTTCAACCTATTGATGGAATTGGACATAATAGGAGAAACAGAAAAAGTGACAAGAATATCCATTCATTGATCATTTTCTATTAGATTGGGTAAAATGTTGTATGTATGAAAGAATCATCCCTTCCAACCCCAAGTCCGGTCAAACTTGCCGAAGAGCTTCGATCGATTCGATCAATCAAAGACTTTTCTGGCTTTACCCCCCCCCTAATTTTTATTGGAGAATAAAAATGCCAGTTATGTTCAATATTTTTCTAGATGATGCCTTTATTCATTCAAATAATCCCTTTTTTGGAAAATTACCTGAGGCTTATGCAATTTCTGATCCAATTGTCGATGTAATGCCAATTATTCCTGTTCTCTCTTTTCTCTTAGCCTTTGTTTGGCAAGCTGCTGTAAGTTTTCGATAAAAAGTATCCCCTTTTTTCTTTTTCAAGTTTTTGGGTCGCTGTCATTGATCCAATTTTTGTATAACTCTTTCCATTTTTTTGTGACAGAAGGATTTCTTTCTTTTGCTCCAGCTTGCAGAAGTGCGGGATTTTGTTAGCAGAAAATCCATCTTCGATGACACGGCATTATAAAACACAACCAAAAAAAAAGTGACGGTAAATCTCTTGGATTTTTTATTTTGATAACTTTAGAAATATTGTGAGATATAGTATTAAGTAAGTGATTTGATGTATATTATAGATTGATGCTTACAAATATTTACCAGTCATTTAATTTATATAAATGTGCTAATTATTTGTAAAATTTAGAATAAAGATTCGAAAAACAAAACAAATAGTTTTAATTCCATCCATTAAATTGTTTAGACAATAAAAATATCTCAATTTATTAAATTTAAACTATTTCTTCGTAATTCTTTTTCTTAAGAATACAAATTTTGAATGCTTTCTAAATAATCCAAACCTCTCATAATAATTATAATAACCATAACCACATCTAAAAGAACTAAAACTACATCGTATTGGTAGTATTAATAACTAGAAAAAAATGTAGGGATAATGGAGGTGATGTATGTAATGGAGGAGAGAAGCATGGGATGCTTTGAGGACCATTTTTCAGAAGTTGTTTCTCTTGATGGTGCAAATAAGAATGGTATTTTTCCCTGAATACACACTTATTCTTTCTTTGAGTTGTGGTTTGTGCGTTGGGACACATGTATTTTTGAGGAATCGTTGGTATAAGTTTTGTTTTTGTTTCCGACACGCACTTGGACTATTGGTTAGGTTTTAGAAAGTGGAGGTTTTGGGTGGATTTTCTTTTGGCCTTGTGGTGTAGTTTGGTGCTTGCGGGGTGGATATTGAAATTTATGGGTTTGGATTTATTTATTTTTGGGTGAACATAAGATCTTTCATCATTGGAAATGTTTTTTTTCCTATTTCTGAAGTGATACATATTATATTGTTGTTTTTTTGTGTAATATATATTTTGGTATTCATTTGCGTTGAGCATTTGCAGACTCCTCATCGGAAGACCCATGCACGTATCGAGGGTCACTTTTAGCAGGAGTTTGGTGGGGGATGACATTGAGTCTGGGGTGCAACAAGATCAAAGAGGCCTTCGTTTTCTGTGGAAGAAGTGGTAAATTCTTTTAATGTCTCGCGGCCTTTCAAAGCTTTGAGTTTTAGATGTTGTTATAGGTGGTGAAGGATCTTGGGTTGTTGTTGTTGTTAGTATTGCCAGAATTCTCTAGCTCGTCACGGCTCTATGTTACTTTCTAGTTTTGGTGGGATGACATTGAGCTGCAGCTCTGGAACGAGGGTGCTGGGGTGGTGGATTTTTGTGGTTGCCTTTTTCTGGCGGTATATTGATTGGATTTTTACTCATTGAAGTTATGAGTACGAGTGGTGGTGCTTGATATCTCGGGTGCATAAACTTGGGCATGGAGCTTTAATCCAAAGTTATTATTTTCTCGTTCCTCAAGATATCCTGGGCACCTGAAATTAAGGTTGGGGTTTGATGGAATCTTGCAACCTTACGGATCATCATTGGGATAATTCCTCCCATTATCTCCATGTCTGCCTATATTCGTCCTGGGGTATATTTCTCGGGGTGACGACAATATCATTCTTCAGGTAAATATTCAATGGGTCTTTTTCATTATTTTGGGTGTGACATCCCCGGTGTGGACCCTTGTTTCCTAACATTCCTTACTTGGTATGCATTCTTGGCATGGGGATATTAAATTTTCCATATGAGGATCTTACTAGGTTTTGGTGGTTACCACATCATTACACATTTATGAGCATCCTTGGAGGGTGGACTCGCTTGTTGGTTCCTAGATAGTGCAGGGGTGGAGTATGTCATTTCTGACTGCTAGGGTAGTTTGGTATTTATTTCTTGGGGTATCTATGTGACGTCCTTGGTGGATGATGATGGAGTTGATTATTGATTCTTTAGATGCTGATCTATTTATTCAAGAGGCCTTTGTATGTGCTACGGTGGATGCTGAGAAAATTTACACACATCGGACCCACACTCGGGGTGTTGAATCACCTTCTTTGAATGGGAGGAACACGTTGTTGATGGACCAGTGTACACATGCAAATCCTTTGCCTCAGGAGGACCCTCGCCTTCAACATCAATGTCCTGGACCTCAAGGTAGGCGAGGACGACAGAACAAATGCATCAGAAGTGTTGCGGAGACCAAATTGTTGAGTTTTGGACATGACATCCTATAGGATAGGGTGGTGAGTTTACAGAACCGTGCACTAGTTGGGAAGTGGTTCTTTGTGGGCTCACGGGACATGGACATGACGGAGTGGGTAACTGCATAGTGCACACCTATTCTGGGATACACGCCTAAGGTGAGTAAATTACTAAATCGGTTGTATAACTTCCATTTCTTGCACAAGGAGGATTCTGAGTGCATCTTGATGACTCCATGGGTTCATGGACGAATTTTTCTTCAGCTCAACAAATGGTATGTTTGGTTTAATCCACTTTTGGACACCCCGAAGAATAACTTAATTTGGGTTAAACTCCCCAGTTTTCCGCTTGAGTTTTGGACCAAACACGCCCTAGTGGAGATTGGAAATGAGGTGGGGTGTTTTGTTTTATGGATCCTCGAGTCTTGGGTGCACATGACAAGAGGGTAGATTGGATTTTGATTGAGGTGAATTATACTATAGGTCTTCTCGAGAACATTGATTTGGAATGGGACACTATGTGCATCCGAAAAAGGATTGATTATTGGAGCATTTCGTTTTGTTGTTTGCTATGCCACCATACATGTCATTTTTTGGAAAGATCCCATAGGCATTTTCATGGCATAGGAGCTTCACTCTGCGATGGATTACAAGCATCAAATGATTGTAGACATACTCTTTTCCGTCTGCAGTCGGAGTCTGATAAATGTTTTTACACCTCCTCTAAAGAGCTCTTTATATTTGGGAATAAGTTTATTTTTTACCCTTCTAATTATTTTATCTGTGCGCCCAATATTTTTTTGGATACCTATCTAGAGGAGACCAATAATTCTGATACTATACACCCTAAAATATTTCAATCAAGAATTCCATCGTCCCCAATATTGGCGCAGTTCCTTTATCCTCTTCACATTTGATTACATTGTTCCCAAACCCCACTGTTGATATCCTCTCCTTTACCCTCCCTTCCCCCTCCATCAGAGCCTCACCATCCCTCCTCTCCACATAACTTAGTTAACAGTGATTTGGAATTCTTGATGTTCAATCTGGCGATGGATCTCACCACCCTTACCATTCACAAGGGAAAAAACCGGGTCACCTCACCTATCATCAAGTCCAAGTCAACCAAAATCATTACCATCCGACACTAGGGGGTAAGGAAAATGGACACTTCTAGGGGAAATAGTTAGGGAAACACCTTTTTCATGACTTTGTTGGATTGTATGATGTTTCTATCCTTGATTCCTCTACTTTCAGGGCCCTTAGAGACTTCGAGCTCTCTAAGGCTGGGACATGATGCACATCCTATCATTTAATATGAGAGTCTTCGGGGACACCGCTAAAATGTTTTCCTTACGTCACTTTGTCCTTTCTGTTCGGCCTTTCATCGTTCTCATTCAGGAGACAATGGTTGATTCTAGGAGATCCTTATGATATTTTCGATTGGTGTGGTTTTTCTAGTGGCTATGTGGCTATTTGGGATCCATATTGGGAAAATTTGAAGGCCCACAAGTTTTTTGCTAACATTTTTGTTTCTGGACATATTTAGGGTTTGGTAGAGAAGATACATATTTGGAACATATATTCTCCATATGGTGGCTGACACATGTTTTGGGATTGAGTGGAGTCCTCAGATATTTTAAAGATTGGGTCATTGATCATTGCCAAAGATTACAATATTGTTTTATTCTGAGGCGAATGTTGGGGGTTGAAGTTTCATGGCGATCCTCTCTTGGACCGACTCAACACACTCTTTGATGAAAAACATTTGGTGGACATATGCCATGTTCCTGATTTGATAATGAGATCTAAGACATTTATTAAGGTATTACAGACTTATGTGTATGGATGTGCCTATGTTATTTTATACAATGGATCGATAAGATTGCGAAATACACAGACAATGAAGCAGTAAAGAAGAATAATAGACTAACACACATAAACACAACAGATTTAATATGGAGTTCACCTAACACTCCTGGGCTACATCTCCTGGTCCAACCTTCAGTGGTGACCTCTCTATTATGTCTTCAGAACAGAGTTTTACAACAGTGTGAGCTCAACTTGAATCTCATCGCACAACAGATACAACAACAAGAGTTTTCTTGAACCTCTCAAGCTTCTCTGAGTACACAGACTCTCTCAATCACTCCCTGTCTCTGTCTTGGCACTGCCTGCAATACTGCTTGTCTTTGTTTCTGTCTTTTGTGGCTTTAAAGCCAACCCGCTTTGCCTGTTCATTTCACCTTATCAACTTTCTGTCTCTCGGCCTCTGTCGGTTCGAATGCCTCTTATAGCGTTACACAATCATTGCATAATGCATAAAGGGGAGGTGGCCACCTATTCTGCAACGTAAGAGTGCCTCGAGCCTTTTAAACCCGTAAACCAGCCGATTTTTGTTAACACAGAGAAATGTATTCGAAACTATGAAAGTCCGCCAAAATCACTGTTCATCTAGACTTCAAATCTTCAGAATTCTTTTTATAACTGCTATCAAATCTGCCTTTATATACTGACATCGCATCTCCACCGTTGATATGGGAGATCCAGATCCAACGGCTGAGATCCATTTCAGGCGGCTCTTTCGTATGAGGGTTAACCACCCAATGAGAGTGGTTTCCTCTCTCCTCACTCTGGACACATGGCAGTCGATGTATGGTTTCGGGCGGAGCCCTGGCCAAACTGCTTTCCACTTTTGGCCTGCCCGAAATGCCACTTATTGTGATTTTCCTTGTATTTTATAAATACATTAAAATCATTGAAATTGACGTAATATGGCTTCCTTCGGACTTGAAACAATATACATTTTCATTCCCAAACCCCTTCGGGTCCGGGTTTTATCACATTGGCGCTATTTCTTTGTATTTCGAAATACACGAAATTATATTAAAAATGTCAATCGACGGATCCGAAACTTTATAGCATATTGTTTGTAATTATATCGGGTCCGGCTGACGTGTATATATATGTGTCCACCCTTCTACATGGCTCTGATGCGACTTTGCGATGCGACTAGTCGCAGTTGCATGTCGCATGGGCCCCGGGTCGTGGTAAGTGCTTCTATTGAAATCTTCCGATGCGATATGGCAGTGAAACATGGGCCGTTGATCTACGCGCTTGATCGACAATCCTCGTTGACCCCACCGATCGCTATCGCAACATACATATGATCTCCGCCAATATCCCGCCGCCGATTGTGATTCTTCGGTCAGATCTAGATCGTTGATCGGCCAGATCTGACGGCTACTGTGCAAAGTTGCCGATAACCCATTTTTTTATCGTCTCTTCATAATTTTGGCTGCCGATAGTGTTTTTTGCCTTTTTGAAAGGTTTTCTCATGCAAATTTTTTGGTCTTTTAAATGATTTTAAGTAGATTTTGAAGACTTTAGAGAGTGTTTTAGGATCCATTTGGATCATGCCTTCCCACTGAAAAGGCTTTTGGACCACCAAAATTTGGTTTTCAAGCATCACTCTAGTGAGGATACAACTTCCCCACTTGTCCAATCTCTATCCATTTTGCACTGCTTGGCTTTGAACCTTTGAGTCCAATTATGAGGTACTCAACATACCCATTGCGCGTAGTCCTCACCTTCCTGTCCAGAACTGTATCTTCCTGCAACTCATTGAGATATTCAGGCAACAAATGATCAATAGAGGGCAATTGACTTTGCTCTTCGGGATATTCAATCAAAGAAGGTTCAAATAGTCTCAAGTTCTTTGCATTGACTACTGAGTAGATGTGCATGTAAGTTGGCAAATCAAGGCGAAAAGCATTCTCACCAATTTTCTCAAGTATCTTGAAAGGCCCATCCCTTATTGGCTTTAGCTTATTTCCTTCACCTTGCATTCTATCTTTGTTGATATACAGCCAGACTTGATCACCAACTTGGAAGCTATGCTCCATCTGATGCTTATCATGCCTTTTCCTTGTACTTGGCTTGGCTCTTTTCCAGCTATTCCTGCACTGCCTGGTGAATTTCTTGGATCTGTTCAATGAACCTGGTTGCTTTGTCCACATCGTTGTGTCCATCAACTACTATGTCATTTTCAAAGACAAAATCCAAGGGAGACCTTGGTATGAAACCAAAATAAGTCTCAAAAGGAGACCTCTGTGTAGAAGAATGCTTAGCACGGTTGTAAGCATGTTGCACATAACATAAATGTTCAACCCAAAGCTTGGGATGCTTGCTGCAATAACCCCTAAGCAACTGGATCACTGTCATGTTGACCACCTCTGTTTGGCCATCTATTTGTGGATGAAAGGTTGTGCTCTTCTTCAGTTTGGTGTCCATCAATTCCCACAGACTTGACCAAAAGTTCCCAACAAAACGGGAATCTTGATCAGATACTATGGAAGTGGGTAACCCAAAATGCACCCAGACATGCTGAAAGAACAATTTCGTTGTTTGTTCAGCTGTAATCTGCTTATTACAAGGTATTAAAATACACATTTTGCTAAACCTGTCCACAATAACATACAAATAGTCATGACCTTTTCTAGATTTTGGCAATCCCCCAACAAAATCCATGGAAACACTTTCCCAAGGACGAGAAGGAACTGGAAGTGGAGTGTACAAGCCTAGTTTTCTATTGTTAGGCTTGCTTTTAGCACACATGGTACACCCTTTAATATATCTAGGAAATGTTTCATGCATTTTTGGCCAATAACAAAATCTTTGCAGCTGTGCAATTGTTTTACTTACACCAAAATGACCTAATATTAGAGAAGTATGTGCTTCCCTAATTATGTTAACTCTTTCAGTTTGTGGAATGCATAGCTTTCCCAAATGACACAAGAGTTGGTCCTTAACATAACAGTCCAATTCTTCTACTTTTTTGCCATGACATAAAGTTGCATATACATATTGAAAATCTATATCTTTAGCATATTGTTCAATGTAGCTTTCATGCAATACTGAGGCATGCTTAAGGATAGTAGATGCATTTATAATTGGTCTGGATAACATATGCGCAACTTTATTGTGTATGCCCTTTTTTATATCTGATGACTAGATGAAACTGTTGTAGGAAAGCCATCCACCTATAGTGTCTTGATTGTTGCAATTTAGTTTGTGAGTGCAAATACTGAAGTGGCTAATGATCAGCATGTATAACTATTTCCTTGCCCATTAAATAATGTTTCCACTTTTTTACACTCTGTACTAATACATACAATTCTTTGTCATATGTGGGATAATTAACTACTGTAGAATTAAATGTCTCAGAATGGTAACATATGGGTTTATCATGTTGCATCAACACTGCTCCCATGGCATAGTCACTGGCATTTGTTTCAATCTCAAATGGTCTTTGAAGATCTGGCAATGCTAGTATTGGTGTTGTACTAATTTTTTTATTTCAAGGTGTCGAAGGCTTTCTGTTGTTTGCCTCCCCACTGAAACACCTTGTTCAATCCTATCAAAGCATGTAAGGGAGCTGTAATTAAGGAAAAGTTAGCAATAAAATTTCTCCAATATTGTGCTGCTCCTAGGAAGATTCTAACTTCTGTAGCAGATTTGGGTTTAGGCCAGTTTACAATGACTTCAACCTTAGAGGGATCTATCTTCAATTCACCACCCCCTACAATATGACCCAAATAATTCAAAGATGTTTTTCCAAATTTACATTTAGATAACTTTACATAGATATTTTCTTTTTTCAAAACATCTAGAGTCTGCTTTACATGCTTCAAATGTTCTTCCCATGTTTTACTGAAAACAAGAATGTCATCTAAATATACAATCACAAAATCATCAATAAAAGGCCTGAGTACATCATTCATTACTCTCATGAAAATGGTAGGAGCATTAGTTAAGCCAAAAGGCATAACTAGCCATTCATACAACCCTTGCTTTGTTTTAAAAGCAGTCTTCCATGCATCTTGCTCTGCTACTCTAACCTGATGGTAACCACTACACAAGTCTAACTTGGAAAATTAAACAGCTTCTTTCAGCTGATCTAATAGATTATCAATGCGAGGAAGGGGATAACGATTCTTGATCGTTATTTTATTCAGCACTCTGTAATCAATGCACATCCTCCACAAACCATCTTTCTTCCTCACCAACACGATTGGAGATCCACATGGTGATGTGCATGGCCTTATGAACCCTTTCTTGAGCAGCTCCTGTACCTACTTCTTGATCTCTGCATTCTCTAAAGCGGATAACCTGTACATTCCGATGTTAGGCAATGGAGCATCTTGCTGCAAATTAATATCATGTACAATTTTCCTTTTGGGTGGCAGACCTTTAGGTTCTTGAAATAGGATATCATATTTTGAAACAACTTTTTCTAAATTAGTTTTCTGTTTAGCATCACAGCCCTCAAATACATTGGTTTTATCAAGTTTATTTTCCTTTACAACCATCAGTAAAAATTTCTTGCATGAATTTACAATTCTTTTCATCTGCCCTGAGTTAATGAGAGTGTAGTTATTTTTGAGCTGATGAGCTCTTACAATAAATTCTATTCCATCTTTTGTGAGTTGATACTTATTTTTGGCTCTAGAGAAAATGGCTTTTCTATCATACAAGTAAGGAGTTCCTAAAACAATACCACATAAATCCAAGGGAACTATGTCTAACTCAACCTCATCTACAAATGTTGACCCAAATGCAAATTTAAGTTTACATTGTTTAGTCACTTGTAGCTTTGCTTTATCACATACCCAACCTAATGGATATGGCTTCTTATGAGGTGTGGTTAGTAGTCCCAACTTCTTTACAATTGCTTCAGAAATCAAGTTTACTTGTGAACCACTATCAAATAAAGTATCAATCTTTTGATGCTTGGAAATAACTCTAATATGAAAAAGCTCATGTCTTTTCCTCTCATTTTCTTCATTATCAATGGTTTGTGAAGAATTGCTAGTAGATGCTTCGGAACTTTTACCTTTTATACCTGTAGCTATGATTGTTGTTTCATCACTTGAGTCTGACCCCAAATCTTTCTGAATAGCTGCAACAGTCTTCTTCTTCTTGCCATAGAACTTCTTGGGTTTTAGCTCTGGATGCAAAGACTAGCAATGTTCATCATTGTGTCCACCCTTCTTGCAATGAGTGCATGAAGGTTTGTCTTTCTGTACAACATTTGTCTTCCTCTCTTTCCATTTCTGCTTCCTCTTTTCCTTATTCTTGCTTGCAGTGGGTTTTGATGATCCCCCAATCTCTGGGTTCACATTCTTGCCTCTAGCCTCTAGATGTGTAGCCTGAACAGATACCTCATCTATGCTAGTAGGGTTAAACATGAGAATGGTGTGCCTCAAATAGCTGTGTCGACCACCTATATACTTCAGCAAAGTTTCAAGTGAGTCTAAAGAAATGCCTAGAATTAAAGATCCTTTTCTAAATTCTTGGGTGTAGCTTTATACACTTTGCCCCTCTAATTGGCGAAGAGTTTGCCAACTCATCATAGCTTGCTGCATATAAGCTAGTGGATAAAATTGTTTTCTAATGGCAGAAACAAATTCACTCCAGGTAGAAAGAATTTTACCATGTTTCTTCAAATCAGATTGTGTCCTGCCTTCCCACCATACCAAGGCAGTTCTTCCAAGGCGTAGGCTGGCCAGCTGAATTTTAATCCTGTCTGAATCAATGTTTTGCACCCTCAATACACATCAATCTGTCTAATCTAGTTATCTAGCTTCTCTGCATTTAATTCTCCATCATATGTTGGAAAATCGAATTTAACATCTAATTTAATCAAAGATGTTTTCTTCTTGTTATTTTCAGGGCTATCATGAGGGGTTGTTAGAGGAGGCTCTTTTCCTTTCCCTTTGCCTGCAGAATGGCCATCTAGAAGAGGTTCCTCTATTCCTTTGTCTTGTTTGGAGGTTGAAGAATCTTCACTTTGACCTTTCTTAAACTCTCGATACATCTCCTCTACCATGGCTCTCATGGTCATGAAACTGTCCATGAACTGAGAGTCTGATTCTAAGGGATTTTCTTCTACCATTTTCTTCCTAGGATAGACTCTTCCTATTTCTGGGTTAGCTTCAACCAATTATCCTTCTCCTAATTTGAGCTTTGACCTAGTTATCATTCACCAATCTAGCACAAGCTTGTCTAACCTTATCAACCTAAAGCTCTGATACCACTTGATCTGATAATGAGATCTAAGACATTTATTAAGGTATTACAGGCTTATGTGTATGGATGTGCCTATGTTATTTTATGCAATGGATCGATAAGATTGCAAAATACACAGAAAAAGAAGTAGTAAAGAAGCATAATAGACTAACACACATAAACACAACAGATTTAATATGGAGTTCACCCAACACTCCTGGGCTACATCTCCTG
The DNA here is from genome assembly GCA_031772625.1 of Pinus tabuliformis. Classification (NCBI taxonomy): domain Eukaryota; kingdom Viridiplantae; phylum Streptophyta; class Pinopsida; order Pinales; family Pinaceae; genus Pinus; species Pinus tabuliformis. The sequence continues at coordinate 891,026,486 of CM062807.1, read as the reverse complement.
GTCCAACCTTCAATGGTGACCTCTCTATTATGTCTTCAAAATAGATTTTTACAATAGTGTGAGCTCAACTTGAGTCTCAACACACAAGAAATACAACAACAAGAGTTTGCTTGAACCTCTCAAGCTTCTCTGAGTACATAGACTCTCTCAATCACTCCCTATCTCTGTCTTGGCACTGCTTGCAATACTGCTTGTCTTTGTTTCTGTCTTTTGTGGCTTTAAAGACAATCTTCTTTGCCTGTTCATTTCACCTTCCTGGCTTTCTGTCTCCCGACCTCTGTCTGTTCGAATCCCTCTTCTAGCGTTACATAATCATTGCATAATGCATAAAGGGGAGGTGGCCACCTATTTTGCAATGTAAGAGTGCCTCGGGCCTTTTGAACCCCTGAACCAGCCGATTTTTGTTAACACAGAGAAATGTATTCGAAACTGTGAAAGTCCGCCAAAATCGTTGTTCATTCAAACTTCAAATCTTCAGAATTTGTTTTGGAACTCCTATTGGGTCCGCCTTTGTATACTGACATCGCATTTCCACCGTTGGTTTGGGAGATCCAGATCCAATGGCTGAGATCCATTTCAGGCGGCCCTTTCGTACGGGGCTTAACAACCCAATGAGAGTGGTTTCCTCTTTCCTCACCCTGGACACATGGCCGCTGATGTATGGTTTCGAACGAAGCCCTGGCCAAACCGCTTTCCGCCTTTGGCCCGCCCGAAATCCCGCTTATCGTGATTTCCATTGTATTTTAGAAATACATTAAAAACATTGAAATTGACGTAAAATGGCTTCCTCCGGACTTGAAACAATATACATTTTCATTCCCAAACCCCTTCGGGTCCGGGTTTTATCGCATTGGTGTTATTTCTTTGTATTTCGAAATACACGGAATTATATTAAAAATGTCAATCGACGGATCCGAAACTTTATAGCATATTGTTTGTAATTCTATCAGGTCCGGCTGACGTGTATATATATGTGTCCGCCCTTTTGCATGGCTCCGATGCGACTTTGCGATGCAACTAGTTGTAGTCGCATGTCGCATGGACCCCGGGTTGTGGTAAGTGCTTATATTGAAATCTGCCGATGCAATATGGCGATGCAACGTGGGTCATCGATCTGCATGCTTGATCGACTGTCCTTGTTGACCCCGCCGATCGCTATCGCAACATACATATGATCTCCACCGATTGCCATTGCCGATTGTGATTCTCCCGTGAGATCTGGACCGTTGATCAACCAGATCTGACGGCTACTATGAAAATTTGCCGGTAACCCATTTTTTTTACCATCTCTTCATAATTTTGGTTTCCGATAGTGTTTTCCGCCTTTTTGAAAGGTATTCTCATGCGATTTTTTTGATCTTTTAAACGATTTTAAGTAGATTTTGAAGACTTTAGAGAGTGTTTTAGGATACATTTGGATCAGTTCCTATAGAACCCACTTGGCACAATGGTAGAAGTGGCAGTGAATATATTGGGAAATGACTAGATCGATTCATGGTTTGTTTGAAGTTTTCGTAAATTTAAGATCTAGGGTTGAGAAGTTTTATATCTCTCACCACTGTCCAATTTTCCTTCAATGGTGAGAAGAGTCAATCAGGAGGGGTATTCCCTTCAAGTTCAACAGGATATGGCTCAAAGGCAAAGATTTCAACAAACTGGTCACAAGTGTATGGAAATATTTTGATAAATAGTCAGGACAGTCGACCATGGATTATATTACTTTGAAATTAAATTTCCTAAAGTGTTAGGTTCGCATTTGGGATCGAAAGAAGAAGGCTAGTCTATATAAGGATCTGAAGGCTTTGGTTGATGAAATCCAAGAGATTGGAGAGAATCTGTCAGTTGTTCCACCCTCTGTGCATATATTAGAAAGGTTGAAGACTTTAGAAGAAAGAAGAAAGTTCACATTGTTGATACATAAAATACTTGGAGATTAAAAAGCAGGTACATTTGGATCTATGATAGGGACCACAACACAAAGTTCTTCCATTTTTATGCTTGTGACAAGAAGAAGATCAGCACAATATGGAGCATAAAGGGGGAATATGGCAATTATATTTATTCCAATGCTGAGATTCAGAAAGAATCAGTACTTTATTTCCAGAACCTTTTCAAGGTCAAAGATGAGTTTCTCATTGAAAACCAACTCTAGGGCACTAAGGAATACCCTCATATGTTTTATTACGAATATAGTGCTGCACTTTTTAGATTGGTCTCCAAAGAGGAAATTTTCTCGGTATTGAAATCATTTTCCAGTGACAAGTGCCCTAGCCCTAATGGCTAGACAATTGAAATCGCTTTGAACTTTTTTGAGCTCATGGCTTAGGATTTTTGGATATGATCGAGGAATCCTGGAACAAGAGGTTCATTTCAGGATATATAAAGTCTACTTTCATTTCCCTTATTCTGAAAGTCATTGCATGTGTCTCTTTTTCAAATTTCAGACCAATCTCCCTATGCAATATTATATACAAGCTCATCTCGAAAGGCATTGCGAAGCAGATCAAGGGGACTCTCTCAACTCATATATTTAGGGAATAATTTGGATTTCTTCACAATAGGTCTATATACGATGCAATTTCTATTTCTGAGGAGTGCATCCATTCCATTCAGACTAAAAAGCTAGAAGCAATGGTAATGAAGATCAACCTGCAGAGGGCATACGATTGCGTGGACTAGTTTTTCTCAGGATTATACTTCTGAAGATCAGGTTTGAGATACAAAATGTTGAATGGATTATGGCACGTGTCACAAAGTCTTGCCTCGTTGTACTTATAAATGGATACCCCACTGAATTTTTTTGAGCGGGAAAAAACCTGAGGCAGGGCTCCTCCTTATCACCCTTCCTCTTCATTCTTATTATGGATGCCAACAGTAGGAAGATAAACTTGGAAAATGCTCTAGGGATGTTTAGAAGTTTGAAAATCACTCAATAGGTTAGTATAACTCATCTTTCTTTGTTGATGATATTCTTACATTTCGCATGATTTCTAGGGCATAGTGGGAGGCATTACACTATATTTTCCACCAATTTGGAGAGGCTTTGGGACTTAATGAAAATGACCATAATTCCATTCTTATTTTCTCATGTAGGAATGAAGAAGATATAAACTATATTGTTGGTTTTTTTGGGGTGGGTACCAAGCTTCTAGAGGATGGTTTTACCTATTTAGGATTTAGATTGAAACTGACAAACTATCATTTGGAGAACTGGTAATGGTTGCTCTCTAAGTTTGATAACAAGTTCAAGGGTTGGACACATCATTGGATCTCACTCGGTGGGAGATTCACCTTGATACAATCAGTACTACAAGAATTGGCCACTTAGTGGATGCATCTATTTGCTCTTCCTACTCATATCATATCCAAGATTCGCTCTGTGGCATGTTTCTTATGGTCTAGGGCTGATAGGGAGCACAATTTCATTTAACATCATGGAGCTCTATTTCCAAACCTAAATAACTTGGTGGCTGGGGGATTTTGAACACCCAAGTTTTCGGTTGGCCACTGTTAATAAAATCCCTCTAGCAGCCACTATTCGGTGATGACATATGGAAGCAACTCATTTAAGAAAAATATCCTAAGAGAAGGCCCATCATCAACTAGACCAGAATGGGTGAGATTGGGAAAAAGAGGGGATCATACATCTGGTCGAGTTTTCAAAAGATAAAGAAATGGTTTCTTGTAGCGGTTGAAATGGTCTTTCGGGAGGGTAAAAATGTTGACTATTGGTCGGGACATGATTGTTGGTGTTCCATAATCCACATGACTTTCTGAAGGTACAGTCGTGGATTTTCATCAAATAGGTCTCTTCCTATTGGATCATGTAATCAGTTGTTGGAAAGGAATCCTTCCAACTTGCAAAGAGGTTGTGCAAAGTGGAGTGTCTCGGCAAATGTCTTTGGAATGGAACAATTACATCATAGCACTTAAAAGAGCTGGTCTATGCAGGAATGCGAGAGGTGATTCATTTTCACGGGTTGGGACTCTAAAAAAAGGTTCAGTTCTGGTTGCGGATAATTATAAGCATATCATGTACCTTGCACAAAATTCTATTTCGGCACCATGGTTTCAGTCTATCTGGAAATCGAGTGCCCCTCTAAATATCATTCTTTTCATTTGGTTGGTGTGCAAAAACAAAATATTAACTTGGGACAATCTTTGTAAATGTGGTTTTCAAGGTCCAGGATGGTGTCCCTTGTGTGTTGGTGATTATGAATCTATTCTGCATCTTTTTATTTTTTGCAGCATCACTATCCAAATTTAGTCTATGACTCTTTGTTTTTTTAAGATCTTGTTCAAAAAATTCACATCTATGGAGAAGTGTTTGCAGTGGGGCTTGACCAAGTATGGTATACACATATACATCTCGGTGTTTATAATATGGAAAATTTGGAAGGTCTGAAATCAGTTCATTTTTCGAGGGCTTCAAGTTAGTGTTTACAGGATTTTCTAAAAAGTTCTTGCTTGGTTGGAGAATATGGAACCCCATATGATGACTTCTAAGCACCGGTCTAGGAGATATTTGCACCCTAAGATTATCTTGTTGGTGGGTGATGGTGCAGCAAAGTTGGGGTGATGTGGTTGTGGAGCATGGCTCCGCATCAGTGGTAATTCTTCCTATAAGTTACACTGGTTTTGGGGGATGGGCACAAATTCTAGGGCGGAGATGGTGGCCCTGTGGGGACCTCTAGTTTTCAAAGGAAAATAAATCCAGAACGTCCATGTCTACAGTGATTCGAAGAACATCATTGATGGCATTCTGGGTAACACAAATTTTAATCCTCAAGATCTTAGAGGATGGCGGTACCGAATCAGTGCACTCACTCAAACTTTTCTGATTTTTGGCATACAACATATCTAAAGGGAATCAAATGGGATGACAAACTCTTTATCCAAAATGGGTTTGAATGATGTTGAAGGATACATTATTTTTACTTTTGTATTAGATGGTGTAGTTTGGTAGGAAGGGCACACTTCTCTCCCATAGCAAATACTAGATGATTACTTTTCAGTTCATATGCAAGGTTTCCATCATCTTTTTGTTTGTATATCAACTTGAATAGTTTAGGTGATTCTGTTTTGAATAGTACTTTTTTGTAGACGTTGATTCGAAATGTTTCTAGACTAATATTGTGATCATCATATTCAAATATATGATGGATTTTTTTGGACGATCAAGAACAATATTGTATTAATATCAAACATAATATGTAATTGGTTTTTAGTTCTCTTAAAAAAATCTAATTTCTATTTTTTTCTCCTGGGAAAAAACTAGAAAAAATGTAATTGCAAACTCCTAGAATTATAATTTTAGGTGAGGGGGAGAGAATTAAGGGAAAAAATAGTACTTTTCACTTCTAAACTAAGGGAAGTAATTTTCATTAAGAACGCAACTCAATGCCCTACTTAATATTAAATTTATTATCCTCTCGGCCGACCAACCCAAGAAGGAAACCTCTGTTAAAATGCAAGTATACACACAATTGTAAGTGTAATGTATACACGATAATCCAATGAAAAAATTCATTCCAATAGACCTAGCATTTTGAGTTTGTCGTATAGATGTCATCTAATCTAGTATACTACAGTATCGACAACTGCTAATTGATTGTATCATTAATCTTTCACAATCTGCGATTAACGAGAGAAAATTCCCAAATTATAATGGAATTATGTCAGAATATCCAGTACTATTTGTGGAACATCATGGTAATTGTGTTGTGGGTTTTAGGCACATTGTCATGGGATGCAGCAGCACAATTGGTGACGCAGCAAAGTGGGACACTTCTCATACATAATGGGGGAGTGTCCACAATGCACATGACTACGACTTATCTTAATACCATCATCATGTTAAAGAGGACCAACTTTGGTGCTTCGAAGTTGATGCTAGACAACTATCGATGCCGTGACAATTTGCAGGATCAGGCACATGATTGTTTGATTATGTATAATTAACATGATTAAAGCATGGTTATTATAGCTAATTATAGTCAGTGATGGTCAACCATCATCAACCATAATCAAATATGGTCCAACTATAATCAACCATTGTTAATCATAATTTATCATAGTAAATGATCAACCATAGTTAGCCATAGTCAACCATGATCAAACATGGACAACAATGGTCAACCATTTTTAATCATAATCTATCATAATAAAGTATAATATGATGTGTACAAACATGGTCATTTATAGTCAACTAAATGTTAACCATAATAAGCCCTATTCATAGTCAACCCTAGTCAACCATTATCTACTAATTTTCACGCACAACTATAGTCAACTAACACAACCACATTAATAAATGTGGTTGATATACACTCATCGATGGCATTTTCCACTTTTATATGTTAATCGGTATATGGAAATGATGTGGATAGACATATGTCAACCACATTTACTAATATGATTGTGTTCGTATATATATAAGAATGTAAAAATATTATACCCTAACTGGTAGAAACCACTATATTAATAAATTTTAAATATTAACAATATTAGTGTACTCATTTAAATGGCACATATAACAATGCATATGTTATAAAATAGTAACACAAGAAATTAGAACTCAAAGGCAATGTCTATGTGAGAAGGTTATTTCACACTAGGTTTCCATCTTCATTCACATGGCATATAAGAATCACATATCAATTTTATAATAAAATAAGTATATCAATAAACCGATATATATGTTAGATTGCTAATAAATTTTAATAAGGTTAAGATAGTGATGCAAGGAGGAAAGGCAATTGTAACAATAAGGTTGGCAAGAGTTCAAATCTTAAAGTTGTAAGTTAGATAGAGAGCTAAATTTTTTATTAATAATGCAAATAATTATAAATTTTCATTCATAAAATGGAAGTAACTTAATTAATTTAATCACAACCTTTTATTAAATGGTGAATACAAATAATACTATTTTTTATTAAATCTTAAACATATACTTCAAATTTATAATAAAAAGCTCTAAATTTGGACATCTAGTTTCTAATATGAACATGTCTACCTGTTGGAAAGATAGAAAAGATAAAAAAAAATAATTCACACACAAATCCACGAGTTGCAGCTCTTCTATTGATCACACAAAACATGATGATTACAATGAACCCGGTGAAGGGTATTTAACCTTTTCTAACTAGCGACTTGCCTAAAATATCTTGACATGCAACCACATGTAACCACACACTAAAAGTCGTATATCACTTAACTTGACTCAACACTCAAACACTCAAACCTCAACACACAGTTAAGTGACTCTCTAAGTTTATCCAACTCCTCATGTAGGAGTAATTAGCTTATTTTAACACTCCCCCTTAATTATGATCGTTAAACTAAAACATGACTCGTGACAACTCAAACATGCCTGTTGGTCTATGTCTCAACTAGGCTTACAACACCCAAGTTTCTTCTATGAAACTTAAGCACATCTTTTGTTAATAACTTAGTAAATATATCAGTCAATTGATCACTAGATTTACAAGGCTTCAAGTGTACTTCTCCATTGCTCACAAGTTCTATAATAAAGTGATATCTAGTATCAATATGCTTTCTCTTTTGATGAAACACACTATTCTTGGATAGTGAAATCGCTAAGGTGTTGTCACAATATATTGTTGTTGATACTTGTTGTTTCTTCTTGAGTCCATCAAATACTCTTCTTAACCACACTACTTGACATGTTGCTGCTACATATTCTGCTTTTGCTAACGAAAGTGTCACAATGGGTTGCTTCTTAGATGCCCATGAAATCACACCTAAACCAATGTGGAACACAAAACCATAAGTGCTCTTCCTATCATCCAAACTGCCTACAAAGTCACTATCTATGTATCCAATCAAATCCTTGTTTTCTATGCTAGCATACATTATGCCACAATCTCTAGTTCTTGCTATGTATCTCAGAATTCTTTTTCCTACACTATAATGTGTGTCTTTTGGAGTCTCCATAAATTTGGAAATCAAACTCACTTCTTGCATGATATCTGGTCTTATAGCTGTGAGATACATGAGGCTTCCAACCAATATTTTGAATAGAGTTGGATTGACATCTGATCCTTCATCATCCTTGGCTAAATCTGTACTTGTTGCAACTAGTGTAGGGACAGGTTTGAAATTTTCCATCCTAAATCTTTTCAACAAATCTTTTACATATTTATTTTGACAAATAAAAATTCATTTTTTAGATTGCTCAACTTCTATGCCAAGAAAATATTTCATGAGACCAAGATCTTTCATCTCAAATTATTTCATCATGGCTGCTTTAAATTCATCTAACTCAAAATCACCTATAAAAATCATGTCATCAACATATAAGCAAACAATCAAAATCTGTCCTTGCTCATTTACCTTTGTGTACAAGGTAGGCTCAATGTTTCTTCTACAAAATCCATTCTTAATCATGTAGCTGTCGATTCTTCTATACCAAGATCTAGGCGCTTGCTTCAGTCCATAGAGTGCTTTCTTCAACCTGTAAACTTTATCTTCGTTACCTTCAACTTCATAACCTGGAGGCTGCTGCACATAAATTTCTTCTTCTAGAATTCCATTCAAGAAGGATGATTTCACATCCATTTGATATACTTTCCACTTGTTCTGAGCCACTATGGCTAGAATTGCTCTTACACTATCCAATCTGGCTATCGAAGGAAATGCTTCTCCAAAGTCTATTCCTGGTTGCTGCGAGAATCCTTTTGCTACAAGTCTTGCTTTAAATCTATCAATTTCACCTTTTTCTTTCAACTTTGTCTTGTACACCCACTTTACACCAAGGAGATTTTTGTCATTTGGTAAATCCATCAAATCTCACGTATCATTCTTTTTAATAGCTTCAATTTCTTCATCCATGGCTTGCACCCAATTTTCATATTTGATTGCTTCTTCAAACAAAGAAGGTTGGAATGACAACAATGCAAAATTTTAAATAACATCCAAATCATCATAAATATCTTTCAAACTTCTCATCTTTCTCTTACCATTGCTTGATTCATCACTTGACTGACTGTTGGGAGAATCTCGATGTGTTGATCCGCTTGAAGATCTATGATGCTTTGAAAATCTTGGAGTCCTAGTTTGTGTGTCTCTATTTGGTGTCTTCACGTGTGATTCTTGCTGCTCTTTTTTTGCTACATCATCTTCTTCCATCAATGACACTTGTGCATCAACTATTTTGTCTACAATTCCATTCCATGAATTTTGTTCTTTAAACACAACATCTCTGTTAATTATGGTCTTCTTTGTGATAGGGTTATACAATTTGTAAGCTTTTGATTGCTCACTATAACCAATAAATATGTATTTTTCACTTTTATCATCCAATTTTCATGTTCGCTCTTTAGGAACATGTGCATAAGCTGCACATCCAAATACTCTGAGATGAGATATGTTGTAAGACATACCTAACCATGCTTGTTCTGGTACTCTGTTCATCACACTCTTTGTAGGAGATCTGTTGATCACATAAATAGCACATGCAACTGCTTCTGCCCAATACTCATTAGACAAGTTTCTGCCTTTCAACATGCTTCTTACCATGTTCATAATTGTCCTATTCTTTCTCTCTGCTACACCATTCTGTTGCGGTGTGTACCTGGTTGTAAATTGTCTTCTGATTCCATGTTGTTTGCAGTAATCATGGAATGCCTTTGAGTCATATTCTCCACCACAATCTGACCTCAATACCTTGATCTACCAATCACTTTGGTTCTCTGCTAAGGCTTTGAATTCCTTGAACTTTGCAAAAGTTTCAGAATTCTGCTTCAAGAAGTAAACCCAAGTCTTTCTACTATAATCATCAATGAAAATGAGGAAGTAACAACTTCCACCAATCGATTGTGTCCTCATAGGTCTACATAAGTCTGTATGCACTAGGTTAAGAGGTTTCTTTGCTCTGTATGCAACTCCCTTTGGAAAACTTTCATGGTGTTGCTTTTCCAAGATGCAACACTCACAAGTACTAGTAGGTTCTTTGATCAGAGGTAATCCTCTAACCATCTGTTTCTGCTACAACAATCTTAAACCAGAAAAGTGCAAGTGTCCAAAACAAAAGTGCCATAACCAATAATCATAAGAACATGCAACTGTAAAAGAACTGACTTGACCACTATAATTCATAATTAGAGGAAAGAGTCTATTCATCGTCATCTGCACTTTGCTATCAGCTGCTTGCTTGGGGGATTGTCATATATAACACATTCTTAACCTTGAAAGATAACTTTGTATCCTTTCTGTGTTAATTGAACAACACTTATCAAATTATGTTTGAGACTTGGAACATAATATACCTCTGAGATTGTCTTCATCTCCCCCTTCTTGGTCAGAATGTTGACCACTCCTTTGCCATCTACATCCACATTCTTGTCAGTCCCTAATTTTACCACTATTTTCATAGATTGATTGAAATTTGCAACCAAATTCTTGTTTCCTGTCATGTGGTTACTGCAACCACTATCTAATAGCCACACACTATCAGAAGGTTCCCGCATGGTATGGAAAGCTAGGAACGTGGATTTAGTACTCTCTATAGTGACATTAGTTCTCTGGTTCCCTTGATAAGCTATCTTCTTCTTGCAATCACGAGCATAAGGACCAAATTTGTTGCAATAATAACATCTCACCTTTGATTTTTCAACTCTTTGATTATTGTTGAAGCTTATGTAGTTTCTTCCACTTTCATGTTCATGCTCTTCTCGGCCATCTCTCTGACCACCATATCTTCCGCTTCATCCTTTGCCTCTCTGTTTACTTCTGCCTCAACCTCTGTCTCTTGAAATAGAAACTTGACTTTTGAGGGTAGTCTCTAAAGTGGAATCCTTATTTCTGTCTATCCTTGCCTCATGCATTAGAAGTGATCCCATCAACTGTCAATGATGCCAAATCTTTGGCTTCTTCTATAGCTGCTACCACAACATTAAATTTGGTATACAAAGATCTGAGGACCTTCTCAACCACTTCTTGATCTTTAATTTCTTCACCTTTAACTGATTTACGATAGTTATGACCCGATTCATGAAAGAATCGATGTCCTTTGTCTCCTTCATTTGCAGACTTTCAAAATCTCTCCTAGCATTTTGCAACTTAACAATATTGACTTTGGCCATACCTGTATAGTTTGTCGTCAAAGTATCCCATGCTACTTTTGCTGAAGACGTGATCATAATCTTCTGGAACACTGCTCGGTCCACTCCCTGCTAGATAAGTTGCAACGCTTATGTATTTTTCTTCTTGTCTTTCTTCCATTGTTTCCTCTCTGCATTATTGAGAGCTTGTTCTGCTACTTCATCCTTAGTTTCTAAAAACCCAAGTTGAACATAATCCCAAACATCATGTGTCTACAACGTGGTCGCCATATTAATGTCCCACACAACATAATCTTTCCCTGTAAGCAATGGGAACTCGGGTTGAAAATTTGAGAAAACCATCTTTCTTCAAAAAATTCTCTTTAAAAAAATCCAAAAATTTTTCTTTTTTTATTAAATCCAATTAAATTTTAATTAATTTATACATATAATCTATTTATTTAGTGGTAATGTCCCTTATTTTAATTATCTTCCCTTTAATTATTATTGACCCTGGTCTCTAGTCAAATTTAGTCGTTGATCTTTTTTAGCCATTGGAAGCTCTGCTCAAGCTATTTAACATGCAAAGCTAGTTCTGATTCTTCAACTTGTCCTGATGATGAACCACACTAGTTGGTTCGAAACGCATCGACAAATGACAGATCTTGTGATTTACACCGAAAAATATCTCGTAAACCTGATATGGATCACATAAGCCTCAATTCAATAATAACCCCTATTCCCCAATTTTCCTGCAACCACTTGTTACACTAGTGATCTTTTCCACTCAATGATAAATCCTTTGACATCAATGAAAATGTATTTCTAACATATGAATTTAATACAACCAATTGAATCAACCACGTATTATTTTTGTCCATAAATTGGTATGTTAATAATAGTACTTCGAGCAACCTCTTATATCTTAGGGATGAATGCGCAAAAGAAAGAAATAATCATTGTTTAGAGTAGTAATTGTGGAGTGTAAAACTCTCAGGGGAGATTTGTTAAAGCTTTGAATAGCATTCTTTTGAAACAATGAAAAAATGGCACATGTTCAGGGGAATGTTTTCAAATTCTTCCAGTGGATCAATAATTATCCATAAGATTATCTATTATTGTAGTTGATTTCTTGTTGTCTAAGCAAGTCAAGAGTCTATTGTTTGAAAAAAAAATGTGTTTGCTTGATGATCTAGGTGAATATCTATGTGAATTCTTTATTTTTACAATGATGCTTTTAAATGACTTGAATATCAATGCTTTTATTGACTGCATGTTAATTCATAACCATTAACATGATGATCTAGTGTATATTGTTGAAAGTGTTGGCTAGAATGAATTTTAATCAAAATAGAAAGATTAATTGTAATAAGAGTGTTGTGTCTACAGGGGAGATATATAAGATTGATCTACAGAGTCAAAACAAATTTTCATTTGAAAAATCCTTCATTTTATTACTGAATTCAAGTCACTCTTGTAAATCTACCACTAAGTTAAGATTATGTTGAAGTATGTTGAGAATAAATTGTTGAGGTGATATTATTCGTAGAGTTTAATTTCAGTGTGTTGAAGAACCTACTTTTCCATGTTTGCAATATATCCATTATGGGTGATTAAGGTTAAAATATTACTTATGGGGACTGTGCGAGTATTGCCATTAGAGGTGTATGGAGCTACTAAAATTGTTGACGTCTTAGCATATTTTAATGGTGATTTTTTTTTCTTGCTAACTTTTTGTCTAGAGCTAGGGTTTATGCTACATGAATATGAAGCCTTGAGAATTACTAGGGCTATTGTGATGTAAAACTTGTTTGAGTCTAAGATTATTGTTGATGGTTGTAATGTCAATGATATGTTGATAATATTGATCAGGGTATGCTTGGGTTGTCCAAGTTCAATTGGTGATATATTTTGGCCTAGGGTTTCTTATTCAATAATAAAAATAATTATTTCCAGATATTATTTCTTCTTGTTTTTAGTACAATGATTCAGATTTGCAGGTGCCAAAACAAGAGTTTGGTTTGGTTTCTAATGGCTAATTTGCGTGTTTGTTGTAATCGGTATTGGATAATCATTTCATCGTAGATCTGATCAACATGATATCCAAAGAGTTATGATAACCATTTACCATTTGTGGAAAAGGGGAAGAAAGAATAAGATAGATAATTTTTTAGAAGATCAACCTCAGATGGAAGGATCAAGTTCAAGTTGGCTCAATAGTTTTCCATCAATTCCAAAGGGGGAGATTGTTGATAGCAAAATTGAATGATTAATATTGAAGTTAACCTTTAGAATGAAGTTGCATGGTTTTCAAGCGCATGTGTATTGTCATGATGAATTTCAAGAGTTGATGATGTTGTAAATGGTTGAATAAGCCTTCATGGAGGTGTGAGAAGAAGCCATTCTAAATTTTCCCCAAAATTAGGGGATGAATGTTGTTTTAGTATGGAAAATATGCATTTGTAGTATTGACAACTCAGATTGTCGGTGTCAAAATCACGTCCACGACCCATATTTAGAGTGAAGAACCAATGTTCATGTCCTGTTGATGGAAAAATGAATTCCAAGAGCTATCCCAACAAATTTTCCCATGGTTTCCTTAGTGTTTGATATGACCATGATTTGGTTATTTAATTTGGTCCTCCAAGACATTCTAGAATGTAAATAATGCTTGTTGATTTGATCCATTTTGATATGGTCTATATAACACTATGATATGGTCTAAATTGATTTTTCTAGATTTTATTATAATGCTTGGATTTGGTACTGATGTCGACGGATGGTAATCATTGTTGTATTGATCCGGTCCAAAATGATCAACAAATGATTCCTCTGGAATGATGAAGTGTATATTGTGATGAGGGATTTACCCATTATTTGATCTTCTATACGAGTGTGGTGTGTGAAATATGAACAATTGTGATCAAGGCATGCTAGTAGTAGAGCAAACTGTGGAGTGGTATGATAATGTATAGTGTACCTTGAGTATGTGCATGGTTGAGGAGTAGTTTTTTTATTTGAGTAAAATGCATTGTGCACATATATGAAATTGTTTGAGGCTACCTGCTATGAGACAAAGTATGCAATAATAGGCAGAGTAATTAATTGTGGTACCTACAATTAGAGGTCAATGGAGGTGTGATCAAATTCCAAGGAGGTAGTGTGTTTTGGTGCGCAAACTCGGGTGGAGCTAATTCTATAAATTGATATCAGGAATGTAGTGTGTTTGGTTCAAACTATAATTGGATCAGTAGCGTTGTGGGATGTGGGGCGTTAGTTCAATTTACTAGTGTGTGGATGCATGTGATCTGAGCTCGATGTGGCTAATATTTACTCTAATGATCGAACCTGAGAATTCTTGAGCATAGGTCGATCTTACAAACCTAGTGTGATATAATGCAATTTATTGGAAAGACCTTGTGTTGCAGAGATTAGAGTTTTTTTTTTTAGCATAAGAGTGTATATTCTTGAGTGTAAATCATGTGCATGTTGATAATCCTTGCAATGTCTATTACTTGTTGATGTATTGACATAGTTGTAGTATTGATTTATGTGTGGTTGGTGCTTCTTGGGTGTCCTAGCAACTAAAAGATGAGTGTTATATATGGTTTTGTGTGTCCTTAAGTTAGAGTATATGATGTTTTTGTTGATAGTTTTTGCTTTGTTGATGGCTAACATTTTGTATGAGAGTTGAGTTAGTTGTGAGATGTTTATGTTAATGTTGTGTTTGGGCCCAGTCTAAAAATGCATGAAATAGTAGCTCGTAGTGTTTATGGAGGTTGGGGCCTATGAAAAGTGATGGCTTGATAAAATAGGGAGTTGGGGCTTCCTAGCTGGAAGAAGCCAACAAATTGATGTAGATTGATTTAAAGCTTCCTATCTAGTAGGAGCCAATAAAATAATGTAATGATATTGAAGAATAATGATAAAAGAAAGAAGCAAAGCAGTATGGTGATTTTTCTCTCAAAAGGGTGTCTAGCATAATCTCGATGTTTTATGTGTGTAATGTTCCTCATTCTTATGTGTTATTTCCTTTTTGTGATGATAATGTTTAAGAAGGTAAAAATATTACTACTATTTGTGTACGAAGCCTCACTACTAATTCACCCCCTCCTCTCATTAGTGACTTGATTACCAACAATTACAAAAATAGATAGGCAATAGATAATCCATCACTCGTTTGCTTTGTGACATGTACCTATCTACCTTTAGAGTATCTACTAACTTTGGTGATATGTATATTTATTAACACCTTTGGTTTTGGTGTAACGACAATCGTGATTCCAACAACCTGTTGTGATTACAGAAATTTCGCACTCTAATATTTATCATTGTTTAACGATTTTTACATCTAATAAATTATCATTAGTATTCCATGCCTTTTATCCATATGTTATGTTTATTTTTGGATGTTTTTAGGTGCATAAGGTCTATAAAGAACATTTCAACTAGCTCATTGTGTTATGTTGTGTTTTCTTGTGCAATGTTATTTTTCGCATTGTGTTTTTCTTCTAAGAAATTTTGGAATCATGTGATAGGTTGAACAAATTGTAACATAATTTTATTTCCTAATATCAGGCTTCAAAAAGGAATACAATATTAATATAAAGATCGAAAACAATTTTGGGTCTTAGATGCATCTTCCATGTGTACTATTGATTTTAATGATCATTATCATGATCGAGATTTAAATATGGATTGTGTTCTTGCTATTGTGGCTCTATTGGTTGTTGTGTATCATTATATTAACTTATAAAGAATGGACATGTATTTTGTTGTTTCTTGTTAAATTTATTTTATGCATAATGGTTTAAGTGATGTCGAAATATGGGCTCCTTGTTTAAATTGTAGGATATGCATAGCTAGTAACATATAGTTCTCTTAATTCATTGATTATGACATATAGTTCTCTTTGATTTATTCATCACAACTTTATTATTTAATATTTACACCTAAGTATAAATTTTGGGTATATTTTCCAACACGATTATAAAGTAAATATCTCCATTTCATCTGTATGTTTCGTGGATTGGTGGAACTTACTTTTTTACCTTTACACATGCAACATGCGTTGTTTACACATGGAATTTAGCTCTACACATACCTTGCTTTGGTATTCCTCAACTCACACATACTTTCCCTCCTCACAACCCTTACTTTCGCTAGTGTTAGATTTAGTAATATTTTTCAAGTGGGGAAGCTTATAACACATGCCTATAGACATTACCAAATGAGTGAGGCTATAATTTTTGAATTTACACACAGTTTATATATCAATAGAATTGGAAATATTTCTGAATGGAATTTATCGAAACTAATAATTTCTTCCAATTAAATTATTAGTGTGAAGTTAAACCGAATTTAATTTGTGTTGCATGCATCGAAGTCATAATATGCCTTAAATTATTCTAATATATAAAATATACTTCTTTATTCTTTTGCAATATTGTTGAAGTAGTGAAATGATAGTTACCTCCACACATAATTTGTTTCTACATAGGCTTTTCCTTTCTCCATACCTTTCTTCTACCCAATCTTAAACTCTATACATCCTTATACCACACAACACTTCCACTTTCGCACATCCATGTGCATTCCTTCCTTTTTGTACTTCCTCCATATATCTCCACCTTGTATAACACTTCTTGTACATAGACACTACTCCACACAATTGCTTCCCTACATTTTTCCTTTCTCACACGCTTTCCTCCGCAATGCAATCAACTGCTTCTATGCAACCTATTGTCAATACAAATATTTTGTGGTATAATATTTATCATTGTTTGATAAATTTTAACACCTTAAAAATTATGTTTAGTACTCCATACTTTTCATTCATATGTCATGTTTCCTTTTCCATGTTTTTAGATGCATGAAGTCTACTAAAAGGTTTTGTATCTAGCTCCTTGTGTTATTTCATGTTTGCTTGTGCAATGCAATTTTTTGCATTGTCTTATTCTTCTATCAAATTTTCAAACCCTATGATTGGTAAAACAAAATTAGAAATCACTTTACCTCCACACATATTTTATGTATGCATAGACTTTACCTTTGCACATGCCTTGCTTTTGTACAATGTTTAACTAAATACATCCTTTTGTCACACGAATAACATTGGAAAACTTTCTGAGTGGAATTGATCAAGTTTAATAAGTTCTTCCAATTAAATAAATATTCTCAATTTAAACTGGATTTACTACTTTTGGCGAGTCTATGTCTGTGTTGCATGCATCTAAGCCATCATACACATTAATATCTTCCAATATATAAAATATTTTGACTTCTTAATGCTTCTCAAATATTGTGGAAGTAGTCAAATTCTACTTACCCTTTTACTTCTACACATGCTTCATCTTTGTATATAGTTTATTTCTTCATAAAAATTTCCTTCACACATGACTTGCTATTTTACAGTATTTAATTTTATGCATTCTCTACTGCACAAAACTTCTCCTTCTGTGCACATTCTCAATTCTACATGTATTCACCCATTTCCAACTCCACACACTTCTTCCATACATCTCCACCTTGCACAACACTTCTTCCACACAGACACTACTCTACACAATTGCTTCCCTGAAATTGTCCTTTCTTGTGCGCTTTCCTACTCAATTTATCAATTGCTTCTATGCCACCTATTGTCATTACAAATATTTTGTAATATAATATTTAACATTGCTTGATGGTTTTTTACACCTTAAAAATTATGTTTAGTACAAATCATGATATAAATTGAGTGACTAGATCCTTGTATCTATTTCCTTGTTTCATCTTCACATATTTTAGTTTTTTCCACTCATATTTCATTATTCCATGTTTCCCACTTATATTTTCATTTTTTAAATGTAATGTAAAGTGAGTATAAACAAGTAATTATTGTTCTACTTGTATTGACATATTTGAATTGTAAGGGAAAATGATTATAAATTACTAATTAATTTTCCATTTGTATTTCCATGTTTGAAATGTAATGGAAATTGATTTCATTTTCATTCATTTGTTTTTTTTTTTTATCATTTTTATTCATCTATAAGATTTTTATTTTCCACTCATATTCCCATGTTGAAATGTAATGAAAAATAAATGCAAAGAATGAATTACATTTTAGTCATTTTTTCCATTCACTTATATTTCCACTTAACATGAAATATAATGAAAAATGAGAATAAATAAATGTATAGTGTTGGATGGATGGATAGTAATCATTGGATGGATGAATTTACCCATTGTTTGATCTGTTATGTGAGCTTGATGTGTGAAATATGAGAAAGTGTACCCAAGGGATGCCAAGAGTAGAGTGATATGTGGAATGGTACGATAATGTATAGTGTACCCTGAGTATGTGCATGACTGAGAAGTAGTTTTGTTGACTAAGAAAAATGCATTGTGCACACATATGGAATTTTCTGAGGTTACCTACAGTGAGACATAGTATGCAATAACAGGCAGAGTAATTAAGTGTTGAACCGACCATTAGAGGTCAATGGGGAGGTGTGATCAAATGATAAGGAGGTAGTGTGTTTTGGTGTGCAAACTCGGGTGGAGCTAATTCTATGAATTGATGTCAGGAATGTAGTGCACTAGGTCCCAACTAGAAGTGGATCAGTAGTGTTATGGGATTTGGTGTGTTTGTCCAGTTTACCAATAAGTGGATGCATGTGATCTGAGCTCAGTGTGGTTGAGCTTTATTGTAATGATTGAACATGAGTATGCCTAAGCATAGGTCGATGTTATAAACCTAGTGTGATGTAATGTAATTTGTTGGAAAGACCTTATTCTACATAGATTATATTTTTTATGTTGAGGACGAGAGTGTATATTGTTGAGTGTAAATCATGTGTATGTTGATAAGTCGTGTAATGTCTATGACCTTTTGATGCATTGACACAATTATAATATTGATGTATGTTTGGTTAGTGCTTCTTGGGTGTCCTAGCATCTATGAGGATGAGTGTTATATATAGTTGTGTGTGTCCTTGAGTCAGAGTATATGATGGTGTTGTTGATAGTGTTTTGTTTGTTGATGGCTAAGAGTTTGTATGAGAGTTAAGTAGGTTATGAGAAGTTTATGTTGATGTTGTGTTAGGGCCTAGTCTAAAAATGCATGAAATGGTGGCCCATAGTGTTGTCGAGGTTGGGGCCTCTGAAAAATTATGGCTTGCTAAAATAGAGAGTGGGCACTTCCTAGCTGGAAGAAGCTAACAAATTGATGTAGATTGATTTAAGTATTCCTAGCTAGTAGGATCTAGCAAGATAATGTAATGATATTGAAGAATAATGATAAAAGAAATAAGAAAATCAATATGGTGGCTTTTCTCTTGAAAGAGTTTCTAGCATAATCTCGGTGTTCTATGTGTGTAATGTTCCCAATTCTTATGTGTCATTTCTTGTTTGTGATAATGATGTTTAAGAAGGTAAATTTATTACTATTTGTGTATGAAGCCTCACTACTAATTCACCCAGCCTACCGCCTAGTAGTGACTTGATTACCAACAATTACAAAAATTAATGGGCATTGGATAATTCAACACTCCACATATGTTTTGCGACATGTACTTACCTTCCTCTCGATGATCTGTTAACTCTGGCGATATGTATATTTAATAACACTTGAGGTTTTTGGTGTAATGATCATCATGATTCCAACAACCTATTGTGATGACAAAGATTTCACACTATAATATTTATCTTTGTTTGAAAATTTTTACATATAATAAATTATGTTTACTATCCCATGTTTTTCATTCATATGTTATGTTTCTTTTTGCATGTTTGTAGGTGCATGAGTTCTATAAAAATATTTCTAACTAACTCATTATGTTATGTCATTTTTTCTTCTGTAATGTTATTTTTTGCATTGTGTTTTTTTCTAAGAAATTTTGGAATCCTATGGTTGGTTGAATAAATTGTAACATAGTTTTATTTCCTCATATCGAGCTTCAAAAAAAATACAATATGAATATAAGGTTCAACAACAATTTTGGGTCTCAGGTGTGTGTTCCATGTGTACTACTGGTTTTAATGATCATTATCACGATCATGATTTAAATATGGATTTTGTTCTTTATATTGTGGCTCTATTGGTTGTTATAAAAAGAATGGACGTGGATTTTGTTGTTTCCAATTAAATTTATTTTATGCACAATGGTTGAAGTGATGTCGAAATATGTGCTCCTTGTATAAATTGTAGGATATGCATAGCTGGTAACATATAGTTCTCTTTAATTTAATCATCCCACCTTTATTATTTAAGATTTATACCTAAGTCTAAAAGTTGGGTATCTTTTCCAACACTATTATAAATTAAATATTTCCATTTTGGCCCTATGTTATGTGGAGCAGTGGAACTTACCTTTTTATGCACATGCAACATGTGTTGCTCACACATGGACTTTAGCTCTACACATATCTTGCTTTGGTAGTCTTCAACTCACACATGCTTTCCCTCCTCACATCCATTACTTTCACTAATGTTAGATTTAGTAAATTTTTTCAAGTGGGGAAACTTATAACACAGGCCTATAGACATTACTAAATGAGTGATACTATCATTGTCAACTTTACACGTTGTTTATATATAAATAGCGTTGGAAATATTTTTAAATGGAATTTATCAAATCTAATGATTTCTTCCAATTAAATAATTAGTGTGAAGTTAAACTGAATTTACTTTGTGTTGCATGCATCAAAGTCATAATATGCTTTAAATCCTTCCAATATGTAAAATATACTTCTTTACACTTTTGCAATATTGTCAAAGTAGTCAAATGATACTTAGCCTTTTACTTCTGCACATGCACTACCTTCACACATAATTTATTTTTGCATAGACTTTTCCTTTGCGCATGCCTTGCTTTTGCACAATATTTAAATATGTACATCCTTTTGCCACATAACACTTCCCCTTTCACACAAATTTACACTTTTGAGCATCCACGTGCATTCCTTCCTCTGCGCATTTCCTCCATACATCTCCACCTTGCATAACACTTCTTGTGCACACGCACTACTCTACACAATTTCGTTCCTACATGTGCCCTTTCTCGCATGTTGGCATTGATGTCAACAAGATTTTGGTGATGTTGGTCATATGCACATGTGATGAGTGTTTTGATGTCAACAAGCTCTTGGTGTTGCTGGCCATATGCATGTGTGATGAGTGTTTGGTGATAGATGATTGGTTGTGGACTTGTTAGCTGGCATTGATGTCAACATTCCTATCACTAGACCTAGTGGAGATGATGTTGTGGTTGTTGACGTGGATATGTTGTTGTTTCAAGAGGTTGGAGAGCTACTCATGTTGTGTTGGTCGGAGATGTTGCTGCTGCAGGTGGTTGGATTGTTGGTCTTGGTGTTTCATATGTCTATATATGTCTTGGAGACATTGCATATGTTACTACATGTGTTAGATGTGGTTGGTTGTGTTTGAGGAGCTTCCATCTGTGTTGGAGGCAGTTGGATGTGATGTTCCTGATATAGGTGTTGAGAATGTTGTTGTTGTGGGTGTCAAAGAGGTTGTGGTTGTTGTTATGCTCCTATACCAATAGGTGTCATATTTCATGATTGACTTGATGAGCTATGAATATGTTCATACCTTTCTTGTTGCAAAGGTTTTCCATATTGTCAAAAAATCAAAAAATTTAAAAAATGTAAAGAGGGTATACTCTAAAAGAAAAATCAAAGGGTGAAAAGAATAAAGATGGTCAAAAAATGAGAAGAAATGAACCCCAAACAAAAATAGACCAGGAAAGTGTGCAACCTTAAAAGAAAAATCAAAGGATGAAAAGAATAAAGATGGTCAAAAAATGAGAAGAAATGAACCCCAAACAAAAATAGACCAGGAAAGTGTGCAAGGTTAAATGCCACTACTTTTTCATTTTCTGTAATAAACAATTGTTTGCAGCTTGTCATTTATGCCACAATTGATGAATAGTTAAACAGCTTAAACTTGGCTCATTCATTTATCAATTTCATGCTGTAGAATAAAGAATAAATATCTGACCAAACAGTGTAATCTTGGCAGATAAGTAGATAGGTAGAGTGAATAAAAGGAGCTCAATAGTTTAATCTAAGCCTCTGGATGTAATAAGGTTAGATTTAGATAGATTTCTATATGTAAAAGAAAAAGTGTGATAAGGGTTTGCCAATCTAAGTGCACCCTAATAAAGAAGAAAAAATGTCAGGCTAAAGTAGGTAGGGTAGGTAGATGGTGTTGTAGAATGATACTTGTGATGGATCATGTCTCTAAAATGTGTTAACTTCTACTTTTATCACAAGTGCAAGGCATACATTATACTTGATGCAGTTCAAGCAAGACAAGGTCAAATAGCTAATTCCCATTCACATTTTTCCCTAAAGATTTCACTAATTCCCCCTAAAGTATTAAATTCTTTGAAAATTAAAGGGGCTCAGAGCATTTCTCTGACTTTTGAAGGGACCGGACCCTCGGCCCAATAATTTAAAAGCCTAAGTACTTATTATCATTCATAAACCATTCATTTCATTACATAAAATTTTCCTAAGTAAAATCATATTTTACTCAGGAATAATGCATAATATCACCTAAAAAACCCCTTTTTCACTTAAAGCTTAAGTTTAAATGTATACTCGAAATGTTTTAACTTAGCGCTTTCATTTCATCACCATATTAATTCCTAACTACTATTATATAACTCCTACACAACTATATCCTTTCCCGTAATATGTAAATATACATAGAAATCCCCAAATGATTATATACCCCGCCCCGGTTAATTATAACCATAAAACACCGTTAACAAGGGATTAATGAATTTATCTGAGATTCATTAATAGCCTAATCTCCCCTCTCTCCAAAATGGGATTAATTAACCCTTTAGGTTAATTAATAACCATCCTCGACCAATCATATTGACCTTGATACGACTAAAGCATTGTTAATTACATCGGACCCACCACAAATAAAGTTCCACCATCTCCAACGCCCGTCCACCGTCCGATCACTCCCTTTTCATCCAACGGTTGATGATGATATCGTGCCCCCCCTGGTGACTGCACTTTAATTTGCGATCACCAGGCAGTTTTCCGCCTGTACCCCCGCCATGCGTCACACTGTTTATATGCTCACTCGCCCCCAGCCCAAAACCGCCCAGCCCCAAAAGCGTTGCAATACAAACCGCTTACCACCCTCCGCAAGCGACAAAACATCACATCCTGCTTACGTCATACGCCCAATAAAACCAAAAAAAGACCTGCCAACCTTAGTTTTGTTATATAAACAAACAAAATGTCATTTTCACTGTAAAACGTTGCGACCCGTGCTCCCATGCAAAACAATGTCCGAGTCAACTGTTCTAGTTTCCCAACCGCCACCTGATCAGAAAATCTACAGCAACGCGCTCCGCAGCCTGTCATCCAACCTGCCATTGTACAACTTACCTCCTTAACACAGGTATTTATCCAGTTTACTTTGCAACCTTGTATTTTCGGTTTTCTACTGAAAATTCTACTAGAGAGAACCAAATTCAAGTCTAAGAACAGTCTGTATTGCCATAAAAAGTCCCCAAACCTGCTGTTTGGTCTATTTTCCCATAGAAAGCCCGAATTCCATTTTGAATCCACAAGAACCAAATATGGAAACCCCTTTAGCTCTGAATGTCGCGCCCCTCAACGCTCCTCACAAAGACTTAGATTATCTACCTTTGGCCGATAAGGATTTTCAGATAAAAGACATATCCGGTGATAAAAACCATCTTTAGGTCTTCTGCCAAGCCAGAGATAGTTTTCTGAATAAATCTGACATTTTTGGACTGTGGGAATCTAATCTTCCCATGTATTTCCTCCCCTCAGTCCATGTGTTTCCTGATGTAATTCATCAATGCTGCGCCAACTATGATCCTAACTTAAGAGCTGTTATGTCCCCAAGCCAAACAATCTTATTCCCCATAACAGCTACATCCATTAATGAAATGCTGCAATTTTCCCCAGGACAAGATCTCACTCCCCTTTCTATGGAATATTTACTTGAGAAAGCAGCTGAAATGCCACAATCTGAACTCATTCGCCTCTGTCAGACCTTCATGTCGCCAAAGCACCAGCCCAAAGGTCCCCCTCCTTATCTGAAGGCTTTCTTCACTAAAACTGGAAGACTTATTGTTGATATGATATCCCTGATCATGGGATTTAACTCAAGTGAATATGTTGATGATGTCACCCTAGTGTTACTATCAATCTTTACTCCAGCACAGCCCCCTGCTGTCAAATATGACTATGCCACCTTTATTGCCAACAAGATCCATGGTCAATTCCTGAATTTGGAAAGGGAAGGAGTTTTCAAATATACCTCTTTCATATACCATCTTATGTTATATTACCAGTCAGATAGCTTTCCTTTCCCTATCCAGAAACTTGACACCAAAGGAAATCCTAGATCTGTGATCTTTTGGAGTTCAATCTTTCATAATACCAGTGAGTCCCCTTACACTTATAATGAGTTTATTGACTTATTTGTACATCCAGCAACCACTCTGTTAACAGGAGTTTCCCCTCCTAGGATCCATGGTGACATGAAGAAAATTCTCCAGTTCTCTAAGCAGTACAAAACAGGTGACTGGTACCTGTATAAAAATCACACAGAAATCAGGATGTATGGGTGTGAACTTTGCCCTTTTAAGTTACCCAAGTATGTTCCCATGAGATTATTTGCATTGGAATATTTCAGATAGATCATAAATGCAGATTTAGTCCATTTTTGTGGTGCCAAGAAGAAAGCTCAGCTAAGAATTAAGAACCAGCTAGGCCCTTTTGTCATCAACTCTAGGGATGCATGGAAAGAAGCTGAAATTTTTTTAGAAGATCACCTTAGATTACGAAAGAGTTTTAGGTGGGTGCCATATGACCCCTGCAGTTTTATATGTGACAGAAGGATGAAGAACAGGTTATCCCCATATATTCACCATAGAATCCCAGAAATTGAGCAGTTTGCAAACTTGGATGAATGGATAGAGGGGACCCTAGTAGAAGAGGTAAATGAGCAGGTCAATATGGAAAATGCTATGAGAGATCTTGAGAAAACCCTTGACTTGGATTCTTTTGGGCAGGTACCATTCAAGTTGTCTCAACAATCAGCAATTAGTACATCCACTGCTGGAACTTCCCAACAGCTTCCACAGGAAGTCAACATACCAGCCACAGGAACATCCAAAGGTAAGGAAGTAGAGTCCATAGAACAGCCTACAATGACAGATCAACCTGGAATTTCCAAAGAACAGGGTCAAGTGCCAACTCTTCCAGCTCAAGCCAGTGTAGCAGAAAGTCCAATTTTGCAAACTCCTCTAAACGAGGAAAGAAATAAAAAAAGGGACAGGGAAACTACTACTCCAACCAGTGGACCTACAGGACAGCCTAGGACAAAGAGGCAAAGACTGAATCCTCTTTCAGAAGAGGAAATTATTGAAGAAACCACTGACAGTCAAAGAGAAGAGAGGGTGGTTAGCCAACAAACTTTTACACTGGGAGCAACATCCACTAGCACACAAAGGCAAGATCTAGAAAGGCAACAGAGTGTAGAAGTTTCATCCCTCAGGCCACCAAGTATAGAATCTTTAGATATCAAGAAAACATTCACAGAGATAAAGGCCAGGAATGATCCATTGAGACTTCAAGTTTACAATAAATATTTGAAAATGGCCCCCACCAATCAGCAAAGATTAATTTCAGCCTATGACATTAAAGAAAGTAAGATGAATAAAGGTGAGCAGAGATGAACGAAGGTCAAACAGGTCGAAGTGTATCAGAACAGGTAAAGAGTATCAGTCAAAACAGAGCAGCCAACACATAGTTACTAAAGAGGACAGAAGCAAGCCAAATCATAGGACCTGCCTCCAGCAAAGAAAGGACCAGCACAACATCAGTTTACCTTTCTCCTATCTTTGAGACCACTTGTCTCTATTTTTCTTGTCACTTATCCTTAGTCGCCCTAGGATATATCTCACTCTGTTATGAGATATTTTTTGTAAAGATTTTTTGTATAAATACCCCCTCAATTGGAGTATTGAGGGTGGATTCTTAGACATTGCTGTAATATTGACTATTTTGGAATAAAGTGTTGTTGGACCAACTTTTGTATGGCTTGCTGGATAAAGAATTGAAGCAAAGGACTTTTCACAGATTTCTTGAAGCAAACACCAGATCAATAAGTCCTCTATACCTTCTGTTTTAAAGTTTTCCTTGTTTATTATATCATCTATGTTTCACATCTGAATGATAAACGAAAAATAATAATTCAGAATATGCTTGATTGCACTTTGTTTTCAATCGTTATTATTCTCCATGTTTTCTTCTAAATTAGTATAAACAGTGAAATCTTAATTGCTCCTATTTTCTAGTTCTTTCATTTTGATTATTTATTAAAGAATACTTAATTGCTCTTTAGTAGTAATCATTCAAGTTCCCTCTTTAAATATGCTGAAGGATTCTTAACTGCCCTTCATCCATTTTAAGCTGTTCCATCTATTTCAAGTTGCTATTTGTTCCTTGTTTGACCATGTTGCCTTGTGAAACCATCTTTTGTTAAGAAACCAAGTCCAGTTAAGCCATCTTCTTTGACTCCATTAGCCCAATGGACTAAGCTACTCAGTCTTACCCCTTTGCTATTGGATCTCACCACCCAAACTCAAACAAAACCCCCTAAACTTCACAAAGAGCCTAATATCTTTCAAAACAAAGCTAAAACTTAAAAAGAGAGCCCTCTCTGGATACAGATTGGCTAGATTATGTATCTAAAAGATTGGTTTGTGGTTACCTCGGACCCCTTTCCCCTTCTTACAACTTCTGGGAAAATCTGAGTGATAACAGTTGTTGCTTGAGGAGTTGAGGTGATGGTCTTGTTTCTAAGGTTGGAAGAATAGGTCTAGCATGTCATAGACTTGTTCCTTGCCTATTCATCAATTACAAACTTACATAAGTTGCTTGGAGGAGTGTTCAGACACTATAGATGATGTTCATATAGGTGGCAGAGGTTCTGGGCTCAAGAACTTATGCTTTCACTGAGTTTTAGCCCTAGTCACATGCTTCCTAAGTCAAGGGAGCGATTTTAGGGCCATAGTGACATGGAGAGTAATGTAAGGGAGAAACTATAGCTCCATGAGGCTAAAGTCACATGTAGAGCAGTACTGAGGGAGCGACTATGGCTTTGGACGATATTTTCTCCACATTCCTCGCACTGTTGAGCTAATTTTTGGCTTGTGGTGACTTCCTTGATTGGAAATTTTCGCTTTATGGTTAGAAAAGTTCATGGGGCCTGCAAAAGCAGATTAAAGTTGAAAATATAAAAAATGATAATGGAGTTAGTGGTTAATTAGGTCAATCCTCATAAGTTGGATCTAATCTATCATATGGACATGATTGTTGAACTCAGTAGTTCTGAATAATTATTGAGTTGAGCACTTGATTTCATCTTTATATTGGAGGAAGCTCATTGTGAGTATGGTTGATTATGCTGGTGTGTGGAGAGAGTGTGTGTATGGAGAAGACCCCAGAAAGTGTGTCAAATTCAGTATACATAATTTATGAATCAATTTGCAGTTGTAGCAATAGACAACTAATGTTTATTTTAGCCATTACATTATACAATGATGAGTTGTTGATTTTTGGTTTGGAGAAATGATTGAGGAGTTTTCTTTGTTGTTTGTGTGGAGATTTTGTGTGTAGGTTTTTGATGGCAGCTTATGCTGCAAATTTATTTGAGCTTTGATGCTATAGTGTTGTAGTGCTCATGTTGAGCAATTTTTAGGAGTCTAGTTTCAAAATATATGAAACGAGGCTCACATGGAGGTAGTGAAGGCTTGGAGGCTTTGAGCATATAGTGAGTTGGTAGATTCAGTAGATGGAAGTGTTTTCTCCATCCAATGGTGGTTTGATATTTCAGTAGAAACTCGGCAAGGCTCATTGGTCATGATAGAACTAACAGAACAGAGTCTGTAGAGTCGATTGTGAGTTCGGGAGTAACCGAGCTAGGATCATTGATCATGGTGGCCTTCAGCAGATGGTAGTTCATACATCCGTGGTAGAAATAGTTTCATGTCTGATATTGCTAGCATACTGTGAAAGAAGTCAAGTCTTCAAGGCTCATGGGATTAAGTTTATCCATGTATAATGTGTTCAAAGATTAATGAAAGAATTGAGGTGTGCAGCAGCAGCATGGTGGCTTTTTTTCCCGGGATGGGTTTTTCACCATAAACACTTGTGTCCTTGTGTTGATTTTTTTGATGGTTGCATGTGAATTTTTGATGCTCTAATATTTTCTTATGTGATTTAGTTTATGCATGGTTTAAGAGATTAAGTAATTGCAAAAAAATTGTAAAAGTGTCACACTACTGATTCACCCCCCTCCCTCTCAGTAGTGATATAGTTTCCAACAATTGGTATCATAGCAGGATCCTCAGTGTAGCTTTATGGAGAGTGGATCTTGGATATTTTGGCATTTTTTGCAAATTTTTCAAAATGGATCAATAAGGAATTCCAATGCTTCATAAAGGTAAATTTGCAACCTGGAGAGAAAAGTTGGATTCATATTTTCTATCTCTTGATGAGAATATTTTACAGTCCATAGAATATAGAGTTAAAGGTGTTTTAATGAAAAATAAAAATAAATTATTTTGCATGGAATTCTGAGATCTAATAAGTTATATGTGAAGAATTGTGAAACTACCAAAGAAATGTTGTAGAGGTTGCGGAAATTGTATCTTGGAGGAAAATTGCATTTTTCAAAAATGAAGAAAAATGCAAAGGATTCTACATTTATTGCAGTAACAAATCAATCCTCCTCACAAGAAGAAGATGAGAACTTTAGTTATTTCAAAGATCATGAGAAATCAAAGATAATAGCACTAGAAGCTGAGATTCAAATGCTTATAGCAGAAAATAAAGATCAATGGAAGTTGTTGCACATGTGTGATGAAAAGGAGTGTGCTCTCAAGGAAGAAATTTCATATCTGAAATTTCAGCTAGAAGAAGGAATGAAGATTGAAAATGGAATGAGGAAGCAGTTCAAGGACTTGGAGGATAATTGTTAGAAATTGAAGGGTAAAGCAATTTCTGCAAGAGAAGAATTTGAGCAGCTCAAAACTAGTGCTCAAGCATCTACAAGTAAATCTAAAATTGTTGGAGCACCTAGTTGTAGGAAAAAGAATAAGAATCATGACCCATGCAAGAAGAAGCACAAGCGAAGAAGGTAGAAGAAAAGGAATAGAATTGGAAATTTTTATATTTGTAGACTTCATGGTAACATAGCAGCGAGTTGCAGAAATAGAGAGAATAAACTCTCTCATCAAAAGAAGCAGCAAAAGGAGAAGGAACAACTCGCATGCATGCAAAGGGAATCTTCTTCTTTTAGATATAATAGTCCATTTTATGGTTATTGTTTCTCATGCAATGATTTTTGCCATAGGGCTATTGACTGCAGGGAACATGCAAGGAATTAAAATTATTCAAATAGAAGACATTAGCCTATTCCTTCATTCCTTGGTTACATTCGATGTTTTGTATGTGATAATATTGGCCATAAGGCCAAGGATTGCAAGTTGCCCATGTGTTTCGGGAGATCCATCCAGAGACAAGAGAATATACAAAGCTAGCCACATAAGAAGAAGAAAGTTTAGCAGATGAAAGTTTGGAGGAGAAAGGAGTAGCAAGGTACTTCCACCAAAAAAATGAGGCCTGCTTGGTCTCAGGTGGAGCATATGGTTGCATTATGAGTTACATCCAATTTTTATTTGTGCAACCATATGGGAAAGTGTATGAGAAGACAAATCTGCATTTCTAGAGATGCATGTATTTAGGGGGAGGGGAGTACATGAGTTTTTGATGTGCACTTTCATTTTCAAATTTATCACTTTTCAATTTGGTTTTAGTTGGAGCAGCTATATGTTTTGGTTTGTATTGATGCTAATGGTGTTATGGTGTCCATATAGTTATTTTCATGTGCATTGTCTAGGTGTGATGGGGATCACACGTCTACGGGGAGAATTTGTGCTTCCAAATGGATTTGGAATGTGTTGGCATTGTGTTCAAGAATATTTTTGTTGTTGCTATCACACATTGCATGGAAGATGAAATAATGTGTTTTGCATGACATAGTTGGTATTTTGTTGATTATTCTACTAGATCATATTTATTTCATGTATTGTCATTCATGTGTAGATGCCATGGATATTAGATTATATGATACATCTAGAGTATATGTATAATTGCTTATGTCTTCTACTTCTATATGCATGATACATATTGTTGTTGTTATGTATTTGGATGGCTAAGAGATGATGATTGACATTGTTCCTCATATATGGTGAAAGCATGTTACTTCTCATATGTTGTTGGATGGATGAAATATGAGAAGGTTGATTATTGTTGTTCGTGATAGTTTTGATGCCTACTGATGGATGGGATATTTTATAATCATGATGATTTATATTTTACTACTCATACATGGAGTATACATGATTTGTTTCTCACTGATTTTTCGCTTATGCCTCATTGATAATATGTTGTTCATCTATGATGAGGCTATGAATTTGTTGCTTCTCATGATGTTTGGCATGATGGATGTCGTAGCTTGGTCTTTGCTCTCATGGAGAGAGAGAGAGCATGATGATGCTCATGATGAGGACATGTATTTATTGTTATTACTATTTTTATGAACCTCATGGATCGGCTTAATGATGACGTGGATGTATTTGTTGCTGCTTATGACATATTCCGATGTTGCTGCTATTAGTTAACTTTCTAGTTTATGCGCATATGGAGTATGGTGTTAGTTTCTAGTGGTGATCATGATTTTGCTGCAGGATTATCATTGATGGGATGATGATGGCCAAGGTGTTGTATGGACATGCACTAGCACATGTTTCAAATAGTGCTTCTATGTTGCCACTACACATTGCAAGAGTTGATGTCATTTCTCATAGAGGCATTATGTTTTGATGCCCATGCTATATATTGCATTTTTTATTACTGCTGCCATATTAGAGCATATTGATGCTCATTGATGCCATGCACTCATGTATTTCATATTATGGGCATGTATCTACGAGAGCACCTTTGTGTGCAAATCTAAAAGCCATGTACTATCATTATTTCATCTTTTGGGCACATTTCTCATGGAGTGATCCATGGCGTCTAGTATGGATTTTTTATTTACTATGTATGGGTCAATGGATGTCCAAGTCATGCATTATGATGTATATCTTTCATGTAGCACCAATTCATTGGGTGCATGATGT
Organism: Pinus tabuliformis; assembly: GCA_031772625.1. NCBI lineage: Eukaryota > Viridiplantae > Streptophyta > Pinopsida > Pinales > Pinaceae > Pinus > Pinus tabuliformis. The sequence continues at coordinate 890,995,165 of CM062807.1, read as the reverse complement.
AAACTTGGGTCCATAGAGTCATGGTTAGTGATAGGAGGTTTTATAGAGGATTCATATGTCAGTCCTGTGTATATGTCACAACCATGTATTTTCTCCATGAAGCATAATGTATTGTAATGTATTGTGTATCATGTCCAAAGTTAGTTACAATTATGGTCATGAGGAGTAGTCCCTTGCACTTATCAAGGAGGCTAATTTCAATAGACAGACGTGTTGCTTCAATAGACAAAGTGTATGATTTTAATTTCATTACATGCTTAGGGGGAGCATGTTCAGTTTTCAGAGTTGGCATGGCATTGGGTAGTGGTTTTAGCAAGTAGTTTCCTTATTTTCATTCTTATCTTCCAAGAGATACTTCATGGGTTGCTTCAGCATGGTGTTGTGCATGACAGGGGGAGCACTTCTCTCATCCAACATATTATTGGCATTGTACTTCATTGTTTGAAGGCCCTTTTCCATTGATGACAAAGGGGGAGAGATTTTGGATTGATGAGTCAACCTCACATGTTGTATTGAGGTTGACATCAATGCCAAAGGGGGAGTTTGTTGGCATTGTGGTGTTGGCCTTGATGTCAAAAATATCTTAGTGTTGTTGGCCATATGCATGTGTGATGAATGTTTGGTGATAGACGATTAGTTAATGGTCTTGTTAGTTAGCATTGATGTCAACATTCTTATGACTAGACCTAGTGGAGATGATGTTGTGGTTGCTGACTTGGAGATGTTCCTACTGCATGAGGTTGGAGATTTTCTCATGTTGTACTAATAGGATATGTTGCTGTTGTAGGTGGCTAGAGTGTTTCTCTTGGTGTTGCATATGTCTGTTTATGTCTTGGAGACATTGCATATGCTGCTACATGTTGTATATTTTCCTGTAGATTCAGGGCTCATGTAATGCACTAAAACACAAGACAATAATCTACTCTACTCTTTAACAACATAAACCAATGATCAATGAAAAAAATAAGCAACAAGAGGTAGATAATAAATGGCTCATACACAATATTTCTCTAGGGAAAGAAACTATTCAAAACCCTGACTATCTTTATTGCATTAATCAGAAATATGAGTGAAAATACAAACCTTGTTCTCACAAGAACAATCCTAGCACAAGTATCATCAACTCTTTGCTTCACAAGCCCACTCTAGCCAATTATGTTGCCTACCAAGCCCCTATTTCCTTGTGTAATTCCTAGAGGAATCAACCCATATTTATTTGGGCAATCTAGTCTCCAAAACTGTGCAATCCAATCTTAGGTCCTCAATGTTGAAAATAGCAACAAGAAATGCTAAAAATAGAAATTCTATAAATAGCATTGCTATAAATAGCGTCTCAGGTACTAGTGTTGGAAATAGCAACAAGGAATGATAAAATAGAAATGCTAAAAATAGCATTTCTATAAATATCATTTCAGGATACATTCCAATTTTAGTTAGTCCCTGAACTAAAATTGAGAATTAAAATTAGAATTTGATCTTAACAACTGTTTGTAAAATAATTAATTAATTCATCTTGAGTTAATTAGTTGTAGGAAATCAAACATGAAGCCTATGTGAAGACATGCAACAGTTTCTCCATTGATTGAGGAAGTTATCCCTTGATTAAGGAGATCATGATGAGTTGTACTTTGAGTTGTAATTAGTTAGCTCAGTTAACTGAGTTAAGTCCAGTTAGATTAGTTCTAACAGTTTGTTGAATTAATGTGAGTTCAGTTAGTTAATGCATGCTTGCATATAACTGTTGCACTTCAGATAACTGAATATTCTCTCATGAATAACTCATGCATGTTAGTCCAGACAGAGACCCAGTTGAGATCAGATGGAGGGACAGTGTACTATCAGTTGCTAGAATATTCCATTGTGAATATTCCTTGCATGCAGAAGGAATTATTTCCTTGAGGATTGCGCAATTACTTCTTCCGATTTAGTGAGTGTGATGAGGCCAATTCACACATGTGGCTTCACTGGACCCCGAGAAAAACCGCGCAAGGAAATAGGAGGCTTGGAGGGCTTGAGGAGGAAATATTCTATGTCTATTTAGTCTGTGAGTTGTATTGTTTGATTGCAGAGAGAGCAGGATAGCTTGAGAGCTGATTCTTTTTGTAACTTGAACAAGATTTTCACTTGTATGATAATACAAAGTTGGGGTTTTAGGCTGAGGCTTGCCCTTGGTTATTTCTTATGTGTTATGTGTGATTGATTTCTTCTTATTAGTTATATGTGTTCAATTGATCTTGCTCAATTTGATTAAGCTTCCGCATAATTGTTTGTAGAAGTAGATCAAGTATTTTTATTTAGTATATTGCATTATCAAGTGATCTACAGTGAGAAATTCTACATGGTATCAGAGCCGAGTTTATCAAAGCAGTGAACAATATACTAGAGGAGATTTCGAAGTTTACAAATAGCAGATCTTGATTCCTTGCGAAAAATACCCAAATTCAAAAAAAAAAAAAAATTAGCTGAATCAGAGTTCGGGGGAGGGAGATATTGCTGATTTAAAATCAGCGCTTTCTACAAAAAAAAAAAATTGTAACAACGGGAAAGATGAAACGGATTGGTGTGCTAGCCAAGAACCTGTATGCACTTGAGATACAAGATGCATGCAAATCCTTGACGAGCAAGGCAAAGGTTAGATACTTGGTGGTTGAGAGGGAGAGTAAATTACCTCTCAACATGCAACCACAGAAGAAGTCTCAGACAATTGTGGAGGAAGCACAATTGGTGAAGCAGCTTCAGGAAGTTATGGAGTAGCCACAACTAGAGAAGCTAAGAGGAGACCGAGTGGTGGCATACACTCATTTAGAGTCCTCCAGTAGGGGTAAATTTTGAGCCAAGTGGGCAGAGGTATCACATGCATCCATACCTCCAGGTAGGAGGTGGGTCGATGTGGAGTGACAGTCCCAAGAAGGCTGGAATAGGGGCATGATCATTGAGGTACCCAACCTCTTTGATTAGACCTTGCTATGGGAGCCCCGATGAGGAGTAGTAGGACTAGATGAGTGGGTAGAGACAGAAGCAGATGGAGAGGCAGAGAGAGCTACAGTGTAGGAGTCCCAAGATTGTGCAGAGCTAGCAAGCTGCAGCAATGCGAGAGGCACAGGAGTGTTGCACCAGTGTAGGATGGCACAAAGAGGAATGCAACGATGTGAGATGCATGGAGTGTTGCAGCAGCTCAGAGGTCAAAGAGGGAGCACTTGTCAACGACAGATGGAGATTCAGCATCAGAGGATGTTTCTAGCCCAACAGGAAGGTCAGTTGGGATTTTTTGTGTTTCTAGAGTTGTTGGAGTAACAACACTTGGGAGAAGTGTTGCATGCAGAACATTCCAAAGGTTCAGGATCGGGTTCGAGTTGAATGCCTTTCTTGTTGAGAGGGAGTTTTGAAGATAGCAACAAGAAATGCTATAAATAGCATCTCAGGTACTAGTGTTGGAAATAGCAACAAGGAATGATAAAATAGAAATGCTAAAAATAGCATTGCTATAAATAGCATTTCGGGATACATTCCAATTTTAGTTAGTCCCTAAACTAAAATTGAGAATTCAAATTCAAATTTGATCTTAGCAACTGTTTGTAAAATAATTAATTAATTCATCTTGAGTTAATTATTGTAGGAAATCAAACATGAAGCCTATGTGAAGACATGCAACAGTTTCTCCATTGATTGAGGAAGTTATCCCTTGATTAAGGAGATCAGGATGAGTTGTACTTTGAGTTGTAATTAGTTAGCTTAGTTAACTGAGTTAAGTCCAGTTAGATTAGTTCCAACAGTTTGTTGAATGAATGTGAGTTCAGTTAGTTAATGCATGCTTGCATATAATTCCTGCACTTCAGATAACTGAATATTCTCTCATGAATAACTCATGCATGTCAGTTCAGACAGAGACCCGGTTGAGATCAGATGGAGGGACAATGTACTATCAGTTGCTAGAATATTCCATTGTGAATATTCCTTGCATGCAGAAGGAATTATTTCCTTGAGGATTGCGCAGTTACTTCTTCTTGTTTAGTGAGTGTGATGAGGCCAATTCACACATGTGGTTTCAGACCGCAAGGAAAACTGAGCAAGGAAATAGGAGGCGTGGAGGGCTTAAGGAGGATATACTCTATGTCTATTCAGTCTGTGAGCTGTATTGTTTGATTGCAGAGAGAGCAGGATAGCTTGAGAGTTGATTCCTTTTGTAACTTGAACAAGATTTCCACTTGTATGATAATACAGAGTTGGGGTTTTAGGCTGAGGCTTTCCACTGGTTATTTCTTCTGTGTTATGTGTGATTGATTTCTTCTTATCAATTATATGTGTTCAATTGATCTTGCTCAATTCGATTAAGCTTCCACATAATTGTTTGTAGAAGTAGATCAAGTATTTTGCTTTAGTATATTGCATTATTAGGTGATCTACAATGGGAATTTCTACACTCAACTGATTGCATGCATGATTTGTACAACTCATAAAATCATACAAGTGATAGTACATTGTCCCTTCACTCTAGTCTCAACTGGGTCTACCTCTGAAATGGCATGCATGAATTATTTTTGAGTGAATCTTTAGTTAACTAGTGTGGTACTCGTTGATGCACTGGTGCACTAATCCACTACTAGACCTCTACTAGTTCCTCCAATAGTTAGAACTAGTTTAATTGACTATAACTCAATTAGACTGAGTTATCTAATTACAACTCCAAAGAACTCAATCGGGTTCCTAAAATTTAGGGAACACTTTACATGACTCTAGATAAACTTCCAACTCGAACTTCCTAAGCTAACTCAGTCAAATTAACTCAATTAACTTTTACAAGTTGCTATGAGAATAGAATTCAATTTTAATCCATAATTTAGTTCAAGGACAAATTAAATTGGAATTTCTTGTTTCTATTTTTAACACTCCCTCTCAACAAGAAAGGGATTATCGGCTACCCCGATCCTATCTCTGTGAAACTTGAATATACATATTGACAATACCTTTGTCAAAATGTCATCATCCTTCTCCTCTGTGGGAATGTACTCCAACAACATAATCCACCTTTGCACACAATCTCAAAGATGATGATAGTGAATATCAATATGCTTGGAACGATCATGAAAAAATGGATTTTTAGAGAGATTGATACAACTCTGATTATCACTGTAAATAACAATTGGATCCCTTTGCTGACCAAACAACACAACCAGAATCTTTCACATCCAAATGGACTCACATGCTACCTAACTATCTGCCATGTACTCTACCTCTACCGAGATGAGTGCAAGTGATCTCGTTTTCCTGTTGTACCAAGAAACAACTGCTGACCCAATACTGAAAATCCCTCCTTATGTGCTCTTTTTTCAGATGAACTCCCTAGCCAATCTGCATTGGTGAAGCCTTGAAGCTTCACTCCCTTTGTCTGTTTGTACCACAATCCATACTAAGTAGTGCCTCTGAGGTATCTCAACACATGCTTGGACGCCTTCCAATACAACTTGGTAATCCTAACCATCGCTTGATTAAGATGCTTAACTGCATAGCGCATGTCTGGTCGAGTGTTCACCAAATACATGAGTGAACCCATAAGCTGCCTGTAAACAATAGCTTCCACTACTTCACCCAATGTAGCATCCTCCTTCCTCTAGTTATCTACTAGAGGAGTCTCCATGGGTTTGTTGCTGCTCATGTGGAACCTCTTGAGTATCTCATTGGCATACTTTCCTTGAAACACAAACAAATCCCCATCACCCTGCCATACTTTCATGCCTAGAAAGTAATGCATGAGCCTCAAGTCCTTCATATAAAACTCTCTTGCAAAATCCTCCTTACAAAACTTGATCAATTGATCATCACCTATCATAATCAAATCGCTGACATATAAAACAATGATCAACAATTTACCGTCCACCACAATGTGGTATAGGTTCGCATCCGCTTCACTTTTGTTGAAGCCCAACCCGATGAAGTAGCTATCGATCCTGGTGTACCAAGCATAGGGTTATTTCTTCAGCCCATACAACGCTCTCTTGAGTCGTCAAACATGTGACTCACGTCAAAGGTCTCAAAACCTTCAGGCTACTAAATATACACCTCTTCCTCAATCTTGCCATTAAGGAAGGTTGTCTTTACATCCATTTGGTGTATCTTCCAACCCATTTGTGTTGATAGTGCCAATATGGATCTGATCGATGAGTACCTTAAAATAGGAGCAAAGGTCTCATCATAGTCAATCCCCTCTACCTGTGAAAAGCCATGGGCCACAAACCTAGCCTTCTGCTTCTCCACACTACCATATGTAGCTTTCTTTACCTTGTAAATCCATCAGTCACCGTTGACTTGTCTGCTGGTATTGGGACGCATCCCAAGCAGTGTTACAAACAATGGAGTCATACTCCTCTACCATGTCATCAACCCAAACCAGTTGCTGCACTACCTCCTCAAACGAATATGGCTCTATCTCAACACATTTGCTCATAAGCGCCATGTATCTAGTGTACCTATCAAGTGACCTCCTCTACCCGCGCTGTGATGTGGGTGCTCCCACATTCTCTCTCGAATCCTGCAACAAACTGTCAGCCTCTCTGGTGTGCTTTCTCCCATCTCTGGAAGACTTTGCTTGAGTAGATGTATCCACTCCCAGATCCTCTGCATGTGGCTTCTCCACATCAATCTGAGGCTCCTCAACCTTAGTAACTAAGAACTCATCAACCATATGTAGTTGAAGCTCCCTCTTAAGGGCACATTGAGTCTAACATCCTTGCAAACCATTGTCATCCTGTTGATCTGCATGTACACTCAATAGTTGTGAGGCGTATCAGTGTACCCAAAAAATATCCCCAAATCTACTATTGGATCAAACTTCTTTTTTTCATCTTTGGTGACACGGAAATATACCAATGACCCAAAAATCCTGAAGTGACCAACATCTAATCTCTTCCCTGAGAAATCCTCCTCTGGTGTACTCATCCCAAGAATCTGATATGGGCTTCTATTCTACAAATAAACAGTTTTGTTGCATTCCTCATCCCACAAGTGTAATGGTAGGCCCTGATCATGCAACATTGCCTGTGTTGCCTCTACAATGCTTATGTTCTTCCTTTAGGCCACCCCATTCTACTGTGGGTTATGGGGTGCCAGCAACTCCTGTTTAATCCCTTATGTCACATAGGAGTTCTTAAACTCATTTGAGACATATGCACCACCATTATCACTCCTCAGAGCTTTACCCTTCATGCTAGACTCTTTCTCAACCAATGCTATAAATTCATAAAACATTGCGAAAGTTTGATCTTTCTTCTGCATGAAAAAGATCCAACATTTACGAGAAAAATCATAAAAAAATATAACATAATCCCTGTGTTTGGCCATGGATGTTTTCAAGAATGGTCCACACACATCTGAATGGACTTTCTCTAGAATCACCTATGCTCAATTATCTCTGTCATGAAAGGAATATTTGGTTTATTTTCCCAAATTATACCACTTGCATGTCTCAACCTTCTATAATGTACCTTTGGGAAGACTAGTAGAAATATGCTGCATGATTTTCAAAGCCCCATTATGCAAGTGACACAACCACCTGTGCCACAACTCATTGATGTCTTATCTCTACACCATCTCTGCTTTTGTGCTCAAAGAAGCGCAATCATCTACCTCCAACTTATAGAGATTCTTAACTCGAATCCCTACTTCTTTACCTGACCTGTGGCTATGTGTCGAGGAAACGCCTCTCCTTTGCTAAAGATTGCATCATAGCCTCTATCCTCTAGCATGACAATGAATACCAAGTTCCTCTTCAACCCAGAAACATACATAACATCTCTCAAGGTGAGAGGAGCACCCAACTCCCTCTGAAAGGTAACCATACCCAATCCAGTAGCACTATACCTCCCTTCGTCACCCATCTCAATATGCATATGGAGATCCTTCTCCTCCAGGTCACTGAAGAGCCTCTTGTTGCCAGTAATGCGGAATGAAGCTCCATTGTCTAGGTACCATACACTACCCATCATTGATGACACTACGCATGCAATGAGGGTGAAGTCCAATTCGATTTGAGAGGCAAGAGCCTCACCCATCGCTCCTCTTGAGGACTTCTTCTTAGAATTATTGAGCAGACAATTTGTAGCAAAATGGCCCAACTCGTGACAATGAAAGCACTTGATTTTCGACATGTCTTTCTTCTTGCCTTTATGATAAGAATCCGATTTGGAATAGGACGCCTTCCCTTTCCCTTTATTTTCGTTACCTATTAAGGCACAACTTTCCTTATCATCAGTCTTTGATGAGGAACCATCTCTGGTTTTCCTTCTAATCTCTTCCTACACGAAATCTGACCACAGTCGTTCCCAAACTAGCAACTTCTCCATCTTGATTTTTCTAATTTTCTCTTTCAATGCTAACTTTCTATAGTCACTGTTGTTCTAAAACAGGTTTGTCAATGCTTTCCACATAGAATATGGTGTTTCCTTGCCATGGAGACTCGATACAATGTGGTCTCAAACTCCCTCAAGGATTATCCACCTCGCCTTCACCACACACTTCTTCCATTCGGCCAGATTTTGTGCATCTGATGTTGGTGGCTTAGGAATGTCTTGATAAATGTATTCCTTGAGGTCATTTTCCTCCAGCACTGCCTCCATTATGTCCTTCCAAGTTATGTAATTCAAGTTGCCTTCCAAGGCATACTCAAGTCTCAAACCGTAGAAATCCATTTGTCGATCTGAAGTATGAATTGCAAATTCGAATTTCACATGTAACCCCGAACTCAAAATCTCATCTAGTATATTGCCTTTAGCTCCGATACCATGTATATTTTCCTGTAGATTCACAACTCATGTAATGTACTAAAACACAAGACAAGAATTTACTCTACTCTTTAACAATGGAAACCAATGATTGATGAAAATAATAATCAATAAGAGGAAGATAATCAATGGCTCATAACACAATATTTCTTTGGGGAAAGAAACTGCTCAAAACCCCGACTATCTATATTGCATTAATTCGAAATCTGAGTGAAAATACAAATCTTGTTCTCATAAGAACAATCCTAGCACAAGTATGATCAACTCTCTTCCTCACAAGCCCGCTCTAGCCAAAACTTAGCCAATTCTACTACCTGCCAAGCCCCTATTTCCTTATGCAATTCCTAGAGGAATCAACCCATATTTAATTGGGAAATCTAGTCTCCAAAACTGTACAATCCAATCTTAGGTCCTCAACTGATTGCATGCATGATCTATACAACTCATAAAATCATACAACTAATAGTACACTATCCCAGCACTCTAGTATCAACTAGGTCTACCTCTGAAATGACATGCATGAATTATTTGTGAGTGAATCTTCAGTTAACTGTTGTGGTACTGGTTGATGCATTAGTGCACTAATCCACTAAGACCTCTACTAGTTCCTCCAACAATTAGAACTAGTTTAATTGACTATAACTCAATTAGACTGAGTTATCTAGTTACAACTCCAAACAACTCAACCTGGGCCCCTAAAATTTAGGGAACACTTTACATGACTCTAGATAGACTTCCAACTCGAATTTCCTAAGCTAAATAATTCAACTTAACTCGATTAACTATTACAATTTGATACGAGAATAGAATTCAATTTTATTTCACAATTTAATTCAAGGACAAATTAAATTCGAATTTCTTGTTGTTATTTTGAACACATGTTTTAAATGTGGTTACTTGTGTTGGAGGAATTTGGATGTGATGTTTTGTTATAGGTGTTGAGGATGTTGATATTGTAAGTGTCAGAGATGTCGTAGGTGTCATAGAGGTTGTGTTTGTTTCTTTGAGGAGCTGAAGGTGTTGGTATTGGTTCTAAGGTTGGAAAAATAGGTCTAGCGTGTCATAGACTTGTCCCCTGCCTATTCATCAATTGCAGACTTTTCTCAGTGGTTTAGAGGAGTGTTCGGACATTGGATATGATGTTCCTATAATTGGAAGAGGTTATGGGCTCAAAAAATTATTCTTTCACTGAGTTTTAGCCCTAGTCGCATGCTTGTTGAGTCAAGGGAGCGGTTTTATGGTCATCATCGCATGAAGAGTAACCTAAGGGAGCGACTATAGCTTTCGGAGGATAAAGTCGCATGCAGAGCAGTGCTAAGGGAGCGACTATGGGTTTGGATGATATTTTCTCCACATTCCTCGCACTATTGACCTAATTTTTGGCTTGTGGCGAGTTCCTTGATCAACAATTTTTGGTTTATGGTCAGAAATGTTCTCGGGACTTCCAAAATTTGATTAAAGTTGAAAATATCAAAACGGTTAATGGATTTGGTGGTTAATTGGGTCAATACACTGGATTTGGATCTAATCTACATATGAACATGATCGTTGAGCTCAATAGTTCTAAGTAATTATTGAGTTCAGCACTTGAATTCATCTTTATATTGTAGGAAGCTTATTGTGAGTATGGTTGATTACACTAGTGTGTGGAGAGAGTGTGTCTGTGGAGAAGACCTAGTGAACTGTGTGAGATTCCTTATGCAATATTTATGAATCTTGCAGTTATAGTAGAAAATAGTTGAAGTTTATTTCAGCCATTACATTATGCAGTGAGTGAGTTGTTGATGTGTGATTTGGAGAAGTGATTAAGGATATTTCTTTGTTGTTTATGTGGAGTTTTTTTATCGCAGTTTATGCTGCAAATTTATTTGAGCTTTGATGCTATGTTGGTGCATTTCTCATGTTGAGCAAGTTTTAGGATTCCAGTTTGAAAATATATGAAATGAGGCTTGCATGGAGGTAGTGAAGCCTTGGAGGCTTTGAGTATATAGTGAGTTGGAAGATTCAGTAGATGGAAGAGTTTTCTCCATCCAATGATGGTTAGATAGTTCAGTAGAAACTGGGCGAGGCTCATTGGTAATGATAGAACTAGCAGATCGAAGTTTGTGGAGTCAATTGTGAGTTCAAGAGTAAATGAGCAAGGATCATTGATCATGGTGGCCTTCAGCAGATGGTAGTCCGTAGATCTGTGAGAGAAACAGTTTCTTGTCTGATAGTGCTAGCATAATGTGAAAGAAGTCAAGTCTTCAAGGCTCATGGGAGTGAGCTAATCCATGTATAATTTTTTCAAAGATTAATAAAATAATTGAGTAGCGTAGTAGCAGGGTGGTTTTTTGCCCGGGAAGGGTTTTCCACCAGAAACACTTGTGTCCTTTTGTTGATTTTTTTTTTTTTTTTGCATGTGAATTTTTTATGCTCTAATATTTTCTCATGTGATTAAGTTTATGCATGATTTAAGAGATTAAGTAATGGCAAAAAAATTGCAAAAGTGCCACACTAATGATACATCCCCCCACCTTCTCCCCCCCCCCCCCCCCCCCCCCCCCCCGCCCCCTCCCACTCCTCAGCAGTGATCTAGTTTCCAACATCACATGCTTTCCTATGCAATGCAATCAACTGCTTCTACACCACCTATTGTCATTGCAAACATTTTGTGGTATAATATTTATCATTGTTTGATACTTTTTTACACCTTAAAAATTATGTTTGCTACTCCATGATTTTCATTCATATGTTATGCTATTTTTTCCATGCTTTTAGATGCATGAAATATAATAAAAGGTTTTGTAGCTAGCTCCATGTGTTATTTTGTGTTTTCTTGTGCACATAGTTTATTTCTATAGAGACTTTACCTTTTCACATGCCTTGCTTCTTTACAATGTTTAACTACATACATATTTCTATTGCACGAATAGCATTGGAAATATTTCTGAGTGGAATTTATCAAATTTAATAAGTTCTTCTAATTAAAAATAGTCTCAAGTTAAATTAGATTTACTAATATTTGTTTATGTTGCATGCATCTGAGTCATCAAAGACATTAATTTCTTCCAATATATAAAATATTTTGACTTATTAATGTTTCTCAAATATTGCGGAAGCATTCAAACTCTACTTACCCTTTTACTTCTACACATGTTTTATCTCTACATATAGTTTATTTCTTCATAAACTTTTCCTTCACATATGCCTTGCTTTCGCATAGTCTTTAATTTGATACATTCTCTAGTGCACAACACTTCCCCTTCTGCACACATTCCCAATTCTACATGCTCGCACACATTTCCACTTCAGCTCACTTCTTCCAGACATCTTCACCCTTAGCAACACTTCTTCCACACAGGCACTACTCCACACAATTGCTCTCCCACATTTGTCCTTCTTGTGCACTTTCCTACTCAATGTTCTCAACTACTTCTACATTCACATTGTTGACATGTAATGGAAGTGATTATAAATAATTAATTGTTTTTCCACATTTCCATGTTTGAAATATAATGGAAAGTGATATCTCTTTTATTCATTTGTATTTTTTAAATCATTTTTATTCATCTATAAGATCTTCATATTCCCATGTTGAAATGTAATGGAAATTAAATGCAAACAATGAAATACTTTTTAATTATTTTTTCTATTCTCTCATATTTCCACCTAATATGAAATATAATGAAAAATGAGAATAAATAAATATTTGTTTTTTAATTTTCCTTCACAAACTTGAGTATTTCCACTCATATTCCCATGTTGAAATGTAATGGAAATTAAATGCAAACAATGAATTACTTTTTAATCATTTTTTCTATTCTCTCATATTTTCACCTAATATAAAATATAATGAAAAATAAAAATAAATAAATATTTGTTTTTTTAATTTTCTTTCACAAATTTGAATATTTCCACTCATATTCCCATGTTAAAATGTAATGAAAATTAAATATAAACAATGAATTACATTTTAATATTTTTTATATTCTCTAGTATTTCCACGTAATATAAAATATAATGAGAAATAAGAATAAATAAACTCACCAAATTCAATCAAAATCATAACCATGACTTCTTCAATGCTATCAAACTCAGACTCCACTCTGAGTCCCTCCTTAATTATGACTTCTTCAATGCTATCAAACTCAGACTCCACTCTGAGTCCCTCCTTAATTACTCCATCACCCAATGAATCTGTGTTTGGTCAAAGCATTTTCCATAGTCTATGCTCACCCTCACCCTCAAGCACCCCATCCGTCCTTCCCATCTTTACTTTTCAGCCTCATCATCACGGTCACGCTCACCCACCTCATTCGTCCGACGTCCTTCCCATCTTTACTTTGGGAGATGGGAAGAGACACTAGTGTTTTAGGTCGTTGGTCAATTAGCGTACTCAACGACCCAATTATAATGGGCAATTCTACGTGACTTCACCGCTATGAGTAAAAGAAATAAGAATATGTGAGAACATCGATGAGGATGGACCTTCATCGGCTGGTTAAATTGGTAGCTGGTCCATCCACGCTTTAATTGCATGCATGGTCTGGACCGTACGGCGGCGGCGAATGGAGATGTGGACCGTATAGCGGCCTATTTTGGCGGTCATCGGAGATTTAGGCAAAGACGTCGGACATCTCGGATGCGATTCCGAATACATGCTATGGCATGCATGTATTATCATCCATATGAAGGTCAAAGTCGCAGTATAGCTTACTCCTTCGTCTTCTGTCCTTCCCATCTTTACTTTACGTCCTTTCCATGCCACCTGCTCCCCTTTCAAATTTAAATTTCAGAGGCGAAGAGACTGTGTCGCCGGTCAGTGTCACACATCCTCTCAATCTGTCGATCATCCTCACCCACTCCATGCCTTTCCACATGCGAAGAGAGTGCGTTGCTTTAAGTCGTGGGTCAATTACTCAATGCTCAGTGTCAAGCACCCCCATTCGTCTGGTCCTTTCCATGCCAACTACCCATTAGAGAAAATAAGAATAAGTGGGACCAATGACCAGACCTTCATGTATATTATTTTTTTTTAAAGAGAAGGGCTAGTTCCCAAAAGAAGTGTTATTGGGCCCTTTTTTTTTTGTACATAGTGAAGTTGACATCCATCACATCTCATTACATTCTCATTACAATTTCAATGAAACTTTCGTCTTGTCCTTCCCATCTTTAATTTACGTCCTTTCCATGCCACCTACCCATTAGACAAAATAAGAATAAGTGGGACCAATGACCAAACCTTCATGTATATTATTTTTTTTTAAAAGGGAGGGGCTAGTTCTCAGAAGAAGGTTATTGGGCCCTCTTTTTTGTACATATATACATGTCAGTGACGCTAACATCCGTCACATCTCATTACATTCTCATTCCAATCTCAATGAAACTTTATATGCTGCTGCGCAGCGTCACAAATCGGGACTCGATCACTGGTGGGGTGCATGGCACCCGACTGCCCCAACCATCGATCCATGCACTCGTGTGCGACCTTCATGTATATTATACAATCCAGTTTATTTATAATTTTAGATTAAAATGTAAAATAATTATAATATATATGGAAATGATCATGGTTATTAAATTTTTTATATGAATTATACAATCTAATTTATTTATAATCTTAGATTAAGATTATTTATAATTTTAGATTAAAATATAAGATAACTATTATTATATGTAGAAATGTTTATGGTTATTAAGGTTTTTTTATATAAATACAAAGAAAAATATTAAAATAAATTTTTTATTTTTTTTATATGATAGGCAACAATAAAGTTAGTTAGTTATATATATATATATATATATATATATATATATATATATATATATATATATATTGAAATAATATATTAGATTACAATATGTATATATGAATTATGCGATCAAATTTATTTATAATTTTAGAATAAAATGTAAGATAACTATTATATATAGAAATGGTTATGGTTATTAAAGTATTTTTATATTAATATAAAAAATATTAAAATAAAAAGGTTTTTTTGATAGGTAACAATAAAGTATTTTATAATTTTTTTTGGTTGACATAGATTTTATAGCATGTTTTCAATTTAAAAGAAAATAATAATAATATTTTTACTTCCTACAATATGATTATCTATAAATTTATAATTTATATTATTTTTTTAAGATTATTATCAATATTTTTTAAAATGGAATGTATTAATTCTATTTTAAAAATAAATAAAATAGAATTTTTTTTATTAAAAAAAATTAATTCTATTAACTAAAATTTTGATTTTCTTGTAAGATATTAATATATATACATATATATAGTTGTGTAGTGATAAAATGGTATTTTCACCAGACAACAATCTGAAACAAGAGTGTGATTTTTTGTTATTTAAAAAACATTTTTGGATGCATAGACGGATTTAGTACTTGTTTAAAACACATTTTTGAATCCATAAAGGGAGAAAAGTACGATCAAAAACCCGAGGGGCACTAGAATTCTACAGATTAGACAAGTTCAGCTCAAGTTTTTAAAAATCTCTACCAAATTATGAAAAAAATCATTTTGTCTATAAGTTAGACTACAACTATCCTTGTGCTTGGGGACTTCAATGCTAGAACTGCTACCAACCAAGACACTCTACTAAGTAATAACACTAACCGTAATTCCTTATGATTTGGTGAGGATTATGACTTAGCTAATAAATTCAAAAGATATAACCAATAACTTATTTGGTATCGAGTTAATCAAGCTTTGCAACTCCCAAGACTTGATTATTTGTAACAAGATTAATAAGTGGCCCACATTTGGCCAAATGAATTATATTCATGGGCTTGGAAGCAATGTTATGGACTATGCAATATCTGATACATGGGTTCTCAACTGTATTGTTAATTTTGACCTCCCAGATGACCATGAGCATGATTCTGACCACAAACGTTTATTCTTGACCCTAAATATTGATATGCACACCAACCACATGCAAAATAAAGGCGAGAGCCAAACAAACACTCATTTTGACAAAAGTAAAATGGATCTATTCTTAAAATATGATCACATCTACCACAATTTTACTACAACCCTCCCCACTACCATTAACAAATTCTCTACCGAGGCATGAGTGTATAAAGCTCTTATGAAAAGGAAGAAAATGTGTTATACGAATAAGAGGCATGAGTGTCTTCTTCGCCTCTCTAAAGTTGAGCCCATAAAGTTTTGGAGGAATATTCTTGTTTGTAAAATGAAAGAAGATAACTTGATACTCTTGAAGGATCGGAATATCTATATTAAGAATCTTTATGACTCCTTGGACACCATGGGAAACATTACAAACACTCCTATAAAGGAAGATATTTTTTCTTTAGAAGATGTCAAGTTCAGGATTAAGAAGCTCGCTAATAGGAAAGCCAAGAATATTAAAGGGTACTGATCTAGGCGGATCCCTAATGGCACAAAAATAAAGGTTCTCATATTGCAATGAAATTAAGACTAGATTGGAGAACTCGTCGTAATTTTTCCAATACTGCAAGCAATGCGTCAATGTGGGTTCGTATGTAGAATCTATGTTCAGCCAAAGCTTAAATTACTCAAACTTTGCTAGAAGATAGAATTTAGCAGAGCACTAGTTAAATTTGTAGTAATGCCAAAATTGCACTCCAGCCAAATTAATAGCTAAAGTTGGCATAGTCTCGCTAAATGTGGTGAAGGTCTTAGTTAAGATTAAAGTTAGGAGCACCAGAAAATATGGTGGCACCTCGCTAAATTTAGTGGCATTAAGTAGCCCAATAATAAGAAGCCATGTGGCCCAATCAAATGGTCCCACTTAACACCCCGTTGGTGGCCTATTAGTCCAATCCAACCGAATAAACTTTGTGACAGTTATGTATTTGGTCGACGGTTTTAAATTAAATGGCAAACAAATCTAACCAATGGCCCACCATTTAAATTAAATGGAAATGCTATAACAAAACACATATACTTAAACTCGTTAGGTGGTTTAGTTGTTTAGTGGTTAGCAATTGGCTTATTGGCTTAATACATATATATTACAATATGAGTTTTAAATGATATATATATATATATATATATATATATATATATATATATATATATATATAATGGTTATACAAATGGTTGGCAATTAGATGAACAAAAAGCGGCAAAATTTCAGCCAAAAATGGCATGACAATTTGACTGATTTAATATGAAAGTCTATCAATAGTTTTTATATGCGGTCACAACTATAGGAAATGATTACAATGAATGTCAACAACTGGTTTATGGTGTAATGATGATATAATATAACCAAAAATAAATAGTTCGACGACAACACGACGAAATGGGTAGTTCCAACCCAATTATAACAGTCAACGATTATATTTTGTTTTAACAACATTGATTAATATAACACATGATTGTTAGCATTGCAACAGGCATATGACATGTTGTAAAGGTCATTACAATAGATAGTCCAATTGTATGTTGTTTGTGTTATAAATATGGGGTCGGAAAAGTTGGAAGCCCCGACCTCCCAACCAACCAATGATTTTATTTAACCATGTCAACCAATGTGCTAAGTGGGGTGGATGTTACAATATCCACCGACATAGTGGTATATAAACTTGTAATTTCATTAATCAACGAACCGATGGAGGGGTCACAGAGCGAAGCTGTGAGCAGAGGCTAACAGGCAGAATTCAGAGGTAATGGAACCATGACCAGGTGGGTGGAACTTTGCCATGGCCACGCATGTTGAAAAATCATATTATGGTGGAATATTCCCAAAAATATTCTTAGAATATTATTTTTAAATGCTATTGAGGAATCTTAAAGATTCTCAGTGGGGTCCAGGTATGACAATGGCATAATATAGATGAGTTGATACTCATTTTAACTGTAATTTCACAAGGATTTCAATGGAATGGTTTATTTTTGCATATGAGCAGTGGATATCCAGACTCATGGTAGAAGCTCACATTTTTTATTAATTCCTGGACATGATGTTCGAGACAACAATGCACCTTTCAAAAGTGGCTTATGTTGATGCAAAAGCATCTAGCTAGGGCACCATGACCGGGTGAAGTCTCTGCTAGGTTGGAAAGTTGATTTAGCATTTGGATTGTCTTTTATGTTTAGTTTATCAGGACATGAGGTAGGATTTTGTTTTGTTTTTCTTTTAATTGTTGTGTTAGTCAAAAGTTATTGGTCAATTAGGGTTGTTATTTGTCTGACAGTAATAAACAGCAGTTTAGTAATTGTTCTGTTAACTTAAAGAGGAAAAGACAAAAATGTCTAAATGAAGATCTTGTCATGTAAACCGAACCGAGGGCTAGTAGTTACACAACTATATTGTTTTTAACTGAACGTAGCTACAGTTTCAATTAACTGTAAACAAAGATGTATAAATGTAGAAATGAAAAACAGGGAAAGGGTTCAGCATTTTCCAGAATCGAGAAATAAAAGGAGGCAGAACGTAATTTTGTTCCTAACTGTCCATCTGTGTCATTGCCTACATGCTGTGCCATTATATTTCATTTATTGAACTATTGAATACAATGCTAGCAGACAGAGAATGACTACTGTAGGTCATGTTCTTTTTTCTCATTGAACGACAAACAACATCGAATACACACATACATCCATAACCAGAGCAAAGAATAAACGAGTCGAATTCACAGCCAGAACAGTAAAGCACAGCGAGAATACCGAGCGGATAACACAAAAACAGAGTGCCGAAGAAAACGAGTTATAGCAAAGGTAATTTCAGACGAATCTTCATACCTTCATAAGCAAACAGAGATCAATAATTTATGTTCATATTGTTGTTGTTCCAAGTAATTTAAATATTACATTTGTTCATAAGAAAACAAGTGCCCAGTGTCCACAGAACAGACAAACCCTAGTCTAGGGTTTGACATCAGGGGAAACCCTTAACCTAAACAAACAGCCAAAGAAAAACCGTAATCGAAGCCAGACTCAAGCTTCATTTGTGAGGATGAACCAGTTTGTACACAACTGCAAGACGGTGAGTGACAAACCCTACAGAGACTCAAAGACCCTAACTGCAAATTAATAGACTTTAGGAGCCAGAGCCTACTAGCAGAGGGTTGCCTCATTTGGAGATCGAACCGTGAGAAATCCACGTATCCAGGTCGAACCATTGACCTGCACAAGCCAGACGAATTACAGTTAGCATACCTGTACAGTGAGACCTGAACCAAAGCAGAGCAAACACAGAAGGAAAACGCAACATACCTGGGCACGACCAGACCAAGGAGCTTGCGGAACAGAGCCATCGACAAACCGAAGAAGCCTGAGACAGGAGGAGCAGGCTTGGTCAGTGACTATACCAGAAGAAGGTCAATCCAAAGCAAGGAGGGAACAAATTACCTGGTTTGTAGCCGAGGAAGACCATCATGCTGTCACCTGAGTTCATTGGAACCAGAAGTTAACCTATTTACGCATTGTAGCAGAGATAAAGGGTAATATAAACAATAGAAAATGATAATCATTAGCCGAGAGACCAGATTCGGAAACCAAACAGTAGAAGGACGATAAAACGAAACAAAGAACTCACTGTGTGAAAAGAATTCGAGCAAACACACCTCCAGAGCCAAGACAGATTCGTTCTACAGTTAAAATCCACTGACAACAACACCAACAAGTTTGGAAGGCCGCGTCCACTTACAGCCATACCCAAAAAACCAGAGATTGCCATAAGCGCTGGAGTGAAACCATACGTTGTGACAGAAAAACCCTTGCAGAGCCTCATAACCGAACAGAACCATTGCAAATGACCGGAAAGCAGGAATATTTTGTGTAAAGACCAAACAGAGTGGACGAGACCCGAGGACCGTAGGTGGGCATTTACGAGCTCATTAAATTGTTCCTAGATTCCAAATAAAATATCTGTTATCCATATTTACATACAACCGCCAAAACAACAAACCAATCACACCAACATCATAAAGCCCGAACAGGTGGAAAGCCAAGGCTACGTGGAAGCATGGGCTGGGTCACATCAGAGTGGTATCAGAGCAATTGTTTATGTTAGTTGGAGGAATGGAGAGAGGAAGGCAGGGTCATGGCAGAGGTGCTCGAAGGATAGCGGAGGAAGGACTGAGAGAGGAGATTCGAATTCTTGCTGCCCGTTTGGAGGCAGTAGAGGCAGGGAGAAGAAGAGACCCGGAAATAGGTGATGACAGTGAAGAGGGAACTGAAGCAGCAGCAGATGGACCAGAAGGTGAGAGCCCAGAAGTGAGATTGTTGAGATCTGTTTTAGTGGCAAGTAGTAAACCCAAGGCAGAACTCCCAACTTATGATGGTAGCCTGTCTATCGAAGTTTTATTGGATTGGATCAGCGAGATGGATAAGTATTTCGAGTGTGAGGAAGTTGGCGAAGACCGCAGAGTTAAGTTCACTGCGATGAAATTGAAGGGACATGCAGCCCTGTGGTGGGATAGTGTCCAGACAGAAAGGAAGAGACTGAACAAGTTGCTGATTAAAACCTGGTCAAGGATGGTGGCCAAGTTAAAGGGTAGATTTCTGTCGAAGGACTATCAGATTGCACTGCACAGGCAGGTGCAGAATCTGAAACAGAAAGGAATGATGGTGAGGGAGTACACAGAGGAGTTCTATCGAGTGAACTTAAGAGCCGGATATACAGAGGATACTGCGGAAAGAATAGCCAGGTATGTTAATGGGTTAAGGTTAGATATTTTAGATGAAATCAGTATTTTGTCTCCGAAGAACACTGAGGAAGCATATCAGAGTGCGATGAAAGCTGAAGAGAAAATTACTAGAAGGCAGAATGCCTGGAGAGGACGAGGAGCCGGTAGGGGAAAAGGTCAGTCGTATGGCAGAGGCCGGACTACTAGTAGCAATGAGGAAGGTAGCAGTTCCAAAGCTTCCAGATCAGCAGATAGAGGTGATAGCGCGAGAGGCGGTAGGTCATCCCAGCGAGGCAGGGGAAATGGCCGAGGTAGAGGGGTTGGTTATCAGTGTTATAGGTGTCATAAATGGGGACACCGATCATTTGAATGTCCAGAAGCAGATCAAGCTGGACAACGGGGTGCATATGTGGCACAACCAGAGGAAGCAGCAACACCTCCCCAAGAAGCAGAAAATGCTCCAGAGACAGGGGAAGCTCTGGTGCTGCACAAGGTGTTGTTAAAACCAGTCAAGGAGGTCACCGAACAGACGCAGCAGAAGGCTTTGTTTAGAACAATTTGTAAGTCACGAGGTAAGTGTTGTAAGTTAATTATTGACAATGTTAGTACTGATAACTTAGTGTCCACAGAAATGGTAGAAAAATTGGAGTTGAAGCGCTTGAAGCATCCCAACCCTTACAGAGTTTCATGGCTGCAAAAAGGTCATCAGTTGCTGGTGGATGAACAGTGCGAGGTGGAGTTTCAAATCGGCAGGTATAAGGATAAAGTCATTTGTGACATCATGTCGATGGATGTATGTCACATACTGCTAGGGAGACCTTGGTAGTATGACAGGAAAGTGGTACACGATGGATTGACGAACTGTTATAAATTTGTTAAGGATGGAATCAAGCATATGCTTGTGCCCATCAAGGAAGAAGGGACAGTAGAGACAAGTGAACCAAGAACATTGTTGGTTAGCGGAAAATAGTTTCTGAAACAAGTTGAGGACAGTGAGATAGGTTATGCAGTTGTAAAGAAAGCAAGGATAGTGTTGTTGCATACAGAGGTATCATATTTACCTACAGAAATCCAGCAAATGTTGCAGGAATTTATGGATATAGTGGTAGATGATTTTCTAGACAAATTACCCCCCAAAAGAAGCATAAGTCATCATATTGACTTCATACCCGGAGCCAGTTTGCCGAACAAAGCGGCATACCGAATGAGCCCCAAAGACAATGAAGAGATTAGGAAGCAGGTGCAAGAACTGTTGGACAAGGGATTGATAAGGGAAAGCTTAAGCCCTTGTGCAGTCCCAACGGTTCTCGCTCCCAAGAAGGGAGGAGAGTGGCGGATGTGCATCGACTCAAGGGCCATCAACAAAATCACCATCTGGTACAGGTTTCCACTGCCACGGATGGATGATATGATGGATTGTTTAAGCGGGGCAGCATATTTCTCTAAGATAGACTTGAAGAGCGGGTACCATCAGATTCGGATACGAGAGGGGGACGAATGGAAGACAACCTTTAAGACGAATGAGGGGCTGTACGAATGGCTGGTCATGCCATTTGGATTGAGCAATGTGTCCAGTACATTCATGAGGTTAATGAATGAGATGCTGAAGGAGTACATCGGGAAATTTGTGATAGTGTACCTAGATGACATACTTATTTTCAGCAGGACAAGGGAAGAACACCTTCAACATGTACGAAAAGTGCTGGAAAAATTACAGCAGAATAAACTGCTAATAAATTTGAAGAAATGTACCTTTCAGCAGAAGGAACTGATTTATTTGGGTTTTGTAATAGCAGAGAACGAACTGAAGATGGATCTAGGGGAGGTGGCAGTGATAGTGAATTGGCCATCTCCGAAAAATTTATTTGAGGTACGTAGCTTTCACGGATTAGCGAGTTTTTACCGAAAATTCATAAGAAATTTTAGCGAAATTTGTGCACCTATGTTGGACACCATTAAGAAGGCTAGCCAGCCTTTTCGATGGACAGAGCCAACGGAGAAAAGTTTCCAGTTGTTAAAGAGAAATATCACTGAGAGGCCGATCCTGAGATTTCTAGATTTCAAGAAGCTTTTTCAGGTTCGTTGTGATGCTAGTGGGACAGCAATTGGAGCTGTACTCAGCCAGGAGGATAAGCCTGTAGCGTTTTTCAGTGAGAAGCTGAATGAAAGTGGACAGAAATATTCATCGTATGATAAGGAGTTCTATGCTGTTATACAGGCATTAAAACACTGGAGGCATTATCTATTGGGAAATGAATTTGTGTTGTTTTCAGATAATTCTGCACTACAGTATGTAATGCAACAGCACAAGCTGAACCACAAACACGCCAAATGGGTGGAGTATTTGTAGAGTTTCAACTTCGTATTGAAGCATATTAGCGGGCAGGCCAACAAGGTGGCGGATGCACTAAGTAGGAGAGCTTTACTTCTGCAGGAAAGCACTGTGCAAGTGCTGGGTTTTGAGCACTTACAAGACTTATACCAGACTGATATAGATTTTAAGTAGGCTTATGAGGCATGTCAGAATCCCTTAGTGAGAGATAATAGTCCTTGGTTGGACTACAATCTACAGGAGAAGTTGTTGTTTAAGGGAGGACAGTTGTGCATACCTGACTGCTCGATGAGGGAGAATATTATTCGAGAGAAGCATAGTGGAGGTCTGGCCGGACATTTCGGCATGGACAAGACACTCGAGCAGCTCAGTCATTTCTACTTTTGGCCAAAGATGCGGAGGGATGTACAGCGATTTGTGGCCAGATGCAAAGTGTGCCAGTTAGCAAAGGGTCACAGTCAAAACACGGGACTGTACACACCGTTACCTGTTCCAGGCAGACCGTGGGACTCAGTTAGCTTGGACTTCGTCTTAGGTCTACCTAAGACACAGCGAGGTTACGACTCGGTAATGGTAGTAGTGGACAGATTCTAAAAAATGGCGCATTTTATTCCTTGCAGAAAAACCAGTGATGCCACTCACGTGGCCCACTTGTTTTTCACAGAGATTGTTAGGTTACATGGATTGCCTAAATCTATCCTTTCAGATAGGGATGTGAAGTTCACGGGACACTTTTGGTGTACCTTGTGGAAGAAAATGGACACATAGCTGAGTTACAGTTCTGCTTATCATCCACAAACGGATGGACAAACAGAAGTTGTAAACAGGAGTCTAGGAAACCTGCTATGAAGCCTGGTTGGAGAAAATTTGCGGATGTGGGATCGAGTGCTTGCATAGGCAGAGTTCGCTTATAACGACTCGCCTAACCGTAGCATAGGTTTCAGTCATTTCAGATCCTGTACGACATGCATCCTCGCAGAGTGCATGAATTGCGGGATCTTGGACTGCAGGAAAGGCGAAGCACAGATGGAGAAGATTTCGCTAACGCGATGAGAGATTTGCATGAACAGGTAAAAATTAAATTGCAGGACAACAGCCTAAAGTATAAACAACAAGCAGATTTGAAGAGAAGGGAAGTACAGTTTAACATGGGGGATGAAGTCCTCACGCATTTGTGCAAAGAATGCTTCCCTAAGGGTACGTACAATAAATTAAAGTATAAGAAGATAGGACCTTGCAAAGTCCTTCAGAAATTTTCAGCGAATGCCTACGAGATACAGTTGCCACCCGGAATAGGCATTTCACCTATCTTTAACGTAGCAGACCTGTTCCCCTACACGGCTGACCCAGAAGAAAAGGAAGAAGATGGAACCACACGGCCTACACGGAATACCCAGGATGGAGGAGAAGCTTGGAAGAGACAGATGCCTTACGTTCAACCTCCCGAGATCGAGAGCATTCTCGACACTCAGGTGGCTAAACGAACTCGGCGGAAGGAGTATCTGCAATACCTGGTCAAGTGGAAGAACCGTCCTATTGAGGACAATTCGTGGCTTGATGCCAGGTAGATTGAGCAGACAGGTTCTTCAGTCGAGAAGCTCATGGACCGGAGCCATGATTTCTTTTTGCCCTGGGAGCCTGATGCAGGAGCATCCAGCTAGGGCACCATGACTGGGTGAAGTCTCTGCCAGGTTGGAAAGTTGATTTAGCATTTGGATTGTCTTTTATGTTTAATTTATCAGGACATGAGGTAGGATTTTGTTTTGTTTTTCTTTTAATTGCTATGTTAGTCAAAAGTTATTGGTCGATTAGGGTTGTTATTTGTCTGATAGTAATAAACAACAGTTTAGTAATTGTTCTGTTAACTTAAAGAGGAAAAGACAAAAATGTCTAAATGAAGATCTTGTCATGTAAACCGAACCGAGGGCTAGTAGTTACACAACTATATTGTTTTTAAATGAACGTATCTACAGTTTCAATTAACTGTAAAAAAAGATGTATAAATGTAGAAATGAAAAACAGGGAAAGGGTTCAGCATTTTCCAGAATCGAGAAATAAAAGGAGGCAGAACGTAATTTTGTTCCTAACTGTCCATCTGTGTCATTGCCTACATGCTGTGCCATTATATTTCATTCATTGAACTATTAAATACAATGCTAGCAGACAGAGAACGACTACTGTAGGTCATGTTCTTTTTTCTCACTGAACGACAAACAACATCGAATACGCACATACATCCATAACCAGAGCGAAGAATAAACGAGTCGAATTCACAGCCAGAACAGTAAAGCACAACGAGACTACCGAGCGGATACAAAAATAGAGTGCCAGAGAAAACGAGTTATAACAAAGGTAATTTCGGACGAATCTTCATATCTTCATAAGCAAACAGAGATCAATAATTTATGTTCATATTGCTGTTGTTCCAAGTAATTTAAATTATTACATTTGTTCATAAGAAAACAATTGTCCAGCGTCCACAGAACGGACAAACCCTAGTCTAGGGTTTGACATCAGGGGAAACCCTTAACCTAAACAGACAACCAAACCAAAACCGTAATTGAAGCCAGACTCAAGCTTCATTTGTGAGGACGAACCAGTTTGTACACAACTACAAGACGGTGAGTGACAAACCCTACAGAGACTCAAAGACCCTAACTGCAAATTGACAGACATTAGGAGCCAGAGCCTATCGGCAGAGGGTTGCCTCATTTGGAGATCGAACCGTGAGAAATCCGCGTATCCAGGTTGAACCATTGACCTGCACAAGCTAGACGAATTACAGTTAGCATACCTATACAGTGAGACCTGAACCAAAGCAGAGCAAACGTAGAAGGAAAACGCAACATACCTGGGCACGACCAGACCAAGGAGCTTGTGGAACAGAGCCATCGACAAACCGAAGAAGCCTGAGATAGGAGGAGCAATCTTGGTCAGTGACTATACCAGAAGAAGGTCAATCCAAAGTAAGGAGGGAACAAATTACCTGGTTTGTAACCGAGGAAGACCATCATGCTGTCACCTGAGTACATTGGAACCAGAAGTTAACCTATTTACGCATTGTAGCAGAGATAAAGGGTAATATAAACAATAGAAAATGATAATCATTGGCCGAGAGACCAGATTCTGAAACCAAACAGCAGAAGGACGATAAAACGAAACAAAGAACTCACTGTGTGAAAATAATTCGAGCAAAAGCACCTCCAAAGCCAAGACATATTCGTTCTATAGGGAAAATCCACTGACAACAGCACCAACAAGTTTGGAAGGTCGGCGTTCACTTACAGCCATACCCAAAAACCAGAGATTGCCATAAGCGCCAGAGCGAAACCATACGTTGTGACAGACAAACCCTTGCAGAGCCTCATAACCGAACAGAACCATTGCAAATGACAGGAAAGTAGGAGTATTTTGTGTAAAGACCAAACAGAGTGGACGAGACCCGAGGACCGTAGGTGGGCATTTACGAGCTCATTAAATTGTTCCCAGATTCCAAATAAAATATTTGTTATCCATATTTACATACAACCACCAGAACAACAAACCAATCACACCAACATCATAAAGCCCGAACAGGTGGAAAGCCAAGGCTACGTGGAAGCGTGGGCTAGGTCACATCATATGTTTATAGTCAAAAGTCTTAGAAGGATGAGACATACCTGCTAGTGTTGTGATTATTATGTTTTGAGCAACGAAACTTCAAGTCAATCCCAAGATTGGAGGTATAATGATGTATTTTTCCATGTACTCATTTTAATTTTTGTTGAGATGAATGAAGTGACCTCCACTTGTATTGAAGTAGCGCTCGGAGATGAAGTCCACATTGGATGAACTCTATTGTCAAATTTATGTGTGTGTTGTCTTTATGGTATCCTTTATATTTCTTTTTATTTAAGTATTTTTATACATGTCTTTTACATTATCTTGCATGCAATTCTGCTAAAATCAACCAAAGAAAAGATCTTGGATCTTGCTGGTATCAAAGGCATACTAGATCAAGTTTGGTATCAAAGTGATTTTCTTGCCGATGTGAATTACGAGTGTGAATAAGGCTAAGCTCAAAAAGGGTGAAGGAAAATTTAAGTCTTTTGACCCAAATATTAGACATGCAAAATGAATAAGGAAAATGGTAGATGATGATGCTCCTAGTGGGAATGAGAAAGATTTTGTAAATTCCTTCTACAACATGGAAAATAAGGTAGATAAGTTGTTTGTAGAATATGAGAAGAGAGTGGCAAAAAAAGGAAAAGAAGAAAGAGAAAGTAGAGGACAATGCTTCAGTAAATCAAGGAAATGGAGGAGAACCTCTTGAGCCTCCATCTCCACCTTCAAGTGAATGTTCCACTTCTTCATCTTATTTCCACCATTCTACTAATCAGCATAGAAATTCTTCTAAAAATCCTTTTTTTTTTTTTTAAGTTGGATGTAAAATTTGATTTCCCCATGTTTAACGAAGAACCTAATGTAGAAAAGATAAACAATTGGATAAGACAGATTGAAGTATATTGCAGAATACATAGATTGAAGAGGATGAGGAAAAGATCCATTTTGTATCTCTTTGATTGGGAGGCACAACTCTTGTACTGTCATATTTCCCCTCTATAAAGAAACATAACCAATTTTTTTTTCCAATTCATAACTTAATTTATTCGCATTAACATTCTAGACTAAATGAACTTATCTATAAAAATAACTCCTTTATTGTCATAAATACATCCATCCTCTTCCAGAATTACTGCAACTATCTCAGGTTTGACCTATATGCCTTATGGAAGTAAGATCGACTCCACTTTATGTGTTTGTATAATTGGTTCACAATTATCCTAATGTTGCTACCGCGATCTGACACTTACCATGATTACTCCTAGGTTCACACACCTCTTTGCTAAGGTTAGATTTCAGTGTGGATATAATTTGATGGTTTCACATATTGCAATGTTTTTTTATGATATACACGTTATAATTTTTGGTTAACCCCTCAAACGATATATGCTCTTACTTAGGACCTCATTAATTAGCACTAATGTTTATGTTTCTTAAAATATATGTCTACGCACCACCTCCATGGACATTTGGCTTACTCGAGATACCTGGCGCTCTTGGTTTACTTGCGGACCCCTTTGTCGCACGTATAGATTATCAATCGAGCTAGTAGGGGTTTTCCATGACACCCTCTTCATGTGATGAGGCAGGGCACCCATGTGATGCATCAGGGTTTTCTTGGTAATTGTTCAATGGTGGCAATGTGCTCCAATAGTAATCAATGGTGTAGCTAAACTTGCAACCCTGATTCATTTTGTGACTGTAACCCTGCCTCACATTCTACCATTCTGCCACCACGTTTAGGGTGAGGAATTGCATAGCTACTCTGCATATTTTATGGAAAAACCTCAAATTAATACCCTTGTTTCATTTGCCCTAGGCTACTGTATGGATGCCATTGTATCTCTCTCTATCATACTCAACCACTTACAATAAATTCCCTCCCTTTTCACTGGATATCTGATTACATGTTCACACAATTTGCTTAGTAGGTTCCATGGCGGCATAAGGTTGAGAACGACAAATATTACAGTTATTTCATTTTCCTTTGGTTTCTACTTGCTTTGCATTAAGCCCTTTAGATTTTTATAATGAAAATTCTCTTTTCTGTTCCATTCTTTGGGTTCTGGTTTCCATGGATGTGATTTACACAGTGTCTATAAATTGTAAGGGAATGCAACTAGCGGTCCATGCTCGTGTGGCCTCATCGCTGGTGTTTGCAAATGGGTCAAGAATTTCTTTACGCCAGGCACCCAGGTACCAATTTGTATTCTTTGGCTCCATAGTTTTCATATAAGAATAGTTTCCTAGTGCGTGGTTTTCATAATAACCCTTTCTTTTCTTATTTTGGGCATGTCCAAAGATGACTCCAAGCGTTATCTCCTCTTCTTGTATTTTCCAACAGGGAACGTGGTTACAAATTCTTATTTTAGTTACTTTAATGATTTATTTAATTACTATACCTTACCCCTTCTTCATTCGGGGACTTTGTTCTTATTGTGTTTTTTTTGTATGCTCTCTGACACAGGTACCCATATCTCAATAGCCTATAATTTAAATGCATTGTTAATAGGGCTCATTCCTCGGTTACGTATGTGTCATCCTGAATTCTTCTCTAGGTCAGTGGAACCTTCTTCGTCTTGCTAGAATATTGGGACCACAAATTTCTATAAAAAACTTTTTGTTTACATTTGCTACCAGTAGTAGGGTTTAACATTTATGTTGACAGCCCTCATGGCCAGATGTGGCCACTGCCTATGCTGCTACCGAAATTTTCCCAGTTTACGCTTTTCTATTATATTCGCATGTCGGTTCATGACCAGCCTTTTCCTGTAATTTGGAAATGTGCTTCCATGACTAGTTCCACTCTATTTTTGGTAATTGAGTTTCGCTGATTGGTCGATTTTGTGAGGACTGAATGTAAGCCCTTGGGCCTATGTTAACTCAACAGACTTTTTTTATAATACATTCATTTCATATGATGTTGTTAATGGGACTGTATTAACATTGATATAATATATTTCCTTCGTGCTCTGTCCATATTTCTATGATGATGTATTATTTCTGTGATGATATATCATATCTGTAGTGTCCTAATGATTCTAGAATAATTCAATTTATATTACATACTGGTTCACTATTAGTTCCCCCCTCTTCCAGTTTCGCACATGGACAACTATTTTCTTCTTTTTCCTGAGTTAAAAAAAGTAAGGAAAATGAACAAATTATTTTCGTTCTTTTTATCATGCTATAATGTTAGGGTTAGCAACGTCCCTTAGATGTTAAATTACCACATCTATATTTTAACACAGTTTATAATTCACGTCCTTAAGCATAAGTTATCTCTTGTATTCCTGTATTTTTTGCAAATTCCATCTGTCGATTGTTTTGAGAGGAGCATGACTCCTCAACCACCAAATCCAGTTGTTTTGTTTTCTCCTGTCCTCCAAAGTGATTCGATTGATTAACTATGGGAGGTGCCTCAATCCCTCCTTTAGGCAACCAATGGACCTTTAATAATTTTATTATATTTTTCCTCTATTACTATAGTCAATGCTCAGAAAAAGGGCATTTATACTAGTTTTCTAACCTCAATAGGGAACCTCAATTGAAATTATTGTCCTGTTTGATACATTTGCATAACATGGTAAGGTCCATACCTCAGACCCTGTTAGGTCCCTAGACTTCTAGTGTAGACCCTTATTGTTATTAGTGTAACCCCCTTATTGTATTGTTGTTCCCATGTAGTCCCAATATTGTTATTATTGTGCCCCATAGAAGCCCACTATTGTTATTGTTGTGCCCTTACAGTATTATTGTTATGTCTGCTCCGATTATATTGTGACCCCTTAGACTCCTATATATAGAAAGGAGGTCTTCTCATTTGTATCATCGAATCATTATTCATTTGTGTAATGAAAAGGAGGTTTCACCCCTGAAGAGGCTTATTTTGAAGTCGTTGATCTATGTTTTCTTCTATTTTTTGAGCTGGTTGCATAACATTTGGTATCAGAGCTTTGGATTCTAGGGTTTTACTACTTCAAACAGGTCATTGTGGAATATTCACTATCACATTTTTTCTACGAGGCATAATAATCTAAAATTAAAACCCATTTGAGATGAAATCATGATGAACCTCGTGACCGAATTTTAGATCGTTTTGTGCTATATTTTCATAGATATGAATTGAGGAAGTTAGGATTTTTGCAGGTTCCTGAATTCCATATCAAAGAGGTGAATGTGGAAACATCGGCGTAGATTTCTCTCTGAGCATCAGATTCAAATTTTGTGAAAATTAATAGAAATAGAATGGACTATAGTTTGTTGGATATCGTTTTTAGGGTCAAAGGTCAAAACAGTGACATGTGGTATGTCATACAAGTTCGCTCTACTAAACTAGTCTATAATCAAGTCATTGTGGGAGATTGGGCATAAGTATTTCTTGGACAATCCAATCTTGATCAAACTTGTGGGGTTGGAAAGAAGACTCAGAGAGATATCACAGGTAGAGCTTTCAAAACTTGGAGATCCAAAATTAGAGAGTTACAGTCGTTTAAATATCGAGCTTCTAAAAGAAAGAAAAAGAATGAACACATATTTCATTAAAATTGATTTTTTTTTATTACAAGGATGTGACTAGAATTGAGTATTTATGTTATTTTGAAATTCTAGATCCACTGTTTATTTCCAAATTAAATTAAATTTGTGTTAATGGCTCAAATCAAGAAAATAGAAACACCTAGTAAGCAAAATTGGATGAATGATTTGAAGAATGTGATCGAAGCTAAGATAAATAGTTTTATCTATGCCATGGAAGCTAATATCGATGATATGGAAGCATATTTGAAGAAAGGCATAGAAGATTTGAAGAAAGACATGGAAGGTTTGAAGGAAGGTGGGTCAAAGATGCTACAAGAAAGGCCTTCTAATGGTGAATAGGTAGTAGAGGAAACTCATGATGAGAAAAAAATAAATGTTAATCACGATTTCATAGAATCTAACGTTGGATTTAAGACCCACCATATTCCAAAGATCAATATGAGGAAGTTTGATGGCAAGGATCCTGTAACATGGATACTACAGATGGAGAAATATTTGATCTCCAAAATGTGCAAAACACACAAAAGGTACGTATTGCAAATTTATATGTAGAACCCAGACAATTTTCATGGTATCGATCGCTTTGCTCTCGTAAACAAATGGTCACTTGGTCCATTTTTATGGAGGAAATGATAGCACATTATGAGGATACAAAGAGCAACACCTTCTTTAGCCAATTGATAAATCTCAAACAAAAGGGTTCAATGGCAGAGAACATTGAGGACTTCCAAAAATTGAATATTGGGGTAATCGATATTCCATAGGAGCATATGATTGATGTCTCATAGGGACTTTAAAAGTTAACATCCAACGTGAGGTTCGCCTTTGGGAACCTGATTCATTGGAGAAGGAATTCACGGTGGCAAGAAAAGTCGAAAGAAAAATTATGGCAACAAGGAAGTCTACCACTCATCACTATAAATATGGAAGTATTGCTGCTCCTAGTCTTCCACAACCTACAAGGTTGACACCAAAACAATTGGAAGAAAAAATAGCAAAAGGGCTTTGTTACAGTTGTAATAGAAAATACACTAATGATCATAAGTGTGCTGAGAAGAAATTAATTTACATAAATTGTTAAGAGGAGGAAGAAAAGGATCAATAAATGTCAAATGAAGAGGATATACACCAAGAAACAACCCCAGAGAAAGAAAAAATTAATCTAACCATATCTTGTAGTGCATTGGAAAGAATTACCACTCCTCAAACTCTCAAGATAGATGGACAAATAGAGATAGTGAACAAACGTTTGGAAGGATATCTTCATTGCTTTGTATTTGATAAACAAATATAATGGGTCAAGTGGTTACCTCTGGTTGAATGGTGGTATAACGCTTCAACAAAAATGACCCCATTTATGGCACTTTATGTGTATCATACACCATCCATCACATCATCTTTAAAAGAAAATTCTAAGGTTCAAGCAATGGAAGATCACATTAAGAATCAACAACAAGTTCTCCAACTCTTAAAGGATAACCTCATTTTTGTGCATAATCAAATGAAACAACAGTTAGATCAACATCGCAGCGAAATAAGTTTTGATGTAGGCAACTGAGTATTTTTACGACTACAACCATACAAACAAATTCCCCTCAAGCAAGCTAAGAAGGATAATAAATTATCACCAAAGTAATATGGTCCTTAAAAGGTGTTGCAAAAGATTGGTACTATGGCATACAAATTGGAGCTTCCTACATCTTCCCGAGTGCACCCAATTTTCCATGTTTCATGCTTAAAGAAGGTTATAGGTGACAAGATCCTAGTTCAAACAATATTGTTGGAACTTAATGAGGAAGGAAAAATCATATTGGAACCAGAAGAAGTCATGGAAATAAGAATTTGACAGCTACAAAATCGATCAATTTCAGGGTATCTCATCAAGTGGAAGAACTTAACCGCTGAAGATTCTGCATGGGAGGATGATAATTTTATACAAAAGCATCCAAAACTACTCAAGCGTTGAGGACAACACTTTTGGAAGGAGAGGGGCATGTTAGGTCCCTATAATGTTAGTGTAACCCTCACTCACCTTCTCAAGAAAAATTCATTCCTCTGGAATGATAAAGCACAACAAGCGTTTATAGCTCTCAAACATGCCATGTGTTCCACTCCGTATTGGCACTACCCCACTTCACCAAATCTTTTGTGATTGAATGTGATGCTTCAGGTATGGGTATTGGGGCTGTCTTAATGCAAGAAGGTCGACCCTTGGCCTTCACTAGCCAACAACTAAGTGGGAAACATCTGGGACAATCTACCTATGAGAAGGAGATGATGGCCATCTTACATGCAGTGGATACCTAGCGACCATACTTATTGGGACGACGATTCCAAATTCGCACAGACCATCAAGGCCTGAAGTATTTTTTGGAGCAACACCTATCCTCACCACAACAAAATAAATGGCTAGCCAAAATGTTGGGATATGATTATGAGATAATTTACAAGAAAGGGCGCGAAAATGTCATAGCGAATGCTTTATCACACCAATTTGAGGAGGACAACACCCTGCTCGCAATCTCTCTTCCCATTCCAGAGTGGATTGAAGAAGTTCACAAGGAATGGTTTTCACATCCTTTGCTCTCCCAACTCATTCATAACTTGCAAGAAGATCCAAATTCCACAGCGAGCTACTCTTCGAAGGATGAGATTCTTCACTACAAGGACAAACTAGTGATATCACCGACATCCACCCTCAAAAGGCACATTTTGCCAAAGTTGCACTCATCTCCCACTGCAGGCCATTCAGGCTTTCAAAAGACTTATGCTCGCACTTGTCGTTCCTTCTTTTGCACAGGCATGAAAAATAACATTCTTACTTTTGTAGTGGAATGTGATGTGTGTCAATGCCACAAAGGAGAAACAGTCAAGTCCCCAGGCACTTTACAAGCATTGCCCATACCTGCCTCAATCTGGATGGATGTTTCTATGGATTTCATTACTGGTCTTCTGAATTCAAGTAACAAGTCAGTCATCATGGTGGTTGTGGACAAACTTTCTAAGTATGCTCATTTTTGCGCCCTACCCCACCCTTTTACACCCACTTTGGTGGCTCAATATTTCATGGACCAGATCTTCAAATTGCATGGCATACCCACTTCCAATGTGTCTGATCAGGACCTGATCTTCACCAGTAACTTTTGGCAGGAACTTTTCAAGCTACAAGGCACCCAACTCCAACTCAGTGCTTCTTATCATCCCCAAACTGATGGACAAACTGAAGCAGTCAACAAATGTATGGAGACCTACCTCAGGTGTTTAACTTCAGAAAAGCAACATCTATGGGTACAGTGGTTACCTCTAGCTGAATGGTGGTAAAATACTAACTATCATGCCACCACCAAGATGACTCGATATGAAGCAGTTTATGGTCAACTTCCCCCTTCACCTACTTCTTATATCCCTGGATGCTCTAAGGTACAAGCAGTGGATCAACTCCTACAGAACCGTGCAACCATGCTCACCCACCTCAAAGATAATATCCATCAAGCTCAAAATCGCATGAAGCAACAAGCAGACCAACATCGTTCAGAGTGCACATTTCAAGAAGGAGATCAGGTATTCTTAAGGTTGCAACCATACAAGAAAACATCACTTAAAGACAAGGGTCGTCAGAAATTATCTCCAAAATTCTACGGACCGTATCAAATACTTCAGCGCATTGGAGAAGTAGCCTACAAGTTAGCCTTGCTACCCACTGCAAAAATCCATCCCATCTTCCATGTCTCATGCCTCAAGAAAGTGGAAGGGAACAATTGCAGAATTCAAAACAATCTAACCGGAATTGGATGAAGAAGGTTCAATCTGGCTCCAACCTGAATAGGTTCTTGACACGCGAGAATGGTATCCATGAACTACTATGGCTAGTTGGAGGAGATTTCAACTTAATTAAGCTTCTAGATGAAAAAGGGGCAACATAAGGAGATTGGATCAAAATGCCAAGTTTTTTGAAGAATGCTTTCAGGAGATGGGGGTAGTTAACATCAATATCATCAAAGAAATTTGCACTTGGAATAATAATAGAGGAGGTAGACACCAAATTTCCAGTAGAATAGATAGATTCTTAGTCTTTTAAGAGGTAATGGCAAAGTATATCTTTGTAGAAACCGCAATCCTCCCATGCCTTGGTTCTAACCACTAGCATGTTTGTCTTGAGATAGAATTAAAGTAGGCCCCAAAGAACAAGCCCTTTCGTTTTAAAGGTTTTGGCTCCAAGATCCATATTTTGTGGAGAAGGATTTATCTTGGTGGGGAGAAATTAAGGTGACAAGAAGAAACAAGATGCACACCCTCTATCTGAAATTAGAATGGCTTAAGGCCAAGATTAGACTATGGAACAAGAAGGAATTTGGACATATTATGGAAGAAAAATAAATTTTGGAGGTCCATATGAAGGATATTCATCAAAGAATGATTTGAGAAGGAAGAGAAGATGACCTGGTGGTTGAGGAAGGTGCCACCCTAAGAAAATTAGAGCATATAAGGAAGCAGGAAGAATTGCTTTGGAGGCAGAAATCGAGAATTCAATGGTTAAGGGAAGGAGAAAAAATACTAGCTTCTTCCACAAGTCCATGATCAATCATAGACATAATAATAGAATTTTCTCTCTTATGGGTAGGGACATCGAAACAAATGTCAACCATGAGAAGATTGAAGAAGAGTTGGTGGATTTCTATAGTGAGATTCTGATGGAACCATCCCAAAACAGGGAACATACTATAAATAGGGTCACGACCTGAATTCCTAGGTTAGTTAGAAATAATCAAAATGACACTCTAATGAGGGAGATATTTATGAAGGAGGTGGAATATGTAGTGGGTTCCATGCCATAGAATAAAGCTCTAGGTCTAAATGGCGTCACTGCCAATTTTTTCATAGCCTGTTATAAATTCTTAGGCGAGGAGGTGCATGTGGTAATGAAAGAATCTAGGAAATTCCATAAGGTTTGGTCAGGTTTAAATATGACATTCTTAACTCTCATTCCTAAAGAAAGCAGGAAATAAGATCCTAGTGGATTTAGACCAATTTCTCTTTGTAATGTTATATATAAAATAACCTCCTCGGTCATTGTAAATCGCTTAAAGCCTCTGGTGAAGGATCTGATCGTGCATGAGCAAACAAGATTTGTGGAAGTTCTCCAAATATTTTATGAGATAATCACAACTCATGAAATTATTCACTCTCTCAAGTCTAATAAAAATCCATGTATGCTTATCAAACATGATCTCTCGAAGGCATATGATAGGTTGAGCTGGGCTTATTTAGTGTAGGTCCTTGATGCATTTGGCTTCTCCTAGGAATGGATCTCTTGGATTAGATCCCTCATATCCACCCCCTTTTCTTCCATCTTGATCAATGGTTTGTCGTCCTGTACTTTTAATCCCTCTAGGGGCCTACGACAAGGAGACTCTCCATCTCCTTTTCTATTTATTTTGGTAGCAGAAGGCTTAGGCATTTTATTAAAATGTGTTTATGCAGGTGGGGGTTTTAAAGGCTTGATAATTTTTGGCAAAGATATTCCTATGACATACCAACAATTTGTGGACGACGTATGCGTGTTTGGGCATGTGAGCCTCAAGGAAGTAATAATTGTTCATTCTCTACTATAAGTTTTTATGTAAGCCTCAATTACAGTTATTAACAAAGAAAAACCTAAAATTTTCTTTTTTAATCGCAAGGATTTGATCTAGTTCCATGTGACAAGAGTCATGGAGTTTCATGTTGCTAGCCATCCTTCAAATTATATGAGGGTGCCCCTAGACTTCAACCCAAAAAAATATTCGTATTGGTAAGAGGCTGTAAAGAAATTATCCACTAATGTTAATAATTGAGCATTTAGAGCTTTGAATTTGGCTGGAAGAGAAGTGTTAACGAAATTAATGCTTCAGGTGATTCTAGTATATCAAATGGTAGTTATGCCTATGATAAAATTGATCTCTAAGGTGCTCATTTCCATCTGGCGGGTTTTCTATGGCGAGGAACAAAAAAGGTGACGTAACCATTAGTGGCTTGGGAGAAATTATGCTTTGCCAAGAAAGTAGGAGGCTTTGGGTTCAGGGATCCAAAGCTCCTTAGAGGTGTGTTAGGAGAAAATTTGTGGTGGAGATGGGTGATGGGCGGAAATGAGTTATGGAAAAAAAATTAGACAAGGAAATACAATCCCCTAAAGTCTCAGGCAGATTGTCTTCAGGACTACTCATGCTACCCTGGTTCGACCATTTGGATGTAGGTGCATGCAAACATAAATTTAATTGATGACCATGCCTTTTGGGAGATAAGAAGAGGAGATATGACTTTATTTTAGGAGGATTCTTAGCAGCAACTTCGAAGATTGAAAAACTAGATAAATTTGAAGGAGATCAAAAATTTTATAATGGAGAAGGGAGGATATAAGGTGGATGATTTTTGGAAAGAAGATCAAGGATCATCTATGTGGAGATCTTGGAAAACCAGGGATGATTGGAAAAAAAACCATATGGAGATATCGTGGGAGGGGCTGAAAGTAGAGCTTCCAGAAAGGAATATTTGAATAGCCTATGACCAGGATAAGTTGATACGGGGGTATAAACCAATTGGCATGTTCACTCTCAAAGAAGTTTCCTCACTTTTGGCAATGCATAAGGATTTAGATAAAGATCCAATTTGGCAATTGATATAGTCAGGATATCTTTGGCCCAAAGTGAGGTATTTCCTCTAGTTGGTGGTAAGGAAGAGAATTTTAACCTGGGATTGTATCAGGAGGAAAGGATTCTGAGGCCCATTTTTTTGTTTTATTTGTCAATCTCAGGAAGAAACAATGGAGCACATGTTGAATGGTTTCTCACTTGCAAAAGGAGATTTTTTTTTTCATTCCAACCTTGTTTGGTCATGGAAGTAGAAATAAGGAAGATGTGGTGATAATCCTCAGACAATGGAATATGAAGAAATTTGCTAACCCACAGTCAATTGAGCTTGGTTCCTGTTGTAGGGAAAACCCAGCACCCTGTCTAGCATGGTCCATTCATAGAAAGGCATAGTGCTCTGAGAGACCTCTCATCTCTGGGCATCAATATTGTAGTCTATCATCTAAAGGATCTCAATAGTATGCTTCCCTTGACCAAGGAAGTAATGCATCAAATCTAGATCCTTCATCTTGAATTCTAAGGTCATCTTCCTTTGACATTAAAGCAAGGCTTCTATGGTAATCATGACTGCTCCCTCTATCACGAAAGAAAATATTTCTACCATGGTTTCTTCCTCTGAGTCAGAATAGTCATCAACAAGATTACGGGCTCATCAAAACCCAAGGTACCTGACAACTGGAGTGAATGTCTTGCCATAGTCTTCTCCCTCCTTTTGGGAGAACCTTCTTACCATGGATTTTTCTTTGTACTACTCTATGTTGTAATCTGCTACATGCTAGATCATGTAGATCCACTTGGAAGTCACCATTGACTTCCCTTAAGTCTTGGAACACTTTCCACACACATCGTTATTTCAAACTTGCTAGCCTGATTGTTTGCTTCCTCTAAACTGGAAGCTCTTCTAGTCATCTAGCATGGTTTTAGATTTCATGTTCCATTCCTCCCTCTTGAACACAAATCTCTCTAGTTGAGTTTGTGCTCCACCTTGGGAGAATCCTCTTGTCATAAACTTTGCTTCATTCTTCCTAATGCTTCCATCTGCTACCAAAGCCTTGACAACCTTCACAATGTACCTATAACCTTCATTAAGAAGTCCTTTTAACTAAGGATTGTAGGGAATTTTCAACTCCCTCTTGATCCTTGCCTTCTTGGAGGAAGCATTGCAATCTCATCAAGCTAGAAATTATTATCCTTGTCCTCATCATCATGTTTCTTTCATTTCCTTTTGGGCATGAGCTAGGGTTTCTTCTTTCAGCAAAAACGATCAATCCTAGGGTTTTTTCCATAAACCCTAGGGATTTCTTGTATAATCCATGTAGCTTGTTAGGGTTACAAAGTATAAAACCCTAGATTTTCATTTTACATCTTCTTATAAGTCCAACAGTTTTTGCAATGTGTAGAGTTCTCATTTTCATGTCCATTGTCCAAGCATATTGGAGCATTACTAATAATTGTTTCTTGAGATTTTCAAACCAAGCATCCTACACACATCAAGTTCTATAATCATTCAATTTTATTGAGAGAAATTACAACTTTAAAAGAGAACTCAACCACTTTTTCATTGTGAGCTTATCATGTTAATGCTTTTCCTTCATCATGGTGAGATATAATACAATGTCTTGCTTCTGAATCACAAAGAAACACAAAACCCTAAAATATATAAGTCCATATTTTTATATATTCTTGCAAGGTTTGGTCCTTATGTTTGAGTAGTTATTCAGGCTTTCTTCATCGAACTACATATCCGAACAATGCAAGATATATCATTGTAGTATATGGAATTACAAACTTTACATCTTTTAATAATTTCTTTTTACACTCACACAAGTTTCCCATATACCATGATGGTTAATATGCTACACATCAACAACTGTCCTTGAAGTATTGTTAAAGGATTTCTTTATAATTTCATACAATTTGTAGATCATTCACAGAGTCCTCTAATGTATTTTTCATTCTTCAATTCATTGACAAAAAACTTTGGTATATCAAAATATTATGATGCAAGTCTTCAAAATTTTGAGAGAGCTTCTCTTATGATGATAAGATATTATCTAAGAATACTTCAAACAAGATTGTAGTGATGATGCATAGCTCTCATTCCAACGATTCTAGAAGTTCTCACATTATAGTATGTTATGCATGGAAACTTTATCAAGCTAGGAACCAAGAAATATGTCAAGTTGAAAGCTCTTCAATCATCTCACCTCTTTAATGTCAATGCCACTTAAGGTTTATGAAAGAGGGTCTTCACCAATCTTATTTGATGAAACTGATTTCAAAACGAGTTGTCTTTAGTGAGACTTTTTGGAAGCTTTTCCGGTGGGTTTTTCTGGTCTAATTTCTCAAAAATATGGCAAGAATTTATTGAAATCACAAGCTTGATGGGTAACCCCTACACATTCGAAGTGCAAAAACCCACCGGAAAATCTTCAAAAAAGCCTCACTAAAGACAACTCGTTTGGAAATAAGATTGGCAAAGACCCTAACATGATTTTTATTTTCATTTAAGGATTAAGAGGAGGCCTCTCTCCAAAATATGGATAACGTCATAATCATAAGCAATATGGTGATTAAATTTTCTATAAAAGAGATTATTAAATTTAATAAAAAATTCAAAAATGTCTTTTTTTTCTCTTGATACTTTTAAAAAGAAAATCAATCTTGATAAAATTATAAAAACAAAATCTCACAAATTTTATAACAAAATTACTGAATTGAATAATGTTATGACAAAATAAATTTATAAACTTTGTGATTTTAAAACTATAAACAACAATAAAGCAAATTAATCCGGTACCAAAAATACCTTTAAATAAAATTATTCATGATTCAAAATTTATTTATAATAAAATAATATTTGAAAAACTTTTCTCACTTCTAAATTAATATAAATTAATTAAATTAAAATACTAAAACATAAGACTAAGACCAAGACCATGGATGCAATTAAAGCGGATACCTCCAGGCGCATCACAGTCCCTCTATTTGAAATTTGAATTTTGAGCGGGCCTAAAACATTATTTCTTGTTTAAACAAGAGACCAGGCAAATGTATTATGTAATTTTAAACAGAACGTTTGGTGTGATGTGTGTTTTTTCTGCCCAATTTTTAACGGACCTGTGTGTTCAAGAACTGCGAGGACATGGGCGTGGGGTACCAATTTAACCAGCCGATGAAGGTCCATTCGAGCGTGTAGAACGCGGATAGCTGGTCCACCCGAGGGGGTTTGAAGAAAATAATATTCCCGACAAATCAAAAGATTAAAATAATAGTATTCCCGACCAATCAAAAGATTAAAATAATAGTATTCCCGACCAATCAAAAGATTAAATTAATATTGAGTGTGAGCATATGCAAACAAATCAAAAATAGTATTCAGAACAATAAAATGCCTAATGTGAATATGGGTATGGGGTGGCAATTTATAAGAACAA
This sequence comes from Pinus tabuliformis, assembly GCA_031772625.1. Taxonomy (NCBI): domain Eukaryota; kingdom Viridiplantae; phylum Streptophyta; class Pinopsida; order Pinales; family Pinaceae; genus Pinus; species Pinus tabuliformis. The sequence continues at coordinate 890,954,232 of CM062807.1, read as the reverse complement.
ACTGATCAAAAATTCATGATTCATGATCAAAAGATGGGAATATATGCAAACAAATCAAATAAATTAATGTTCAAATAATTCTAAAAGATTATTATATTAATCAAAGGTTGAAATAAAGTTGAGTGTGAAAATATGCAAATAAATAAAAAATGGTATTAAGAACAAATTTAAAGATTAAAATAAATTACTTGAATGTGAATATGTAAAATTTATTAGAATTAATCAAAAACAAAAACAAAAAAAAAGTGGTGTTAAGAACAAATTTAAAGATCAGGATCTGAAGATGGCATCCGCAGCGATTTCCTTCTGCAATGGGAATGTTTTCAACGGCAATAGGGGCGTCGGAGGAGGCGAGGCAGGGCCGGCCGTAGCCAGAGATCTATGCAGGAGCGGCCTCAAGAAAGCGACGCTGGACTTTTCTGAATCCTTTCAAGCTGCCGGTATGGCTTTGATCTCATGGCCCAACACCAGGAAACTACTCAACGCCCTCGGCAAAGCAATTTCGCTAGAAGGGCCAAACACAGTAAAGAAGGATCTGAAGGCGAAATCCGAGAAGCTGCACGAGATCAGAGATCCGCGGTCAACTTGTGTTGCAGGGTTTAGATCCCATATCGGGGGCGGAAAATCGATAGGTTTTGGCTCGATTTACGCAGGACTAGACAGTCTGCCGTCCATTCGGCTTACCTCTCTGCGGACGCCTCTTGTAAGTATGGATATGGGTCTGCATGTAGCAGATCTGCTCCAACACAAAACTGCATGGCCCAATCTCTGCAGCCGCAGGCCGGATCTGCCCGATCTGAGCAATCTGGTAACTGAAATCAAAGAAGGGGTCATGCATGTAGCAGATCTGACTCCTTTCTCAACAGACCGGGTCAGATCCTGCAGATCCGGGATGGATCTATCAGATCTGTCCATTTCCAGGCAGCAGAGCGGTGAAAATCCGCCAGATCCAGTATTCAAATCAGTAAACCTGGACCAGGAAAAGGTAGACTCAGCGGATTTGAAGCAAATTTTCATCAGATCGACAGAAGGCAGACATGTCTGCGTGCAGATCTGGGAATGGATGAGTGTACTGGAATTAAAAAAAGAGATTCAGGTCAAACTGGGAATCCCAGTTGCATTACAAAATTTACTATTTTCAGGACTCTATTTACAGGATCAATACACACTACAACACTACAAGGTTGTTAAGGACTCAACCATCATTCTCAATATGAGATTGCGAGGTGGATCCAAGGGAGACTGCTCAAAATCAACAGGTACCTTCCGCGATGCAGCAAAAAGGAAAGAACCCCAAAAGGGGAAAGAACCTACTGTTGCTAAGGAACCCCCTGGGCAGTATATTGTAGATCAAATGCCGGAGAATCCCTCTATCTCCTTGGACATACCAGAGGTAAACTTCATATTCTCAGATCTAAAAAAAAATGCAGTTATTTGCAGATTCAACGGTTTCTGGCCTAAAACTGATGCATTATACCAATGGATTCACACGGTTTGGACAAAAAATTGCCAAATCTACCTATGCCCAAAAGGATTCTTCATAGTTCTTTTCCAATCAGAAGAAGAAAAGGAAAAAATTCTCAACCAAGGCCCATGGTTTTGGGGTAGTGCTGGTCTTTTTGTTACTCCATGGTTTCAGGATTTTGATGCCAACACTATGGTGGTGTCAAGGATGCCAGTATGGGTTAGGTTGCATAATCTCCCGTTACATTTCTGGCATTCCAAGGCCTTAATAGCTATTGGAAACACACTCGGGAAAATATTAAGGATTGATGGAGAGAGACATATAAAAGGAATTTTTACCTTTGCCAGAATATGTGTCGAGGTAGATCTCAGCCAAGGTCTACCTGAAAGCATAACTCTGAACTTCAACAACTCACAGTGGAAACAATCTCTGGATTATGAGAATACAGCTTTTAGATGCAGGGGATGTCAACAAACAGGCCATCTGTTCAATGCATGTCAAAGTTTCGACAAAAGCAAGATGCAACAAAGGAAGCACAAAGGCTGGCAGAATGTAGATGATCTTATAAAGAAGAGAGCTACTGAAAAGAAAGAACCCAATAACCAGGACAAAAAGGAAAAAGAGAATATTGAAGAAAATGAAGAAGATCTTCAGCAGGAAATAAGTGGGAACGAAGCTACATCAGCAAACAAGAGCACAAAGATTCACCAAAATCAGGCAGAGATGACAAGCGTGGATCCAAGCATGGGAGGCATCAAACGGCATCACCACTCAGATACTTCAGACTCAGACAAAGAAACAGGCCCACAGAATGCAGAAACACAGTTAATCATTGCTTCGATCGAGCCCACTCAAGGAGAGTGGCGCAAGGTTGAAAAGAAAAAGGGGAGAAAAACTTGAAGCGTGAGTTTTACTCACTGCCGGAATTCAGTTTTTTGCCCTTTCTTTCTCTCTCCTCTCTTCTCTTTTCTTATTCTTTGTGCACGTTAGTCTTCTAACGTTGCGTGGGGTGCGAAAGCACTCGAGCCCATGTGGCAGCTTACGGAATGCTTCAATGCATCTGCTTGTGTAACTTTTCATTAATTCTTTAATAAAAGGTTACCGTTTTTTTTCCTTGGAAAAAAAAAGAACAAATTTAAAGATTAAAATAAATTACTTGAATGTGAACATGCAAAATTTATTAAAATTAATCAAAAACACAAAAGTTAGTGATTAAAAATCTTTAAAAACATTATTCAAATTTAATCAAAAGATTGAAATAAAATTGAGTGTGAATATATACAAATAAATCAAATATGATATTCAAAACAAGTTAAAAAATTGATGTAAATATGTATAATTTATTGCAACAAACCAAGGAAATCTCATAATCAAAGAATTCTAAGAAGTGGTATTCTTAGCATATCAAATAATTGAAATATAGTTGAGTGTGAACATGTACAATTTGGAACAAACCAAAGAAAGTTTATGATCAAAGAATACTTCAAAAGATTAAAATAAAATTAACTCAGAACACAAGTAATTTATTGGAAAAAACTAAAGAAATTTATGATAAAAGAATGGTCATACAATTTATTATTGAAACAAATTAAAGAAAACTCATGATCATAGAATGTCAAGCAATTTTTTAAAATAGTTTAAAGAAAATTGAAATAAGTTAAAACATACCATTGGAATAAACTATGAATATGTGCAATTTTTTGGAACAACCAAATGAAGCTCATGATCAAAGAGTGCTCATGCAATTTATTAAAATTGGTCAAAGAAAGATCATGATATTTAATTTGAATATGAAAGCTTGAGCTACTTATTAGAACAAAAGAAATAAAGTTCACTGTTAAGGATTGCTTATGCTAAGCTCATGTAACGATATTCAGAACAAATAAATTAAAAAGTATTAAAAAAACAAAATTTTGAAATAAAGTTGAGTATGAATATATGTAATTTATTAGAACAAATTGAAGAAAATTAATGAATTATTAAAACATTTCAAAAAAATCTCATGAAATAGAATGTAAATTGTTCATGCAACTTATTAGAACAAACCAAACAAAGTTTGTGATCAAAGAATATTAATGCAATTTATTAAAATAGATCAAAGAAAGTTTTTAAAATAAAGTGTAGATATAAAATCTTATGCAACCTATTAGAACAAACCAAAGAAAGTTCATGGAATGGAGTGTGAAAGTGATTAGAGATAAAAGATCTCCAAAATAATAAGAATTCATAAAATAAGTGTAGATATAAAATCTTATGCAACCTATTAGAACAAACCAAAGAAAGTTCATGCAGTGGAGTGTGAATGTGATTATAGATAAAAGATCTCCAAAATAATAAGAACTAACCTCAAAATAATTTCATTGCAACATATTAAAAAAAACTCATACAGTCTAGTTTAAAAGTAAGAATATTAAATAGTGGTGAAATAAAATCTTATGCAACCTATTAGAACAAACCAAAGAAAGTTCATGCAATGGAGTGTGAATGTGATTATAGATAAAAGATCTCCAAAATAATAAAAACTAACCTTAAAATAATTTCATTGCAACATATTAAAAAAACTCATACACTCTAGTTTAAAAGTAAGAATATTAAGTTGCCGTGAAATAAAAAAAGGAAAAACAACATCATATCACAGTTTCATTTATACTTAAACAAAGAGTTATTCCTTGTGCCCAAATGATAATGGAAAACTTTAAAATTGTTTTTTTAAACAAACTAAACTAATCTCATGCAAGGAAATGTGAATGAGTGACATGGAGTGAAGGAATGTGGAAATGCAATGTGCTTTTGAAATGAAAAAATATAAAATAATATTATAATTTCATGAATAAAAGAGTTGTTCTCTTTGTTTATGAGTTTTGTTGTAGTGTTAAAATTTTGTTAATTTATTTGGGAAAAATATTGTAAAAATAATAAAGTTGAATTTTAAAATAATTTTATTAGAATAAATCTAAAGAAATCTCATGTAATGGAACATGAATAAATTGTATTGTAATATGAAAGAATGTGAGGATACTATGGCACTATAAAATCAAAAGCAATGAAATAACATACAAATATCATGATACTCAAACAAACATTTAGTCTTTTTTTTTTTTTTTTTTATGAATTTGAAAGTGATGTCAATATTTTGATTGCATATTACATAATACGAATGAATAAATATAGCCAAAAGACATTTCTTCTTACCCCATGAGGTTAGAGAATTGTTGAAACATGAAGATCCATAAAAAAATATTTCATAATATATTCACCACACCCTAAACATTTATAAAATAATCAAGTATATGAAGGAAATAAGAAATGGTAGATGTATTTATTTTTGAATATATATCATTTTTTACACTACATATAGGGGGTCTAAAGACAATATTTAAGGCAATTTTTGAGTAGAGACAAATAAACCTGACAATATTTAAGGCAATTTTTGAGTAGAGACAAATAAACTTTACACGTTGTCTTAAATATTGTCTTTAAGTGAGTGTATCAAATTATTGCCTTAAAAATTTGTATTTGTCTCTATAAGACAATATAGAACACAGGTATTATTGTCTTTTAAGAGACAATTCATTTTTTCCTCTCAAGAGACTATAGTTACGATTAAATACATATTTTCCCTCTAGAGACGATAAAAAATTCTCTTTAGAAACAAAATATGGAATGTGAATCTTTGTGTTTCTTTAGTGATTAATTCATGTTAGGGAACTATGGAATCAAACCACCTCGTGCTTGCTAGGTAGGTGCTCTTCCTTTGACATAGCACCCTTTAAAAAAAAATGTTATCTTGATCAGAAAAAATAAAAATCAACAAGCCAAAATGTCAAAAATAACATATTAACATAATTCCTCCAATACAAGAGTATCTTATGGATTCCACAATTAAACCTGCCCATGTTTTAAAGTAGGTTAGATAAATGCTTTATTTATGTTTTGCAATGCAAATCTAAGACTTGGGCATGGCATGGGATGGGTTGTTGAGTTGTACAAATCTCCATGATTCATCAACAAAGCTTGATTGCAAATAAGCAAGGTAGAGTACATTAGGGATATTTCATTTCTTATGTTCTCTAGGTCTAGGGATATTTGAAAATATTCCAGAATAACCTATCAAATTTGTATAATATTTTGAAATATATAATACACCTAAAAATGACCCATAACAAGAAAAATACCTTGTGGTGATTGCATGAGCCTTCTGTTGAGGCCCTCCCTCGTGGGTTTTCTGGTCAACGAATTGTTTTATGCAGTACTTCTTCATGTGATAGAGAATTTTGCAGACAATGAGCAGTTAAAGTACTTAAACAATAGACATGGCCTCTAGTAATCAATTAGGATTTGTTCTGACAGTGCCAATAACGATGGCAAGAATGGTACCAAATATAATGACTTGTAAGTCCAACTACTAATTGAAATGATGCTAGCTACTAATCATCTCAACTACAAGTATACATGCCTAGAAAATAGGTGTTAAAGTCTTCTAAAGATATTGAGTTTCAAAATGGCTAAGGGTTGAAAAATAAATTTGGTTTTAGTCAGGCCTTGGCAGTGAAAAGCCTTTGGATATTGTCACAATAAAATCCTATGGGGAAAGTTGATGAAGATGAAATATATTAGTGGGCCTATATAATAGATAATGAGAAGTGATTTCTAGTGTTTTATATTGTCAGGACTTACCAAAATAAATGAGGAAAGAAAAACCATGCAACAGACATTTATTCAGGAAACACCAATCAATTTGCTACTTAGAAGGGTAAGGGGCGGCATAAGAATGGTTATGGCCTAGGTAGGGTCGGGGGCATGGATTTAGGAGCGTGCTAGTCGCTAGGCTAGAGTAGGTGTTAGGATATGATATGTTAGGTAGAGTGTTTAGGAACTTACCCTTGGGTGTGGACATGACATAGATGATTGACAATTTCTCTTTATTATTAAAACCGTGAATTCCCCGCCACCAACAATTTCCATCTTTTACCAAGATCAACTGTAAATTTAAGCCTAAAAACCAACTTAATATATAGATTTTGCAACCGTGGAATATATATATTCCATCTCCATATATTTTTCACTGGTCACTAGTCACCATATCTTAGTTTTCTTATCACCTTTATTGGTTAACCACCTCTAGGAAACACTATGAACAACATAGAAATGAGGATTCTAAAATGTTTTTATACATATAAAAGACTTCAAAAATGTAACTAAGAAAGCTTCTCAAACCCCGACATATTGAGAACTAGTAGGAGGAAATAATTGTGGATTGGTTGTGTCTATGTTGTGTAGGTGGTGGCAGAATTTGATGATCCCTCTCGTAATTTACTCAGCATGTATTTCACCATTTGAAATAGGATTCTTGCATGAACCCATTCCTCATGCTCTATTCATCGTGGGTAACATCATCAGTGCTTTTTTCGCTTTGATATTGCTTTAACCTTTTTTGTTGCTTACAAGGATGAGTCCACGACTCTGCTTATATATATATAAGCGTTAACCCATTCATAAGTATAATGACAACAACAAGTTCATTCAATATGATTTCAAGGTAATTCTAAAATCTCGCGTCTAGCCCAGATAGCCATCAACCACAACTAGCCTGGTGAGTTGGTTTTATGTACAATTTTTTTATTACTTGGAATTTTTTTCAGTTAAAATTTAGAAGAATGGCTTGAATCACATGTATTAATTATTAAGAATGCATAATTTGAATATCATAGATATTTTTAAGAATAATGAAACCATTTTGTTATTTAAAAAATGCAAATTCAGTTATAAAAAATTGCAATTCTAATCATTTTTTAAATAAGTTTTAGATTTCATTATATTATCTATTTGTTATTGTCATAATATGATATCTTCTAACAACCATAGTTTTAAGAGTTTAATTTATTTAATAGAAATTTTTTTGATTAAAATTGAAATGTAGAAATAATATACTCTTGTCAATAAAAATGTAATTTTTTTAGCTTTTTATTATAGTAGTGTTTGATGAATATATGCCTTTCAAATTGAAATTAAGACTAGCCATTCAAATTTGATTCTTCGCTTTTTAAAAAGAAGCTGATAATTTTGTATGCCACCGGATAAAGTTAAACGTTAGCTATGGAACCGCACGATTGATTGGACAAAATGCAATTGCATGCCAACTACGTAACCTGTAAGAAAAGCTAAGAAAGCAATCCAGATTCTTACAATGAGCTTTGTTAGGCTTTTCCGGCCCATGAAATCCATAGGAAGAGCCAATAACACGTTAATAAAGATTCCGAAAATTTATTTAATGTTTTTTTTCATCTTTTACAGATTTTGTAACAGTGGAGATGTGAACTTGTTTATGTCAATAAGATTTTCTAAATATGTCAATATCTGTAATTGATATTTTTTTAGTGACCAAGTCTCATTATTAAGAGAGTTTGCTATTTTTTTAAGTGTATTCCATGTTTGGTTGCATTGGGATATTTTTTTAATTGTATTCCATTTTGATTAGAGATTAGAAATATGTAAGATTAATTTATTGTAAAAGTAGATTAAATTAGTAGATATGTGAAGTTTTTTTTGTGTGTTTTTTGGTCAGAAATATTCATCTTTGGTTAACAATTGTTTGGAGAATATTTCATATTTAGATGATATTTTTAGATAACTAGGTACTACAACCCTGGGTCATGTATCAACAATGACCTGTGTATCATGATAGATGGAAGTGCCTCAAGTTTAGTCATTAGAAACAATAAATTGATATTCTAAAGAAATTTTATTTTCAGAGGAAGGATCAAGTGGAAGTATAACTCAATATGGATGGTTGTGATGGAGTTAAGCTATAAGAGTTTAAAAGTAAATAAATATCTTGGAGAATATTTTAGAAGTGCCTCTATGGAATGGCTAGTAGTTTAGTCATTACAAACAGAAAATTGATACTCTAAAGCAATTGTATCTTGAAATGATCAAGTAGGCTATGAGAGTTCAAAAGTCAATAAAAAGAAGGTTGATGACAATTAAATCACTATTTTAATGGAGGTGTTGTCAAGATATTAACTACTGAGCCTAGGTTCATTTTACAACCATATGAGGGACGTGCCCTTTTAAAATAAAAATAAAAATAAAAAATTATGTTTTAAAAAAGTAATGTCGGCTATAATTAATTTAAAAAAATGAATATGCTATAAAGTAATTAAAAGTAAAAAAAAAAATGTGTGAATCGGATGTTTAAATCTTATACTTTTCAAAAATAAAACGTCCCCTTTTAAAATAAAAATTATGTTTTAAAAAAGTAAGGTTGGCTATAATTAATTAAAAAATGAATATGCTATAAAGTAAATAAAATTTAAAAAATGAATATGGTATAAAGTAATTAAAAGTAAAAAAAAAATGTGTGAATCGGATGTTTAGATCTTATACTTTTCAAAAATAAAACGTCCCCTTTTAAAATAAAAATTATGTTTTAAAAAAGTAATGTTGGCTATAATTAATTAAAAAATGAATATGCTATAAAGTAAATAAAAGTAAAAAAATGTGTGAATCGGATGTTTAAATCTTATACTTTTCAAAAATATTTCAACAAAAGATTTAAATACACTATTTAAAGATCTAACTTAACTAATTTATGTGGATATCAACTTCATATATATCTATATATAGAAAAAAAAAAGTATGGTTAAAAATTTCATTTGTTCTTATATATACTTTATTTAACATTCAAAAATACAATTTACATTTGCTCAATATTATTTGATCCCTCTAAGCTCATGTTAGATCGGTACTTAAGATACAACTATTTTAGTATTTACATATGCTCAATATTATTAAGTGAGTTATTTGATTATTAATTATTAGTTTAATTTTTGTTTGTTAATGTTGATTAGAAAAATATAATGTTGTTCCCGAATACATGTGAGTTGCAATCACATATGAGTCATTACCATTCCAATTATATGTGATTAATTGGTTTACTTATATGGTGTAGCTATCCCATTACAATAAATATGGGATTAAATCATATGTTTCGCAAGTTTTGCATTTGTGACTTTTTTTTTTTTTATTATGGTGTTTTTTACTGTCTTTTATTTTGAAGAATTAGTATTATTTTTTATTGAAAATTTATGTTCAAATTAATAGCATAAGAGAAATTCAAAATTATGTAGAGCAAAATTATATTAAGGATAGTTATATTAAGGAAAATTATAGTTTTTACTAATTTATGTAAAATAATTACAATAATATCTTTTTTTTAATGAATTTAATTGTCATTTACCTAAATATATATTAATATGTTATTTATTAAAATTAATAAATTTGAGTAGAGAATAATTATCATGTTTTTCAATCAATTGGGGTTATTTCAAGTGGTTGAGAGAAAGGAATGAAATTCTCAAGCCTTAGTTCAATTTTTACAAGTGATTTAATGAATGTTTGACATTTTTTTTAATTTTATTTATTTATTTATTTTAACTTATGCACTTTGCATTAATTTAAATGAGAATACACATACCAAAATTTTTCTTTTCTACTACTGGTTTAGCCCTAGGGAAACTAGATTAGTAACATAAAATAGAGTCTTGATGTTGATAAGATCTCGTCTAACTCGAGTATACTCTAAAGAGAAACTTATAAAAATATGTTGGCTCTCTGAGACCTTGACATACATTAACATGAGAAGAAAAAATAAGACTAGTAGTGCTACAAGCAAAAAAATTAGTGATTGTATACTCTAAAGAAAAACTTATAAAAATACGTTGGCTCTTTGAGACCTTGACATACATTAACATGAGAAGAAAAAATAAGATTGGTAGTGCTACAAGGAAAAAAAAAAATCAGTGATTCATATAAACTATTTGACAAAATCTCTAAGCCTCTGCACTGGTTGATCACTACCCTCATTTGAGGATATAGAGACATTGATTGGTCTCTTGGCTAGAATGGTCACCTTGTAGTATATATTGTCCATTTATATCGTGGCTAAAATGGTCACCTTGTAATATATGTTGTCAATTTGTTGCTACAACTCTACCAATTTGTTCCTCCTATACCTCCTTATGCCACCTGCAATATTCAAATCAATTTTAACCTTGTGAGGACTTTGTACCATGATTGAGAAAGTGATGGGAAAGGAAGTAATGAGAGTACACGCTATGCACCAAGTATAATAAGAACCACTACCTCTTTAATGGGCTGGCAGCATATCAAGGTAAAGGAACACCCCCTCTTGAATGCTCTCCTTGGGGGCTTATTAATATTATGATATTTAAATATTCAAAAACAAAAATAAACAATAGAACCACAATTTTAATATTTAGATTGATTTTAGTTATATTTATAACTACAATGTTATCCAATTTGAAGTACTGCTTGTCTACCGGACATTTATGAAAATTACCGGATATCTATTATTCTTGTAGGCTGAAAGCCTGGACCCTGAGACTCGTCATCTCCTAAATCCGTAATTTTTAACTTATTTGTCATCTCCATGAACCAATAATATATATCAGTGCGTGGCTTCACAAAAATTTCATGAACATCACATCAAGGTTGTAGATTGATTTGTAGAGCTATGACTTGAGTATGACTTGAGTCGAGGCAATGGTCTAAATGAATTAATCCGCATCTGACATCCGTATTGCAGCTTCCTGGAAATTCTGCAATTCTGATAAGCTCGATTCATCGATGATAATAATAATAAAACATATCACTTTCTGTTACGCAAGAATTTCACGGTCATAATGTCACAAAATGTCATTGATGCCGGCAAGAGTGAGTACTAATAACAATGCGGGGACATTATAAATTTATTTTACGCATTATAATTTTTGTTTTAACGTTAAACGAACAACTTATATCCCCGGCCATTTGAGCTACAAACTGTCGTCCTGAAATTCACATGAAAATAACATTTTTACTTTTAATTTTTTCAGCAAAATCACACCGCCATGATAGACATGACCAAAGGTCTTTACAGTGGGCTCCCAAACCATCCACATCTCATCATCCTCGCCTTCGCCCGAAAAGGTCCAGTCTCCTTCATCGAAAGGCAATTTACCAGAAAAGATCCAGTTTCCATCCTTTAAAGGCAAAGAACTGATAGTTTCTGCCACCCCCGTAAACTCCCCGGCCTCATCCCCAACAAATTTGTATGACTGTGATTTAGATTTCCTCCTAAACAAGAAATCCCTTGAGCTGGAACCCTTAACCATCCATAAGCCTCGTAAACCCTCGCCTCCCTTCATCAGTCCAAATTCTACTAAAAATATTACAATGAGGAAAAAATCCAATGGAGGGAGTAGACATTTTCGGGGGCGGACAAAGGATGTGGACAGAGGAATGAGAGACCTGTCCCTTAGGGATGTTCCCATCTTCGACATGTCAGAGTTTCAGCCTCTTAGAGCAAGCTCGGCTGATATGCTCTCCAAATGACCTTCATCATATCTATGAATATCCGAGGCCTGGGAGCAGGCCTCAAATTTTTGGCGCTTAAAGACCTTTTCTACTCTGCCAATCCTAAAATCATTCTAGTTCAAGAAACCATGCACAATAAGCAGGCGACCATTTCTTACTTCAGAAAAATGTTCCCCACATGGCACATGTCTGCCTCGGAAGCACAGGGTCTATCGGGAGGGCTGGCGGTTTTGTGGGATCCTTATTGGATCAAAGCCAACGCCTTCAAATGTTTTGCGGGCATACTCATAACAACTAATATCAGAGGATATAGTTGCCCCATCAATATTTTAAACATATACGCCCCTTACAAGAACAGGATACATTTCTGGGATAAATTTTTTGGTTCAGAAATCTTTGACATTGACTCATTAATGATTGCAGGTGATTTAAACATTACTCTAAGTACAGAAGAACGCTGGGGCAATTGCAGAAAGAGAGATCTGCTCGCTGATAGAATCAAGTATGAGCTCCTGCACAGGAACCTAGTAGATGTTGTCCCGCCCGAAATTATGCCTACGTGGGATAATGGAAGAATTGAGAAGGCCTATATTGCAAAAAGGATAGACAGGTTCCTTGTTCATACCAGCATAATTGACACAATGGGCATGCCTTTCTCGTCCATTGAGAATGTATACATCTCCGACCACAGGCCTATCTTTCTCAGCTGGAAGGAAAAAGGGTATAAGAATGGATACCCTTTCAAATTCAACAGAATTTGCTTAGAGCACCCTGAATTCAATGAATTAATTAAAAAAACATGGAAGGAGTTAACAGCAAAAAATCTTTCCCCCCCTTTTATGACATTTCGAGACAAGCTATCTCAAATTAGAAAAGTGGTAAAGGAATGGCAACAAAAAAAAAGACAGGCGGACAGAATGGCTCTACAGGAAGTGCAAAAGGAACTGGACAGTATTTCCAAGCTTTTGGAGGCCAACTCGCTTCCTTTCAGTATGAGATGTCGCCTCAATGAGCTTGAAAGAAAGAAACAAAATTTTCTAAAGCAGGAGGAAACAACATGGCGTCTAAAAAGCAGAGCAACCTGGCTCAAGGAAGGGGACAGAAACTCTAAATTCTTTCACAAGTATGCAAATGCCAGAAGGGAGAGAAACGCCATATGGAAGATTAGTGATGGAAGGGGGGGTTCCTCTTCTCACAACAAGACATATCAAAGGAAGCCGTGAGACATTTTAAAAATCAATACAAAAGAAGGGAAAATTGCAGCTTCCAGGATATCCTATGGGGCCTTGAACTGGTCCCTCAAATGTTCGATGATGAAAAAAATGAAAGTCTCTTTCAGCCCATTACTGAGGAAGAGCTTCTTGGAGTTATGAAGGCCTTTAAGAAGGATAAATGTCCTGGCCCGGACGGCTGGACAATTGATTTTTTCATTCACTTCTTTGACATCATCAAACTAGATCTGCTGAGAATGGTTGAAGCAGCAAGAATCTCTGGCAGCATTCATCAGATTACTTCTTCCACGCAGATAGCTCTTATCCCAAAGAAACTGGAAGCGGACACCTTCAAAGATTTCAGGCCGATTTCCTTATGCAATATAACTTTCAAAATCATTGCTGAAAGAATGAAATCGACCTTAGCCAGCTTTTTATCAAAGGACCAGCACACATTTTTAAAGGGGAGGAACATATTGGACACAGTGGCCAACACTCAAGAGAGCCTGTTCTCCATAGTCTCCAACAAAACAGAAGCTGCCATTCTGAAAATCGACTTACAAAAAGCTTTTGACTGCTTAGATTGGGGCTTCATCAGATGTTTATTAGCTAAGATTGGCTTGAAATCAAATGCCATAAACTGGATAATGGCATGCGTCGAGAATGTGAACTATTCAATCATCATAAACGGAACTCCCTCCCCATTCTTCCCTGCAGAAAGGGGGCTTTGCCAAGGCTGCCCACTCTCTCCGCTGCTGTTCATTCTAGCCATGAACTCCTTAAGCCTACATATAAATAAGGCTGTCACTGAGAACAGATGCAGGGCCGTAAAGATTTGTAGGAACAACTTTATCTCACACAATTTGTTTGTTGACGACGTACTAATATTTGCCATGCTGTGCAGGATCTCGTGGACATGTTTATATGACATATTAATTAAGTTTCAAAGCGCCACTGGCTTACAAATAAACAAGTCAAAATCCACTCTCTTCCACAATGACGCCAATATGGAAACAGTGGAATGGATATCTTCACTGTTTGGAGTAGAAGCGAGATCAATCAAGGACGGTATAAAATATCTGGGCTTCAGGCTAAAGGCAAAGGGTTATACCAAAGATGATTGGCAATGGCTAATTGATAGTTTCTATAAAAAGATCACAGCATGGGAATACAGATTTCTATCATTGGCAGGTAGAATCGTGCTTACACAAGCAGTACTGTCGCAACTTGCAGTATATTGGGCTCACATCTTCCTTCTCCCGGCTAGTATCATACAGAAAATGAACAAGGTGACCGCAAATTTCATATGGAGCGGCAAAACGGTCAAAGAAAAATATCATCTCACTAGTTTGAAAAAGATCTCGCGGCCAAAGTCCGCAGGTGGTTGGGGACTTCTCGACTTGAGGGCCTTTGGGAAAGCACTGCTGTGCAAATCTCTATGGAGGGGAATATTCGGGGAAGGGCCATGGAGCACCACAATTAAACTTAAATATATGAGAGGCAAGAAGCTGGAATACTGGTTTCGCCTTGGAAGGATTGGCGCCAGAAACGAGTCCGCGATTTGGCTCAGCTTCCGCAAAATAGAGAAATACTTTCTAATGAACCTAAAATGGTCCCTCCAATCTGGCACAAATATCCTCATTGGGCTCGACCCCATCATGAGCGGGCGTGAACACATCTCCATCCCCGAGCGGATCCTTATCTTTCTCCACAGCAAGGGCTTTTTCACATGGGACAAGCTCATTGCTGGTTGGCAAGGCCCCCTCCCTTCATGGAAAACGGCCGCTGATCTTTGTATGTCGAAGCCTATGGCTAGCCTTTGGAACACAGTCAGGAATGCCTTAAGATGTTGCGGTTTTCACAGATCAAGGTCACATGATTATCTCATCTGGAAGGCGCCTATTGCTGAGGAACAGGTTCGCGTCAAGGATATATATACAGACCTGATTGGTTTAATATCCCCGCTTTCTCTCCCCATTTTCCCTACAGTCTTCTGGAAAACAGGCTGCTCTCCAAAACTTATATATTTCTCGTGGCTGGTGTTTAACAACAAAAATCTATCCTGGGAAAATTTAAGAAAAAGGAAGTGGCAAGGGCCGAGCAGGTGTCTCTTGTGTAAATCAGAAGAAGAAACAAATTTTCACATGTTCTTCCAATGCAAATCCATTCAGCATCTTTGGCACAAATTGGCAGGCCTATATGGCTTCCCCCTGGTCACTCATGCTTCTACACATGCAGCTTTTGAATGGTGGAGTGGACAGCGGGATACATGGCGCTCCTTCATTATCATTGTCATATGGTGTGCATGGAGGTGGAGGAACCGAATTATCTTCAAGGATGTTAAGGAGCCTCTCGATGATATTTTACAACACATCATTTCCATCCACGACTCTATTCCGAAAAAGCTTCCCAATCTGAAAGCAATCAACAGAAATGGGCAAGAAGATTTACAAGCCCACCCCCCAATGGCCTTCTTTGATGGCGCCGCCCAGCAGAACTCATGTGGCTGCGGAGCTCTCATTATTATGGACGAGGATCTTCATTACAATCTCTCTTGGAATTCTGGAAAGGGCACCAATAGCTTGGCTGAAGCAAAGGCCCTTGCTGGTCTTCTTGCTTTTTGTATTTATCTTGATATACGCGCCATCTCCATTTTCGGGGACTCAAAAATCATGGTCGATCATGTAAATGGAAAATGCCACATCAAATGCCCCCACCTTTCTGCTTGGATGGACAGGATCATGTTCTTTTGGGGCCATTTGCGAGATTGCACCATCAAGCACATCTACAGGGCACAAAACCAGCTTGCAGACAGCCTGTCAAAGAACGGTCTTTATCTTGATCCAGGTTGCTGGTCCTTGGAGGTAAAGTCTGGAGGGGAAGCCTTTTCCATACAGGACTTCTCTCTCCCAGGCTTTTGATTATCTGATCTAGTTTTTCTCATCCTTTTTTGTTTTCCAAGCTTTTGTATGGCATATATATGTTTTCTGTCGACTCTTCCCCTCTGTTCTTGCATGATGTGTCTCATCTACATGGATCTGCTTAAGTAACCTTATCCTCGAGTTTTTGTGTTCCATGTCCCCAGATTATCCGGTCTCATCAGCATGATATGTACTATTTTGTATCTATTATATCGACTCAATATAATATAATACAGCTTTTTCTTTCTGAAAAAAAAAAAAGTTATGTGGATGAATCGAAACTACTTCCACTGATGGACATTTCACTGTGTCGTTGTCGATTTTGAAATGCACATCTAAGGTGGGATGAACATCAACGCGTTTGCTCATGCCATTTATTCCTCTTCACCACCACATTCGCTGTATCAATGCCTGTTCATGAAACACAATGAAAATCGAAATAATTATATCTCAGCATTTTTTATATTGCTATAATGCAGGATGTTTATAGAAACAAACATATCAACTCAAGATTTATTTTATGGGCACTAAGATAAAGATTAAGATTTACGTGAAAGCTAGACACCTTGTACATATCCATTGAATTTCCTACTCGTATGCTCTCTCGTGAAGTAAATGGGACCAACGGGTGCCTGCAATCAAGAAACATTTAATGCCTAACATATACTTAAAAAATGCCTAACGTGTGTCTGAATATACTCTTCTCCAAGATCGGCAACAAGATTCAGGCTCCTGGGATAAATCTGAGAGGAACACTGAGACATAATTAATTGCTAAGAATATTACAGAAACCCTATTCTATCAAGAAGTCAACAGGTCCAAGGACAGGTAACAAGAGTGCTAATAATGTGCTCATGGGAGGCAAGGGCACCAACATGTCCTTCAACAAGAATGCAACTCTACTGTGATCTGTTCAAGGGGAGATGGATGTATGATAAATCATATGTTTTGTATCCACCTAGGTCTTGCTCTTATGTTAGCATTGATTTCTATTGCCGAAATAATGGTAGAATGGATTCCAATTAAGAAAAATAGAGATGGTAGGCTCAAGATTGTGAACTTCCCACGTGTTCTATTTGTTCATGGGGGTGCTGGCTTGAATATGGTTGTGGTTGAATCAATAATTTGTTGCTTCTTTTCAATATGTTTTTAGATGTTGTTGGGTTTCTTATATTTGCATGTAATGTCCAGGTTCAATGCCTCTTTGATGTTGGAAAAGTTGAGAGAAAAACTGTCATTGTATGAGGGAGACTCCATAAACCACAATCAATGTGAATACATGTTTTGATTTTTGAGGGCTACAGTTCCTTACCATTAACCCATTCATAAGTATAATGACAACAACAAGTTCATTCAATATGATTTCAAGGTAATTCTAAAATCTCGCATCTAGCCCAGATAGCGATCAACCACAACTAGCCTGGTGAGTTGGTTTTATGTACAATTTTTTTATTACTTGGAATTTTTTTCAGTTAAAATTTAAAAGAATGGCTTGAATCACATGTATTAATTATTAAGAATGCATAATTTGAATATCATAGATATTTTTAAGAATAATCAAAACCATTTTGTTATTTAAAAAATGCAAATTCAGTTATAAAAAATTGCAATTCTAATCATTTTTTAAATAAGTTTTAGATCTCATTATATTATCTATTTGTTATTGTCATCGATGATGTAGGCGCCATGGCCCATCAATCCTTCTAATACCACGTGCACTTGAAATTTCTCGATGACGTAGGCTCGATGACGTAGGCGCCATGGCCCATCTAAAAAGACTTGTATGTGCAGCACTCTATAAATGTCAACTGATTTAGGATCCTGCCATGACAACCCCTGCCTATCGATCGTATGGATGGTATTCTTCTGTGATAGCAGGGAAAGCGTGCTTAGCTAACCCAATTATGATGGAACTATCACAGAATAGCCTCCACGGTTTTTGGAAGTTCATGCTAATTGAACTGTGGATTATAGGCATATTTTCTTTTGGCGCAGAGGCGCAGTCAGTGAAGCCAGGGAGATGGAAGCTTTTGATAGAGAACGGTGGAGTATCTGCCATGCACATGACTGTTACTTATCGTAACACTGTCGTCATGTTCGATCGAACAGACTTTGGTCCTTCTCAGTTCAAACTTGACAAGGGTCGATGCCGCGATAATCCGCAGGATCAAGCTCTGACCCATGATTGTTCGGCTCATTCCTTCGAATACAACGTGGCAACCAATGGAATCAGGCCTCTTATGGTCTTCACCGATCCGTGGTGCTCATCCGGTGCTTTCACCGCCAACGGAACGCTCGTGCAAGTCGGAGGTTGGAGGGACGGAGGCAAAGCGATCCGCTACTTCGTACCCTGCTCCAATGGCGGCTGCGACTGGGATGAATCTCGGGCTGCCCAACTTGCGGACTACCGATGGTACGCCTCCAATCAGATCCTCCCCGATAATCGCATCATCGTGGTGGGGGGAATCGACGCTTTCAACTACGAATTTGTTCCCAAACGCCCCGGGGAGGGAAGCTACAGCCTGCCTTTCTTGTCAAAGACCCGAAACCAAACCAGCGCGCAGGCCGAGAACAATCTGTACCCATTTCTGCACCTTTGTACAGATGGGAACCTGTTCATCTTCGCCAACAGGGACTCCATTCTCCTGGACTACAAGAACAATTTTGTGGTGAAGACTTATCCTACGATGCCGGGGGCCGGTCCTAGAAACTACCCTTCCACGGGGTCGTCCGTCATGCTTCCCCTCTCCGCCGCCGACGGATTCAAGAAAGTCGAAGTTCTCATTTGTGGCGGCTCACCGTACAACGGTTTCGCGAGCGCAGCAGCCCGTAACTACGCCGACGCCCTACGCAGCTGCGGGAGAATGGTGATAACGGACCCCAATCCTATGTGGAGACTGGAGGAAATGCCTGGGCCGAGGACCATGGGCGACATGCTCATTCTTCCCAACGGAGAAATCATCATCATCAACGGTGCCCAGAAAGGCGTTGCCGGGTGGGACATGGCCACCACTCCCGCCTTGTCTCCTTTGCTCTACAGGCCCAAAGCCCCTCTCGATGCCCGTTTCTTCGTCCTCGCTCCTACCGGCATTGCCCGAATGTACCACTCCTCCGCAAGCATATTGCCGGACGGTAGGGTTCTGGTGGGCGGCTCCAACCCCCATTTCGGCTACGTTTTCTCAGGAACCACCTACCCAACAGAACTCCGGCTGGAAAGCTACAGCCCCTACTACCTGCACTCAGATTACACCTCTCTCCGCCCCCGGATAACTCTTGTTTCCTCCACTTCAATCAGCTATGGCGCCGCCTTCAAAGTAATTTTCTCCGTGCCTGCTAAGCTGACCCCCGGCAGGGTCGTGGCAGTAAACATCTATGCTCCGTCATTCACTACACACAGTAATTCCATGAACCAGAGGTTACTCACTCTCATGGCTTCCACACCCGTTTGCCTTCGTAACCTCCCCGTTTACTCGTTATCCGTAAAAGCCCCTCCAAGTGGCGTGGTTGCATCGCCTGGATACTACATGCTGTTTGTTGTCAACGGTGGAATTCCCAGCGTTGCACGATGGGTTCGATTTGGAGCTTAATCATTCTCTATGGAAATTTCCAGACCATCTCATCTAAAATCTGTTGTATTGTAATAAAGAAAATGTAGTCATGTCCCGTATGATTCACACTCTACTCGGGACGCAGGTTAATATCTCTAAATCAATCTCAACTATGAGTAATTAGCATTTGTACCAGATGTTGCAAAGAAAACTCAGTGAGGCATAAAGTGCAGAAATCCATTATCCATGGAGTGTGTGCATTATTCAAAAAGGTGGATCTCTCTAAATTTGTTGCAAACATTTATGTTGTTGCATTGCTAATTTATTTAGAATCTACTACTATCTCCTCTTCTTGGAATATAATTGTAGATATGGGTCTCCTGATCTCTTGCAAACATTCTGATCTGATGATTGTTATAGCTATGCATCCCATGAATACTATGGAGATTTTAATGCAAACCCCAAAGCATAATGAACAAAATTGATGCAACTATGAATTTTTCCAACCTTCAGTCCTCCTCTGATTGTGACCTCTAAGCCACATTTCAAGTTTACCAAAGCAAACCCCAAAGCATAATGAACAAAATTGACGCGGCTATGAATTTTTTCAACCTTCAGTCCTCATCTAATTTTGAACTTTGGCAAGAGACCTTTCAATAGTAGGCTAAAAAATTATTTTGAATGTCTTAAAAGTCACAAGTGGGACAGGGGACTAGTTCATTATGGTATGTGGCATCCAGAGAATTATCAAAATGGATTTACAATGAGGAGAAAAGATTTGCAGGAAGCTTGAAGCTTGAATTCAATGCCGAGGCCACATCATGTAAGAGTACATGATCCAGGTGGATATTGGTGGCCACCTGCCAGGTCCACCTGGACCCCCACCATGGTCTTTCTCAGCATTTTCAGTTTCCTTAATTGTAGCACAGTTTACTATTTTTAGCAGTTTTTCGGGTCCTGAACTTCCGGAGCCGTTTTGAGGCCCTAAACGACGTTTTTTTGGAATTCTGGGGCGACCGAGCCCTATGTTGCATCCCAAAGTGGTAGTACTCGGATAGATCTTTCTAACGAGCTATCGTACGTGTCAAACGGAGATCGTATGCCAAAGTTACGACCCCGGGAAATTGATGTACCAATTTACCCAAACGGGGCCCACAATTTGGCGTTTCATCTTCTAGGGTTAGGTTTCGGTATGTGAAGGGTTTTCCATTGTTTCTCAACAATAAATAGGCCTTCGAGCCTCATTGTAATACAGTTCAGAACAGTTCAGAGGCATGTAGCCATCACATCTCTTCTCAGAGATAAGCTACCATCGCCCTAGCTAGTTTATTGCCATTTCTGTTTGTAAGCATATGTCAGTATTTTCCATTAATGAAATGAAGTATTATTTCCGCTGCATCTTTGTGTATATGGTTATCTCTGTAATTTGTTGTGTTCCTGTTTAAATCTGGATCAGTGGTATCAGAGCGGTCTGCTTTTTCTCTGTTTTTCTTTGCATGTCCCCAACAAGGTCGGGATATAAGGAGTTAGGGCTTGAACTGGTTGAACCTTTGCAAGACCAGCCTCGCAAATCCCGACGGCCTCCCATGGCGGACGAGAAGAAAGACGAGGGGGCAGGAGATCCCATCAAAATCTTGCTCGAAGAAGCGCTCGAGCGACAACGGAACGCGATGATGGACAGCTTTGTGCAGATCCTTCAGCGGCTACCCAGAAGCGGCGCATCGGCTTCCAGCAGCTCCTCTGGAAACGCCACACCCTTTAAGGTACAAGTTAATTTTGAAATCCCCATATTCGAGGGTCAGATAGACGCCGATGCCGTAGATAAATGGTTAAATCTGCTAGAGGGTTATTTTTCTGTTCATGAATTTTCGAGTCGGGAAAAGATTGTTTTTGCTCTTCTCAAAGCAGCCCCCCACGTCAAGGACTGGTGGGAAACCTACTGCGAGCAGAAGGATGAAAGTACTGGCTCAATATTTTCAGCCGCACCCACCTGGGATTCGTTCCGGGATGCCATCAAGGAGCAGTACTACCCTGTCGGAAGCTATGAGGATGAATACATCAAGTGGACCACGTTGCGGCAGGGAAGGGACCAAGATGTGCCGGAGTTCACCAATCTTTTCCATACCCTTCGCACAAAGTTGGGTATCAAGGATTTGGAGCAACATTTGATACTCAAATACCGTGGCTGCCTGCACAAGTACATCCAGGAAGAAATACAGTTCCTAAACATCCCCTCGCTCGGCGCAGCATACCGGTATGCCGTCAAAGTCGAGCAGAAGTTTAAACAAAAGAAGCGAGACTTTGGATCTGCGAATCCAAAGCAGGGGAAAGGTGCCCCTAAACCACAGAACAAAGGACAAAGCCAAGGCGGGACAACCCAAGACAACCAGCTGAAGCTGCAAGCAAAGAGCAATGCCGCGAAGCCGAGAAAGGACACTGGAAAATGGTGCGAGTTCCATAAGAGCTCCACTCACAACACAAGTGAGTGTCGGGCCAAACAGTCACTGGTGGCTGAGCTAAAGGTTTCAGAATCAGATGCATGTTCCGACTCTGAGTCAGAACCCGATAAGGGGTATGAAAAAGGGAAGCAGATCATTGATGCGGATCCCAGCGCCACTGTTGCTACCGTAAAGATCCAGAAAAATGAACCCGAAGATCCAGAGGAGGAGGAGCGTCTCTTCCACTCCCAGATGTGGGTCAAGGGCTCCCCGATACAGTTCATTGTTGATAGCGGGAGTCAAAAGAACCTCATTTCGGCAGAGGTCGTGAAGCGGTTGGGCTTATCGACCACAGCACATCCACAACCATACACCATTGGGTGGCTTTACCAAGGGCGAGATCTTCGCGTGAGCCAGCAGTGTCGCCTTCCATACAACATTAAGCCCTTCACGGATGAGGTATTGTGTGACATTGCTCCCCTTGAAGTTTGTGATGTATTACTAGGACAACCATACTTGTGGAAGCGACATGCTGTGTATGAATCAAGGCCCCGTGCTGTTATTATTACATTGGGAAATAAGTTGTTCAGGATACCAGAGGTACCACCACCTGCCGCCATCTCTTTGATTACTGCAAAACAATGCAGTAAGATCATTTCCAAAACCAGGACATTTGTTTTCCTGATGATACGCCCTCAAGGGAAGAAGAAGACAGTGGCCGCGGCCTCCAAACGAGGTCCCTCTGCACGGCAGCTACAAATGGACAAAATTGTGGAGGAGTACAAAGACATCTTCACCTCCCCGGCAGGGGTTCCTCTGCACTATCAAGTCAAGCACTCCATTGATCTGACCCCAGGTGCGCCGCTACCCAATGGACCAATTTATCGGCGCTCCGTTCTGGAGAATAATGAAATCAAGAGGCAGATTCAGGAGCTCCTACAGAAAGGTCACATCCGTCCAAGTTCTTCGCCCTGTGGGAGCCCGATAGTGTTGGTACAGAAGAAGGATGGGACGTGGAGACTCTGTATTGACTATCGGGCGCTGAACAAGATCACTGTCCGTAATAGGTACCCGATCCCGCGGATTGATGACCTCCTAGACCAACTAAAGGGGGCGAAATATTTCAGCAAGATCGATCTGAAGTCAGGATATCACCAGGTACCAATTGAACCCTCAGATGTGTGGAAGACTGCCTTCAAATCCAAGGAGGGCCTCTTCGAATGGTTGGTCATGCCTTTCGGATTGACGAATGCTCCTGCAACCTTTATGAGGCTAATGGATGACATCTTGCGGCCATTCACCAACTCCTTTGTAGTAGTATACTTGGATGACATTCTGATCTTCAGCCAGAGTTGGGAAGAGCACCTCCACCACATCCGACAGGTTCTCCAAACACTGCGGCAACACAAGCTATGTGCCAATTTGGAGAAATGCACTTTTGGCATGACCGAGGTCCAGTATCTGGGATACATCATTGATGAACAGGGGGTGCATGTCGATCCTGTGCCATTGCCAAACCGACCATTAAGAAGCAAGGCCTCTATACCCCGTTGCCTACCCCTAGTCGACCTTGGGAATCCATCTCCATGGATTACATGTCAGGCCTTCCTTCCACTAAGCATGGAAATGACTGTGTTTTTGTGGTCGTCGACAGGTTCTCAAAGATGGCCATTATGATGGCCTGCAAGAAGAATATCACAGCAGAAGCCACTGCTAAACTCTTCTTTGAACGAGTGTGGGTGCACTTTGGGATCCCACAGTCTATCATCTCAGATCGGGACAGTCGGTTTCTCAGCACATTTTGGTCCAGTCTCTGGTCAATGCTGGACACCAAACTCACGAAGTCCACAGCCTTCCATCCTCAAACTGATGGGCAGACAGAGGCTGTCAACAGGATGATTGTGCACATTCTGCGCATGTATAACTCAAAGCATCCACGCACATGGGACGAGAGCCTCCCCTATGTTTAGCACAGCTACAACCAAGCTCTTCACAGCTCCACTGGCCATAGCCCTTTTCAGGTGGGTTTAGGATTCCAGCCACTATGCCCCATTGATGTGGCCATGCCACTTGCAGCTACTCACATGAATTCAGCTCATGTCCAGTCCGAAACAAATAAGGCCACCAGCTTCATTGAGCGCATCCAACATATTCGCCAGCAGGTCCATGACATTCTTGAGAAATCAAATGCCAAGTACAAGCAGCGACATGATCAACACCGGGTGCCACACAAGTTTCAGGTGGGCGACAAAGTCTGGTTGCATTTGCAAAAGGAACGCCTTACTGGAGCCTATCGGAAATTGAGACCACTTCGATATGGTCCTTACACCATTACTAAGGCTATGGGAGACAATGCATTTGAGCTCAGCATTCCCCCATTCCTTGGCCTGCACCCAGTGTTCAATGTGGACCGCCTTCGGCCATACTTTCCACCATTGCTAGACACATCCGACATTGCAGAACAGCTCAAACCCACAGAATTAAATCCAGATTGCATGGAACAAGCTGCAACTGATCGGATCATGGACACACAGATCAAGAACACTCGCCAACAGCGTATCCAACTGTATCGAGTTGTCAAAGCAGGCCAACTCCTTCAGCAGGGCAAGTGGCTCACCAGGGAACAAGTTCAGCAGAGGTTTCCTCATCTCATGGAGGAGCTCAACGCAATGGGGACCATTGCTTCCTAAGGGGGGAGGAATGATCCAGGTGGATATTGGTGGCCACCTACCAGGTCCACCTGGACCCCCACCATGGTCTTTCTCAGCATTTTCAGTTTCCTTAATTGTAGCACAGTTTACTATTTTTAGCAGTTTTTCGGGTCCTGAACTTCCGGAGCCGTTTTGAGGCCCTAAACGACGTTTTTTTGGAATTCTGGGGCGATCGAGCCCTATGTTGTCTCCCAAAGTGGTAGTACTCGGATAGATCTTTCTAACGAGCTATCGTACGCGTCAAATGGAGATCGTATGCCAAAGTTACGACCCCGGGAAATTGATGTACCAATTTACCCAAACGGGGCCCACAATTTGGCGTTTCATCTTCTAGGGTTAGGTTTCGGTATGTGAAGGGTTTTCCATTGTTTCTCAACAATAAATAGGCCTTCGAGCCTCATTGTAATACAGTTCAGAGGCATGTAGCCATCACATCTCTTCTCAAAGATAAGCTACCATCGCCCTAGCTAGTTTATTGCCATTTCTGTTTGTAAGCATATGTCAGTATTTTCCATTAATGAAATTAAGTATTATTTCCGCTGCATCTTTGTGTATATGGTTATCTCTGTAATTTGTTGCGTTCCTGTTTAAATCTGGATCAGTACAAAAGATATGTAATTGACAAGTTTAATATAATAGCCGATGAGGGGAGGTTCCCCTAGTTAACTTATGACACCAAATCAAGAGGTGAATTTAGACATTGTAATTCTACTTCCTTGAAAAGCTTGTATGGAGATGAGATTGATGCATGATTAGGTTATTTTTCCTTCTCAACTCTGTATGTGGAATTGGGTTTTCTAGCTTTGAATAATGAGGCAAGGGAAGTTTTCATGAATTGTAGATTGTAGGTTATTTTAGGAATAAAGACATTTCTGATTGAGAAATGACTGTGTTATGTTTGATTGAATTACACATCATTGAGACTTTACTAAAACATCCAATAATATTAACATTTATTAGAATTCTGATGATTTGCCTTATTTTGGAGTGACTCCAAAATGCTACACCTGATCATTGTTCACAGTGTATTGGACCACAGTCTTTGGTAAAATTGCTTTACAACTCATGCAGCTACTACTGCCTCTTTAATTCTTTTCATTTGCAAATTGCACCATTTAAGCTCAGCCATATTCTGGTGATGGAACATATAAATTTTACTGTACAATCCTCCCTGTGACCATCTCTGAATCCTGCAGGCACTGAGCAAGGCTCCCCACACCCCACCATTTAAGCTTAGCCATATTCTGGTGATGGAACATATAAATTTTACTGTACAATCCTCCCTGCTACCATCTCTGAATCCTACAGGCACTGAGCAAGGCTCCCCACACCCGAAAATCAATTTTGAAGGGAATCTTTTTAATAACGGCATGTGCATCATCCAGTTGCCCTGCACGGACAAGAAGATCAACCATACAGGCATAATGATATAGCCCAGGTGTGATACAGTAAGAACAAACTGGCAATATCATTTCAGCTAAATTTGGTGAGCTCAGAGGTGTGTTTGCCTCTCAAGCCAAATTATTCATGCTCTAGAATCTGAATTGGGCAAAATTTATTGATCCGATGTTGTAAAGTTGATGATCATTGAGAAAAGATCCATGAACATAAGAACAAACTTCATGATTTGATGGGACCAAAATCCACATAGTCAAAGTAACCTATCTGTCATTCAAAAAGGATTTTTATTCAGATAACTGAACATTGTCCAAGTAAACTTATCATTATCATTCAAGAAGGTTTTTTTAGAGAAGGGAAAGCACTGCAAAACAAGTAATTCATTTTCAAGCCATTATAAATATGTCTGTCCAGAACAGTTGGTTAATCATGTTTTTTTTTTTTTTTTTTAATTCTGATCACACAAACACAAACAAACCATGCAAGAGCTTCTGCAGTGATATCCAAGATGCAGAAGAAGACCAGACATATTATAAACACTGCACATTTTTGAAATTTTAGCAAACAAGAAGAGTTATGATGTTTTTCTTCATGACAGGATATATTATTTTGTACATAGAAGGTACATCAAAAGTTAATTCAACAGTGAAAATAAAAATTTGACTATAAGAGTAGTTCTTCAGTCAAGTAGTGGAAATTGGCTAGCTTTGAGGCAAAAACCCTGCAGACAATGTGTGCTAGGCATGCTTTTGAAACTTTTGAAAGCCAAGTTTTAACAAAAAAAGTAGATTTTCTTTCCAATGACAATAATCTGCACCATGCTTCTGCACTACACACCCTTTTTTCCATCAACACCTTCGGCAAGATGAACTACTAAAGCATAGTAACTGCATGCTGCCATGTTTTCAGGTTTGACTATTTACATATATGTACACCCAATGCGGAATGGCATAATTTTATAGCACAAGGATTTTTGCTAACTAAACTGCAATAGAAAAACAAGAAAGTGCCTTCTCTCAAGAACACAGTCTCCTGTCAAGGGAAGTCACTTGGAAAGGGATCACTCACATTTGCATACAGAAGGAAAAGCAAGAAAATAAAATGATGTACAACAAATGGCCATAATTGATGGATAAAGTTTGCACAGTGCCTAGGAGGCCCATCTCAAGGAGTATCAAGAATCAGATGATCCAATGGTAGCCATGTCATAAACTTGAAAGGGATCTGTTTCAACACCATAGTCCATCAAAGGTCTGTCTTCCAGTTGATCATCATGGTCATACACAAAATCAGGAATCTCAATTTGTCCCTTCCTAATGTAATCCCAGATAAATTCTAGACGATTTACATACTTCAGTTTCCAGTATAAACTGCATAACACATCAAAAACTGCATGAGCACATCTGCAACAATTAGTTCTAATGAATTATTTGAATCAAAATGCAAACTCACCTTAATACTCACCCTGCAGTCAAGAAGAAACAGCCAAGGGTTGCAAAAAACAGTCTTGACTGAAGCCCTGGATGTAGGGAATACACCACCTGAAGCCTTTCCTTAAAAGCCGGAGGAAGTTATTCATAGATCAACCACAAAGTAGACACACCAGGGCAGTTTTCACTCCTTTGAACAGAGGTATGAATGTAAACAAGACAGTAAGGCCCTTCAGGTATTTCATTTGAGATCTTATCGTAAACATATTTCTGTAGCCTACAGTAGGAGCTGCAGACATAAATATAAACTTCATCTCTTAGTGGAAGGTGTGGATAATCTGAAGAGGGAGATATTGGTAGAGTCCAAATTTTTATTGCTGATTTATTTAACATGCTTCAAAAATAATACATAGTTCATATAAAAGGAAAACATCCCAATATGAACTGAATTGAAATAGCAAACATGGAATGGCAACAGGTTCAAAGGAGAAATCAGTTAATAGACAAAACTCAACCACTAACAATCCACTTTGGAAACAAACCACCTTAACGCAATAAACTAATTCGATTGAATTTTTAATGTGCCAACCAATTGGTAAAAAACATTGAGCTACAAGAGGTGCCATTACCAGACAGCTTAATAAACTTATCAAACATAATAATCCTTTTGTAGTATCGATTAATAACCATAAAAACTAAAACCTTAAAAGTCTACTCTGGCAATTTCAAGATGGGTCAGGGGTCACTACAATATAGTTGTATCCTTGTGGTAAAATGGAAAATCGAATTGTTCATCGATTTCAAGATGGCTCAAGGGTCACTACAATATAGTTGTATCCTCATGGAAAAATGGAAAATGAAATTATTCATCGATGGCATGGAATTGAAATAGTGTTGGCCTAGGTTGAAGATATGGCACAATGCTTGGACATAGATAAAAGAAGAAAGAGGAAGAATATATTGCAAAAATGTTAAACAAGACCTTATATTATTATGCACGCAGAAAATAAAACCACAAGCATAACAATTATGGGAGAATTTATGCAGTGGCAACTGCAATAGATGTATAGATGAAGATACAAAGGGAGAAAGAGGGGAAGAGGAAAAACCAAATTCTATGTATTAGAGATGGAAGAAAACTCTTAGCCCAACACCAATAATTTCTTCACTCTACAAGCAATACGAACTCTTAAATATATTCTTCTGTCCAATATGATGTCTTAAATATATCCTACTGTCTGAAGCATACTTTTCATAATATGATCTTACCCTATGCCTTTCATGGCTTTCCTCTAGTTTAGTGTGCATGCTCCTGCAAGATGGACTTGATATAGGCATATAGGCTGTAATTTATGTTTGGATCTACACCTTACCATTCCAAAAAAATGAATACAATTTTTTTTTGATAACCACCTAAAATACTTTTAGAAATTTTTTGTTAAAGTCTACAAAAAAAACTAGGATTCCTTCAGAGAACTTCTCACCTAGGACTCATGGTGAAGCCAACTTCTTGGGTAAGCCATGATTTATTCAATTATGTTTGATCTAAACTTTTTGAAAATATTGGAGACCATTGAATAATTTTTTATGTAGTGGGATGGTGATTTAGAGTGCACTTGTTTTGAATTTATTTATGTTAAAGTGAACACACTAATTTCTTACATGATATTTAATATTTTTATTGCTATTATCTTTGGATATCTAATCCCAACCATTCCAAATTTATTTGCTATTATAGACAAATCAAAAATGAAATTTCATTGTGTGCTAATCAAATTGAAGTTTTATGCAGGAAAAATTAGTTGATAGGGACACCCCCACGAGGCTCAAAAACAAAATTTTAGGTGGAGAGACTTTCAACCATGAAAAGAACATAGTCAACTTCGAAAAATATAGAAGGCACTACTAGAGAGGAAAACATAATTAGATTCGTAGCTAGGATTTAAAACAAATATTCCAATGGCATCAATGCATAACCTTTTCCATTTCATTTAATTTGACATTTATGTGATGTTGGGGATTACCATTCGGATGGTAATCCTCCAAGAGTCATGAGTGCGATTTCCCTATTAGTAATAGTCTCCCCAATAAATAGGAGATCGTTCTTGATCTCAGTGATTCTTAAGAAATATGCTTGCATACTCTCATCTTTGCCCTTCTTAATTTCCTTCAGCTTATTTATAAGAAGCAAAACTTGATTTGCATCATTGACTTTAAATAAAATCACCAGTCTATTGTAGATTTCCTTGGAGGTGTTCAGGTCGGAGATGTAGGCCACCAAGCGCTTGTCGATAGAGTCCCGGATGATCTTCTTTGTTTTGACTTCACCGGTTTTCCATTTGTTCCTGGCAGCAGCGAGTGCATTTGATGGAGGCTCAACAATATTGCCTCTCACATGGTCCAACACTCCTTGATCTTCTAAGGTTAGATCGATAGACATCTTCCATCCGTGATAGTCAGCTTTCTCACGGAGCTTGTCTTTAGCAAGGAAGAGTGTTGAGGACCCCATAGTTCTTTTAAGATAGCCTTGCCAATCTTCTCTTCAGTGATTGCTTTTGCTCTTGCTCGGGCTTTGTCTTCACCTCAGCTCTGATACCATGTTAATTTATGGTATGTTCTATGCTTATAGCAGTTTACTTATATTTCTTATTATTATCCACAAATTAGCAATCACATGTACATAAAGTAAAGTGCAGATAGAACATTAAACGATCGACAGAAAACAAGCCAAGACAAGAGACACAAGATGTGGCGGCTAACCAGGGACAAACCCCAATGTGGGGAAACCCTTTGATCAAATCTTCTTTTATCTTCAATAATTCAGTAGAGAGAAATAGTACATAAATCTGATTTACATCAGCAGCAGCAAACCCTAGATCCGCCAAACTAGGGCAAACAATATCTTGCAAACCGACCGTCGGATCGGCTTGATTCCTTCACCAAAAAATGCGACCTTCAGAGGAGATCCAGATTCACCTATAGCGCAGTTTTGAGAGGCAGACTAATCGTCAACACTAGTCAAACTTTGGTTCTGCAGTTGCAGCCCTAAATTCTGCACCTTCCTTCCACACGTGTGAGAGAAGAGTCTCTTTCTGCACAGGAGAGAAAAGCCTCTTTTCTACGGAGGAGAGAGAGAGAGATGTGATGAGTTGAGTGAGTCCAAATGAAGAAAAGACCTCCTATATTTATACACAACTGTTGATGATTGAATAGATGCGACTATTGAGCTTCTGAGCCTACATGAGTTGTAGGTCGACTTGATAATTATTCCATAATCAAAATAAATTCATATCTCCATAAATACTTATCGGAATCAGATGATCTTTAGATCAATCCTACACCTCTCGACGAGAGGAATCTAATAAAAATATTATCAGCCATGAATAAGATGACCCACATGGAATTTGGCCCTAGTTGCCAATTTTAACAACATTCAACCAACAATTCAAGTGTTGGACATTTCATTTTTCTAGACATTTTGGTTGTAGAGAACAACTCCTCACATTTCCATGTTCTAGTTTTCAAACCACTACTTCTACCACAAGTGAAGGAACTCATGGCAACTTGTCACCTAGGACTCATGGTGAAGCCAACTTCTTGGATAATCCATGCTTTATTCAATTATGTTTGATCTAAACTTTTTGAAAGTATTGGAAACCATTGAATAATTTTTTATGTAGTGGGATGGTGGTTTAGAGTGCACTTGTTTTGAATTTATTTCTATTAAAGTGCACACACTAATTTCTTACATGACATTTAATTTTGTTATTGCTATTATCTTTAGATATCTAATCCCAACCATTCCAAATTTATTTGCTATTATCATCGACAAATCAAAAATGAAATTTCATTGTGTGCTAATCAAATTGAAGTTTTATACAGGAACAATTAGTTGATAGGGACACCCCCACGAGGCTCAAAAACAACATTTTAAATGGAGAGAGATTCAACCATGAAAAGAACATAGTGAACTTAGAAAAATACAAAAAGCACTACTACAAAGGAAAAAGGATAAATACCAGTTACACATACAAAGTTTTAGGTCTTCTCAACTTTTCCTCACTTCTAGCAATTGGGTTTACTAATTTGAGGGAAAATATTTCTTGTAATAGGCATGTTTGATCAACAATTGAGGTGTTGGGCATTTCATTTTTCTAGACATTTTTGTATAGCAAACTCCTCACCTTTCCATGTTCTAGTTTTCCGACCACTCCTCACCTTTCCATGTTGTTGTTTTCCAACCACCACGTCCACTGCATGTGAAGGAACTCATGGCAACTTGTCACCTAGGACTCATTATGGTGCAGTCAACTTCTTGATTAATCCATGATTTAATTAAATTATGTTTGTGGTATGGTAATTTAGAGTGCACTTGTTTTGAATTTACTTTTGTTAAGGTGTGTACACTAATTTCTTACATGATATTTAATTTTGTTATTGCTATTATCTTTAGATATTTAATTAGTTTGTATTGCGGGCTAATGAAATTGAAGTTTTATGTAGGAACATTTAGTTGATTGAGGCACCCCCATGAGACTGGAAAACAAAATTCTAAATGGAGAGACTTTCAACCATGACAAGGTTGACTATCGGAAAGTGTCATGCAAGTTTGTGGAAAACAAAATTCTAAATGGAGAGACTTTCAACCATGACAAGGTTGACTATCGGAAAGTGTCATGCAAGTTTGTGGAAAACAATATTCTAAATGAAAATACTTTCAACCATGACAGGGTTGATTGTCTAAAAGTGTCATGCAGGTTTGTGGAAAACAACATTCTAAATGGAGAGACTTTCAACCATGACATGGTTGATTGTCTAAAAGCATCATGCAGATTTGCGTGATAACATGTATTAGAATGGATATTCTCACAATTATACCTATTGACATTGAATTTGTGGTTTTTACTGTATAAAATATTTTTGAGCCAACACATTAAAACTTATTAATGTTCAACAAATAACCACAAAAACATAAAACATATCAAGTTAAGATAAGATAAACATATTAATGTTCAAGAAATGCTCACAAAATAGTACAATGCAGTAGTGAGAAAACAACTAGTAAGAATATGCCAAAAAGCATGCATATCAAGGCAGATACCTAATGACAAAAAGCTAGAAACTATAAACGAACTATCAGAGCTAAGGTAAACTATTAAAAAAAATACATAAACTATCATCACACTGACAACAGTTTGAATAGATTTAACAAGTGGACAATCTTTTAGGTTGATTGTCTAAAAGTGCCATGCAGATTTGTGGAAAACAACATTCTAAATGGAGAGACTTTCAACCATGACATGGTTGACTATCTAAAAGCATCATGCAGATTTGCGTGATAACATGTATTAGAATGGATATTCTCACAATTATACCTATTGACATTGAATATGTGGTTTTTACTGTATAAAATATTTTTGAGCCAACACATTAAAATTATTAATGTTCAACAAATAACCACAAAAACATAAAACATATCAAGTTAAGATAAGATAAACATATTAATGTTCAAGAAATGCTCACAAAACAGTACAATGCAGTAGTGAGAAAACAACCAGTAAGAAGATGCCAAAAAGCATGCATATCAAGGCAGATACCTAATGACAAAAAGCAAGAAACTATAAACGAACTATCAGAGCTAAGGTAAACCATTAAAAAAAATACATAAACTATCATCACACTGAAAACAATTTGAATAGATTTAACAGGTGGACAGTCTTTCAGACTCAAGTCATCAATGACGTTCCTTCCTGTTAATGATGTTCCTTTCTCCAACTCCCTAGAATCATCCAATTTGTTAAGAATACAGTGTTATTTAATTTTCGTGCTTTGAATCAAATGACATGCAAAATACACATGAATGTTCTAGAGAATGGCTTTGACACTTCCTTTCAAGAAAGAGGAAAAGAGCTCACAAGCATGTAAATGCATTACGACACATCACAAGTTCAGATCGCCAGTTAATGTAGTTCATGGGAAGCAAAAATAAGAATCCCAGGCACCAGAAATACATAGCTTAATACAAAGGGCATGCAAATCCCATCATATCATGTGAAATACTAATGATAATGATGAATATAAGAAGTTACAAATAGTACAACGTACTACTTATCTACAAATAACAAAAATAAGAATCCCAGGCACGAGAAATACATAGCTTAATACAAAGGGCATGCAAATCCCATCTTACACATGTCCATGTCATGTGAAATACTAATGATAATGATGAATATAATAAGTTACAAATAGTACAACGTACTATTTATCTACTACAGAGATGAATGCCCTAATCCATATGATAGTTATATGTTGCCCTAATCCCTGGTGTATCATCTTTAACATACAATTATCACATGCAAATTAGGCTAAAGTCTTATCTAAACATATAATAAACACAAATTGCACAATATTTCACAGTATTTCACTGGGATAATAAACAAATATTTCATATCCATGTGGAATTAATTAAGTAAAAGATTTATATACACTTTCAAATAATAGGGAACATTTTGAATACAAAAATATGGGATTATACAATGATGAATCTAATGTGGAAAGTTATATGTTCATTTCTGAAAGAGAAAGTGAACACACACAAGAAACAAAGATGGAATGTTGCTTATAATTCCCAACTATTAGAAAAGAGTTACTGCTCTTATCGTATTAATGTACCTGCAATCCAGGTTGTTTATGTGAAGAATACAATATGACTCATAGAGGCAAATGAATATGTAACTATCTACATAATACTGAAAACACATCTATTCATCTGCACAACACCCTGTACAGACATTTTTAATCTTCTGGTGACCTAATTTACAGACCCCATCAATGAAATACAATAATACTATTCATGCTTTCTAGACGAGGAATCAATCTCATCTAAACAAAAGGCAGAATGCATAATACTAGCATATTTTTCCAGATGAAGATCGATCTCATCTAAACAAATAGACAGGAAAGAATGGCACTTGTCTTGGTGTGATAGTATGAACAAATATATGTGTGTTTCAAAAGAAAGGTCTCATACATTCATTGATTTGTCCTGCTTGGGGGAATGAGGAGGTGAAGGACCTGAAGGTGAAACGCCTGGAGGAGGTATTGGTACTCCAAATACTTGTGGTTGTGTTCGGATATCTTGACGACCCCTCGCTCTGCCAAGAAAGTAATAGCACACACAAATGGCAATAACAAGAATGAACATAAAACATGATCCTCTCCAATCAGCCAATGATCTTGTGAAAAGATTATTCCCATGAACAACCATATTCCCTAGAAAGGCAAGAAACTATTCAAACGAAAACCCAATAATCTTGGACACATACAATTTCTTCCTTCCATAAGACTCTACATTTTTCCTTTTTTTCGCTTATATTTTTAAACATGATCTATTCCATTCAGAGAATAAAAAAATTCCTGCAAGAACCTTACATCATACAATTCCTTTATTCATGTTTTTATGAGGCAAAGGAGGTCCAGATTAAGATACAAGGCCATTTTACAGCTATTTCTTGTCACAACTCTACTGAAGGGCAGTCGTGAGCATTTCAAATCTGTCTAGAGTGCCTAACCAGATATCGACTCCCCACTTCCTATGGTGACAGAGATTACCAGAATGCCTGAAGATTTACCCAAATAAGGGGTAACTAAGATTCATGAATTCTCCATTCGAGAATCCATAGTTATTCAACAACAACTCATTAGATTCACTTAAGAAATGGCTGTGAAAAGCTAGATGTATGAATAGAATAAGGTAAGGGGAATGCTATTTTCATGTAATTATGGCAGCGTGTAGTCTTTGAATGGATGACAACTGAATCCCCTTCAGCAGTATAACTATCAGATCCCCCTTCCTCTCCCCCTCCCCCCCAAAAAAAAAGAGTGTAAGAGTTGGACTTGGACTTCATGGAAACTCAAAAGTTTAGCAAATATTTGGCAACAGGTCAACAGAGGCTTGCCTAGAGCATAAGAGTTGGACTTGGACTTGGCGAAAACTCAGAAAAAGTTGAGCAAAAACTCGGCAACACAGGTCAACAGAGGCTTGCCTGGTTGGCAAAAGTAAGGTGTCGTTATGCCCCACTAGGTTTCAAGTGTCCATGGCAACGTCTTTCCTCCTTGGGTACCTTGTATTTGTGTTTGAGGTTGGATTCAGGTGCAAGTCTTGGGAAACTTTGGTGGAATACGTAACCCCTCACGAGTCACTGGCAGCTTCTTAGATAAAAAAATCCCAATTTGAATGTTACAAGCTAGCTACAACAATTGCAATACTCCCAGATTCGGAAGGGAGAACTTGTTGCACTGGGATAGAAGGAAACTGCTCACACATAACAATCAAAACGAAGAAACCTCTGCAAAAGAAATCACTCGAAGGGAGAGCTTTTATTTTGGCATTTGTATTTAACGCGATGAGTGTGTCCATTGCCCTGTGAGTTGAATAACCAGCAAGTTAATTGTGGTCAAGGTCTGACCTGAATTTTTTTGTCGGTCTGTCTTGGTGTTGGTTAGTATGACTGGCTAAAACTTGAAACTTTGACCCCAGGGGTTGGATACATTTGAAAAGAACTCAGATCATTAGAATTTTCAAAAAAAAGAACAGATCAATGCCACACTTTACTTTGCCTGGAAAAAACTCACCAGAAAAACCACAGCACAGCATGAGCAGATTAACTCAAGAGTACTCAAACGACCTGGGCGTTTTTTCCCCAATTTACCCTGAGCAATTCAAACAGGGCTTTTAAAGAATAAATAAATACTATGATATATTTAATGAACAATAAATAAAATACTATGATATATTTAGTGAACACCCTCTCCGACAACGAACCCTGCAAAAGAAAATCCAGCAACAATCTTATATCCATGCAATTCCCTCCTCAAGGGAGCATACTTTTGTCCTTCGCTTTTATTCTTAGATTTTATTTAATAAACACAACCCTCCCTGATCAGGAAATCAGCATTTCAAAAAAACCCAGCAACAATACTAAATTCACATAATTCCTTTCCCTAACAAACCAAAATGTCTTCTTCTGTTGATGAACAAGGAACAATCATCCTCAGAAAACCCATAACTGCCCCCAACAAGAGAATTACTGTTAGAAATACAAACTATTCACTGATCTCATCCAATCAATATACCGCTCTGATCGCATCCTTTTCCAAGCCATAAAACCTTGATTTCTTTTAATCAAGTAGCACATAAATTATGCACATCAATAAAAACATGGCACTATTGAACAACAAACTCCTACTATTCCTTAAAATTTCGTTCATACAGACTGAAAAATACACAGCTGACATGAATTCCTTTCCCTAACAAACCAAAATGTCTTCTTTTGTTGATGAACAAGCAACAATCATCCTCAGAAAACCCATAACTGCCACCAACAAGAGAATTATTGTTAGAAATACAAACTATTCACTGATCTCATCCAATCAATATACCGCTCTTATCGCATCCTTTTCCAAGCCATAAAACCTTGATTTCTTTTAATCAAGAAGCACATAAATTATGCACATCAATAAAAACATGGCACTATTGAACAACAAATTCCTACTATTCCTTAAAATTTCGTTCATACAGACCGAAAAATACACAGCTGACATGAAAAACATCAAAACCCTCGCATTCCATTCCCCTGATCTGAAGCAACAGTTGCATTGAATCTCTCTCTCACACATATGTTATATATTCAGAAAAACACCGATATTTCATTTGAAAAAAGACGAAGCCTTTCAACTTACCTCTATAGCTCAGTCGCTGTTTCAGATGTCACAAAGATTATCTGTTTCAAACGGGCTTTAAGTATTATTTATGCTGAAACAGAGCCCTCTGCTATAGAAGATAGCCGATGAAATGGGGAAGGAAAGCCGTTGGGGATCCAAAGCAAGCAGCTTTACAAGTACAATTGGGAATTAGGGCAACATGTTTTGGGTACAACAAAGGATGGATTATGTATTGATTAGCAGGTGATGGATTAATGTAAGACCCTGGAAGATTTCAATTTCTTCCCCCGCACTTCTAAAACCCTAAGGTTCTTCATAGGTATCCAAGAAGGCAGAGAAAACCAGGGGCATTTATTCCAGGGAAGCCATATAAGGTTTGGTAATCGCACCCTCCTCAAAAATCGCTCCACCAGATCACCTTTACTATCAATAAGTTGCAACTTCTTCGTAGCTGTATTGTGACAAAGCTTCTTCACGTAGTGCTGAAGCAGCTGGTGACTCCAGCTTTTGTAGCATGATATTTGAGAGCTCTTGTCATCGCTATCTGGGTTATGAACACCAGCCGCCCTAATTCCACGCACTTCCGTGGTTGCATGTTTATTGGTGAAATACCTGTTTATTGGTGAAATACAAGGATAAGAAAATTTACAGACATTTATATCAAACAATTTATAAAGATTTGATTGATGTGGGCACTTACGTATGAGAAATGCTCCAACAGATCATTAATTTTCTCTGTCCAACGCCAAATACGACGGGCCAATCCTGAAGCCTCCGCAATTTCTCTTCCCATATCTCTAAGCTAGCCAAGGTTTTCTTAACATCCGGCCCTCTGTGATTGATAAATACATCACAATAGAAGTTGCGATTGCTGTGGGAATTACATGAGGTGAAGGTTGTCGTTGCAGCCGCGGAGGACGAGGCGTCAATTGCTGAAACTGCAGGACGAAGATTGTGAGAACGAGGAGGCGAACTTTCAATTTCTATCCCGATTTCAGTTTCAAAAGGGTTTTGGGGGCATGAGGATACAAGGGATGCCATTGCCAATGCCGATTCAACTATACAAACAGAAATTGGAGCCCGTAAAATGAAACAACGATAAACTCCCCAAAACCGTAAAGGGAAACAACGATAAACTCCAAGAACTCTCCTGGAAGCTAGGCGCACAGATGTCAAGTGGAAAGTGAAACGTTTTTTAAGGTTTTTTAATGTTTTAAAACATTTTTTTATTAAATCAGACGGTTGATTTTTGTTCAATCGTCTAACAAAAGATCTAACGGCTACAATTAAGACAGAAAGGAATTTGGGGGAGTTCATTTCAGAGGGAGACGCCTTACGGCGTAAAAATAAATATAGCAGCAACTATTAGAACTGAATAGTGTCCAATCTTTTCAAAGTTGAAACTTGTCTCACACACAAAAAAAAAAAAAAAAAAAACAAAAAAACAAACACATTCTAAATCATTTATGGTCGGGTTTAAACTTGTCCCAGAAAAACATAATTTCGCGAGATTTTAAATGGTTTATTCAAGGACCATAAATGTCAGAGAAGTTAGATTTTGAGAGATTATTAATATTTTCACTTCCAAGACTTGGTTGGTTGAGGAACAAAACAAATAAATTCAAAATATTTTAAAACATTCATGGTCGGGTTTAAAGTTGTCCCAGGAAAAAATAATTTCACAAGATTTTAAATGGTTTATTCTGTACAATAAATATCAAGAGAAGTTAGATTTTCAGAGGTTTATTAATATTTTCACTTCCAAGACTTGGTTGGCTAAGGAACAGCAAAACATGGATTCATCATCCATAATTTGACTCGAGCATTTATGTTTAAAGAACAAATTATATTTTTTAGTTGGCTATTATTTAAGAAAAGATGTACATTTAGATGATGTACTTTTCTATGGAATTAAATCCACGACCGAATTCAGATTTACATAAATATCTTTCTAATGTTTTATGTGTTATTTAATTAATTTATAAATTTTGGTTTCAGAAGGAAAAATTAGTATTATATTTCGTTTATATATTTTATGCTTTTCAATTCTACATTACACAAAATGTTATTTTCAATGTTATGTTTTTCTCTTACCATTGTTATAGATTTTTTTACTATTATTTTCTATTTCTTTTTACCGAAACATTGACATGAATATGAACATATTTTACAAAAAATTTGAGAATGTTTTATAGTTCTTTTTCCCTCTACTTTATTTTAAGTTAAAGATGAAGGAAATATATTCTAGTAAGATTTTTAATAAAGTTAAGGAGAAGGTAATACAATTTTATTATTATCAAATTTATGCATTGGAAATTATTGATTTTAGATGCATTTTATAGTTCTAGAGGGGAGATATGTAACTCTTTTTGTCAACCTGGAGTTGATATGTGTCCTTTTTAAAATTAAAATAAAACTTCACTAAATAAAAAAAGTATGTAAATTATAATCAAACTTAAAATAAAATATATAAAAATATGTAAACTATAATCAAGCATAAAATAAAATATATAAATAGATATAAACTATAATGATATAAACCATAATTAAGCGTAAAATAAAATATATGTGTTCTTTCTTTCTTTTTCTTTTTTTTTTCGTGGAAGAAGTCGTAATTTCCATTAATAAAGCTGAAAATTACATTCTGTATATGCATAAGCATTACTTTGATCTGGCACTGCCTGTCCAACCAAAAATGAGAGAAACTGTGCATTCCTCCTCGCAGGGAGTACATGTAATTCAAAAACACTTATAACTTAAAAGTTTCTATCCTCTTCTCAGAGGGATAAAGAGTAACCGATGACTATTTACAAATATAACAAAAATATAATGTTTATCATCAAAACTGAGTTAAAACTGTTTCATTTCCGTGCTGCTGTTATAGTGCTTCAGGGTCTACAAATGGCCTGTGATAATGCTGATACACGACCCCGTCCAAATCTTCGCAGATCATCCAAGAGTTGTCATCCCTGATCACTGCTTCTTTGGATAGGAAGTCAACAGAGGTGTTCCGCTCCCTGTAAATGTGATGACAAGTGAATGAGTCAAAAAGCAAAACAAGTCTATGAATCTCATCTAGTATATGCCTCAAAGTGTAAGCAGAACATGTATATTTTTTGTTGATCCAGTTTATAACCAGTTTTGAGTCACCATAAAGCTGCAGGTTTGAGCATTGTTTTTGTAAAGCAAAAAGGATAATGTTTTTTGCAGTAATCAGCTCGGCATAGTTGTTGGTTCCCCGGCCTAATCCCATTTGAATTTTGAAAGAATGGGTTTCGGATAAGTATAGAATCGCTCCCCCGCCACAGCCTGTCTCCTGAGCTGAACCATCAAAAAAAGCCCAAGGGATTGATTTGTTGATGACCTCTGTCTCAACATTCCTTGTCTGGTTTTTTTGGGACTCTTCGAGGATCATGTGATAATCTGCTATGATTCTGTTATGTATGGAGGGCCAGTGTGGAAACTTCTGCTTGAAAATAATCTCATTCCTAGCTATCCAAATTGCCCAGCTGATTAGCAGAGGTAGGTTCCTTTCCTTCCCATATGTATCCCTCCACCAAGCGGTCCACACCTCCTTTACTGTTGTCCCGTGCCATCTGGGCCTAATGGAGAGTGTTGTCAAGATACCATTCCAAAGATCCTATGCCAAAGGACACCCCAGGAAGAGGTGTTATGTGTCCTCGTTGCTGCTTCTGCAGAGGTGGCACCAGAATGGTCCAGCAAAAGATCGCTTCATGAGATTTGCCCCTGTAGGGACCTTGTTATTTAAGATGGACCATAGGAGTAGCTTTGTTCTGGGGGCAGCTTTGAGTTTCCAAAGAAGGTTCCATCTTATCTCAGAGTCTGGTGGCTTGAATGGTTCCATTAGTACCAGGTATCCAATCAGGTGCATAGTAGCCATGTTTTGCAAAAGCCCATATGAGCTCATCTTCCCCTTTCGTGATCCTGATGTGGGCCTTCGTTAGTGTTGTAATATAGAGGCTCCAAACTTGCTGCCACTGAATGGGAATATTTAGGACTGCTCCCGATTTCCAAGCCTACTGTGCTAATGTGGATCGCTCGTTGTCTGCAATTTGACTGAGATGAGAAATCCCCTGTTCTGTTAGATGGAGTCTCAGGTCGTCGGGGAGTTTGTGAGTGTTTCCACACCCCACCCATGGGTCCGCTCCCAGACGCACATTTGAGCCCAAGTGAATTCTCCAAGTCAAACCATTCCTTATGAGGTCCTTTGCTTTGATTACTGCTTGCCAGATGTTGGAGATGTTCCCATATGTTCGATGATCTTTTTGAATCCAGTCCAAAGGGTTTAAGGGGGTTATATATTTTGAAATTACAACCTTCGTCCAAAGGCTGTCGTTGTTGAGGAGCTGCCAGCCCAGTTTTGCCGCTAGCGCTTTTGAGAAAAAATCCAGTCGCTTAATCCCCCAACCCCCCCACCGTTTAGGCAGCGCCAGAGTCTCCCATCTTGTCCAAGAAAAGATTCTGCCTATCTGGTTCCCCTTCCACAAAAATCTGCAACAAATTTTCTAAAGCCTCTCTAGGATGCCTCTCGGGATCCATGCTAGGGTCATCCAGTAAACAGGGGTTTCTTCAAAACTGCTTTGATCAGAATTAGTCTACCAGCTCTGGATAAATATTTATGGTACCATATGTTCAAGTGCTTTTCCACCTTTGTGATAAGCCAGATCCAGTCTGCAATTTTGTAGCCAAATGGCTTCAGATGGTATCCTAGATATCTCAGGCTTTCTTCAAACGGAAAGGTGACAAAGGGGAATCTCCTGAGCACGAACAACAACTTGTTTTGTGCATAACCGAGCGCAGAAAAGGTTGATTTAGATTCATTTAAAACCATTCCAGTGGCCTTTTGAAAGACCCCCATGACTTGGTGGAGAGCTGTGAGGTCACTCAGATTGCCATTGAGAAAGATGAGGACATCGTCCACAAAAAACAGATGAGTCAAAGAAAGGGAATCAGTAACTTTGATACCCTTTAAGCGCCCATTCCTATGTTCTTCATGGATAAATCTACTGAGGCCCTCCATGACCAGGAGGAACAAAAGTAGAGACAGGGGAACATCGGTTATGCAACTCATGATCCATTTGATAAAAGAAAAGGGGAAGCCAAT
Source organism: Pinus tabuliformis (assembly GCA_031772625.1). Lineage (NCBI taxonomy): Eukaryota > Viridiplantae > Streptophyta > Pinopsida > Pinales > Pinaceae > Pinus > Pinus tabuliformis. The sequence goes on along the minus strand of CM062807.1, from coordinate 890,911,885 downwards.
ATGAGTGAAGAGCAGGTGGAGGTAGAGCCAATTTACTCCATCAAAAGCTTTAGAGAGGTCAATCTTCAGGATCATGCCTTTCATTTTCCGGTACTGGACAGAATGGAGGAGTTCCTGAGTCGTCCCTATGGCCTCATGGATTTGTCTATTGTGCAAGAAGGCAAATTGCTCTTGGGAGATGTGGAGCGAGAGGACATGCTTTAAGCGATTTGCAATGATTTTGGCTATAATTTTGTAAATGCAGTTGTAGAGGGATATGGGTCTGAAGCCATCAAAAGAGGAGGGTTTGTCAGATTTTGGTATGAGGGCGATGAAGGTGGCTTTCAGGCTACCCAGGATCCTCCCTCTCTTTCTGCTTTCCTCGATGATTTGCAGGAGGTCCGCCCCCAGTACCTCAAAAAAGGTCACATAGAATTCTACGGTCCAGCCATCCGGCCCCAGGCTCTTTTCTTTCTTTAACATTTTTAAAGTATCTTCCAGCTCTCTCATAGATACTTCTCCCTCTAGCTCCTGTTCCATCTCCTGCTCAACAAACCTCGGGAAAAGCTACACGGTTTTCATCACTTCAGTCAGGGAGGCATGGGGAGGTGCCTTATAAATATTATGAAAGTGTGAGCAGGTTAAGGTAGTCAAATCTCTGAAGGATTTAACCGACCTATCCTCCAAATCCTTAAGTTCCTAGATAGTGTTTATGGCCTTTCTACCATTCACATGTTTATGGAAGAATTTAGTATTATCATCCCCCTCCTTCAGCCAGATAGCCCTACTACAGAGCCTCCAATTCGCTTCTTTGTTTGTTAGAACCCGGGTTCTCTTTTGAAGCGAAGCAGTATAGGAGTCTTTTTGTTCTTGGGTCCTCAAGACACCTCCTGTGTCCTCCTCAAACGAAAGTATGGCCCTCTCCGCCTCCTGGAGGGTTAAGTCGTCCACCTCCTTTTTCTTCCGAGCCCAAGACTTAGATAGGATCTTTAGTTCCTTCATATTGAAGAGGAAATTATGAGTTGTGTCCCCTGATGCACTAGGAGGGTGTGCCTTCCAAAAGTCCGTCACAAGCTTGATATATTCCAGATCTTGCAGCGAGGTAGAATTGAACTTATAAGGGGCCTTTGGCTTGCTAATGACATCCTGAATCTCTAGGTATATAGGGCGGTGGTCCGACAGCCCACCCGAGCTTACCCATTGTCTAATATAGTGTCCTCCATTGATCAAGCCTTCTTTAGTGAGAAAGTGATCAAGTCTTCTAGCCAAACTTGCTTCCCCCACCCTGTTATTCCTCCAGGTAGGCTGCTTTTTTGCTGAAGGGACATCGATGAAATTGTGGGACTCCAAGAGGTTCTCAAAAAGACCCGTCATAGCATCCACCTGGGCATGATTGCCCCAGGATTCTGAGTATCCTAGAGAGAAATTGAGATCTCCCCCTATGATAACATTATCTTGGAGTAGTAGAGACGAGTTGAGGAGAGGTCTCCAAAAAGCCATCCTATCTTGACAGGGTCCATACACATTGAGAATCCAGAATTCCGATTCTAGGGTTGGGGAGTATATGTCTGCACCCAGAAAGCCTCGACCTCCCCATACGCTCAAAGTTTTAATAGATCTATTACAAATGCCTAGGGTTAAACCCCCTGATCTACCCGAGGCATCGAGAGAGTGAAAAGACCATCCAGGGAGCCAAGAAGCAAGAAGGGAGGATACAGCAGAAGTAGAGCCAAGGGTTTCTTGAAGGAAAATGATGTCGACCTGCTCAGAGGCAAATAAGCGCTTGAGGGCTAGTTTCTTGTCCGAGCTAGCCATCCCACGACAATTAAATGAGAGGAGCTTCATGGAAGGAGGGGGGGGGGGGGGGGAGGGGCTTGCTCTGCTCTAAGGGCCCAGTTTAAAGTCTTCTGCTTGCCAGAGGCAACCTCCTCCCCAGCCTGATGCATGGCTTTGGAGAGGTGGGAGGGTCATGTTGTTGGGAAAAGTATCCAATTCGGAATGCCCCTCTCCCACTCTAAGGTGTGATAGTGCCTTAGCAACAAACGAGGTAAACTAATTGAGTATTCTTCTTTATGAAATGTAAATGAGGAAGAAGGATCTAACTAACCTGTGTCTTCCGCTAGTTTGTCGATCCAAATCACTCCTCTCTTCAGTAGCTCCCAGCTTCCTACTCCTTCACTGGCCCAGCTTTACCGAATTCCTGCAAGATCACAAGAGAGAGAAACTACACGAAGATACAGATATACATTTATAAAAAGCTCAAGATCAGATTAAGCTAAACATGTAAGCATAACAAAACATCATTGGTACACAACATGTAGGAGAACCTCAAATAGTTTATTGATATGATAATAAAGTCCAAGAGGAGATACAACCAAGTGAGCTCCGATCCAGCATCTACCTCCCAGCAAAGGAATCCCTTCCTCTCCTCCAACAAAGCATAAATCACCCAATGTACTAATCTCAATCTCAAACCAACAGCAATTCTCTGCAAAGTACAAAATTCCAGCCTCCTGAACCTCTGGGTGAGAGATCCATATATAGATGTAAGCAGAGAGGATGAGTCAACTTATGTTTTGACTTGTGGCTTCTCTCTGTCAGTTCTTGCTTCCACTTGGAGGTTGAGAACCTCTTACTCATCACTAGTCAAATTCATTGAGGCAAGTGTCATTGGTGAAGATTCTGGAAGCTTCCAGGGTCTTTCCACCTCGTTGAATGAGCTTGCCATTTGTCATTTCCCGCTCAGCGCACCCTGGTAGTGCTTCCACCTGCGTTGCAGTGCACCTAGACAGTGTAGACTCTGCATTTCAACGCAGGCAGCTAGTGGAGCCTCTGAATTGACCCTGAATTGACTATTTCTGAGTGGTTTTTGGTGGAGAACTTCTGGGAGAAGCTGTCATTGGTTGACCTTGTTCCTTTAGGAGCTGTAACAACATCTTTAGGGACTTTGGATCCCTTGAATTATGGAAATTTCATGCTTATAGCTGTAAGGCTTTGTCACACGGAATTGGTCAAGGGTGCGGACACAGCTGACCTTCCTAGAAGTCTAAGACATTCTAATGACAAACAAGACAAAATGGAGTGATCTTTCTCTAAATACACCTTTTACAATATGAAAACTACAAGTGTTTAGGCTTACCTTATTCCAAAACGCTGTTGTTGAAGTTCGTTCTTGACGATCCAGATGAGCTCCTCCTTCAAGTCAATTCCTGCAACCACAAACAATCAAACAATTACCAAGCACTTGCATTTCATATAATAAAACATATATTCAACATGCAGACCAAGGAACACATGAAATAACTCATTAACACAAGCTATTGAGAAAAATAAACCAGTTTGTATTAATAACGAAACAAAGAAACTCTTACAACCTGGCCTTGGTGTTGTGCAAGTTCCTCCCAGGGTCCATCAAGGGTTTTCCTCTACTTTGACAAAGCTCACCCTCTCCCAAGTAGAATCAAGTGAAGACAATCTCTCCTCACAAAGGCTCTAATGGAAGACCTAAATCCTGCAGCATTTACCCAAAGAAAATGTATAGCTCCAACCTCCCCTCCCTCTGGCTCAATGCCTTTATTTATAGTGCTGTAAAGAGGTTATTCAGGTCCACCATCAATGGGATAATCCCCCTCTTTGGGTGGGATAGCTCCCTTATTGATGGGATAAGTTCCTCCTTAATAGGGATACATGAACCAACTGGAGGCGCATCCATTTCATCAAACCGACCTCTAGAAAGTTCTAGAAGTAACCACAAGTAACTTTTTTAAGATGAAACTTGCGCATTTTGCCTTTTACAAAGGGACGCACCTGTCCCTTAACATACAGAGCGTCTATGGACGCAGAGTGAACATGGTCAGCGTCCCCGCAGGTAAGGCTAGAGAGAACCTGCGACCCCAGAGATAAACACATTTTTTACAAGACTTTCTCTCTTCTTTGAGTTTGAGATGGATAGCAGAGGCATAAGACTTGCCTAAGAGGGTAGCATGACTGTTGATTGAGCCATACTAACTGTAAATAGTCATGGTGACATTTTTTAGTGTAACAGGCACAAAAATGTCTATAACAGTTTCCCCCTAAAGTATGAGGCCGTTTATCGGGTGAAATGCTTTATTAGGAGGATCCGAAGTTCATTCAATGCTGGGAGGAGACCTGTAATAAGATACAATACAATACATTATTTTTCATACTGTTTTCATGATCTAGCTGAGGCGGGCATTCCCATGCTCAGCTTTATAAATTCATTTTTGTGTACATAGGACAGACAATTGTCTGATGATCCTGCTGAAATCATCATCCTTTGGTAGGATGATTGTTTGTGCTGCAATGCTGTACATGTCAATGTCTTTATTTTTCCTGAATATATATCGCAGCCCGGATGGATGAAACTAGATCCGGGGTCTTCAAACTCGTTCGATCTTCACTCTAAGTACAAGTCGATCCATGTGAGAAATGTTCTGAAGTCGAACATGGAAAGACATCGCTTGATTACCGGTCAATGATGTAAACCGTTAACAAGCGCGAGAGGAATCACCGATAATGATAATGACCTTCAAGGTACTGCAGTACATTTCACGTAGTGTGAATAAAGGACTTGGCGTCGAACACCACGCAAAATCTTTCGGTTGAAGGTCATTGATGTATACCTGTCGCCGGAAGTGAGAAACTTGACATTGAGGCATGCAAGCTTCAAAGTATTGAAGGGGGTGTCCCTAGATCAACTTCTTGGATAATGAGATGATGTCGACAAGAAGCGATCCGTCAAAGGAGGGCCTTAATGTATCCCACATCAGTGACACAGAACGGAGCAAATGATTTTGATGGAGGTGAAAACGATCTGATGATATATAGTTCAGGGTGGCGGTCATGAAAGAATGAAGGATAATGTATGGTAGTGGATGGGACACGGTTGACTTCTCTGGATGACTTCTCTTGAACATATCGGCGACACTTGTGTGATGGATTGGTAGCATTTACCCCAAAGGTGGATGGTATGGCGAGACCATGGCGATGTGACCGGTGAATGAAACAACCCAACCCGACTCAGGCACGGAGTGGAAGTGTCATGTTCAAGAGCGACTTGCTACCAATAAAGTTCTTTGAGTTTCTTCCCAATTTTTCCCCAGTCATTGCTGACCAGTACCTCTTTATTTTTGTCAAGCTTGAGGAGGATAACATGTGCTTGTTCTATAATTTTCCCTTCGGGCAAACCCATCGCTATGTTTTAACGAGCCTAGCGATAGTGAAACTCGTTCTCGTCTAAAGACAAGTTTGTCGCTATTTATGTTTTTTAACGAGTTTAACGACAAAGATAACTCGGTCCCTTTTCATTTTTAGAGAGTCTGAAAAGGTACGTAAAGTCAACTCCGAAAGTCCTTTTTCGTCATCTAATCCCTTAAGTCCAAAAAAGTATAAAACAATACAGAAGGGATGAGTTTTTGATAGTTTTAACGAGCCGAACAAAACAAGCGCTCGATCTTTTTGTGCAATAATCCCTCAGGTCCAAAAAGATTAAAATCTAGAGGAGGGATAGCACTTCCGGTCGCTTTAACGAGCTGGAAGGCCAAAACTCGGCAATCTTTTCATATTTTACGAGTCAGATGAAAAGAGCTTAAAGGAGACTCGTCTTTTGAGGAACGAGTGATAAAACGGGTAGCAGCTGATTCTAGGTAAGGGTTGGAACTTTCCAATCACGGCAGTGTCACAAGGATGGCTAGTGAAATCACTCTTCGCAGCTGTTCCTCAAAATGGGTAAACAATCAAATGGAGGTGAATGATCGGCCAATGGAAAAGTGGAGGTGACGGTGCAAACACGACCAAGGCTTTAATGGCTGATAATGTTACATTCACGGTGGTTATTTACCGAAGGGTAGTTCATTTTTTAACGAGCTTAAACGCGGAAAAACACTGCTCAGTCTTATGTTTATTTTTTAACGAGCATGAACTATGTGCTAAAACTGCTCGATCTTATGTTTATTTTTTAACGAGCATGAACTATGTGCTAAAACTGCTCGATAATCCAGTCATATGATAAGAATGTCTCATGTAAGATGCCATTTTTATGGAGCTTGCGCCTTACAAAACTTTTCCCGCATCCTTTCGTTATGCAAGTTCGGAAACGACTAATCCTACGAGTTTAAAGGGTTAGACCTACAGGTTTAAAGGGAGGACCTAAAAATTTAAAAAATAAATAGCCGCCCCTTGCTTGCACTCCAAAAGGTTTGCATGCCCCCAGGTATAAAATATGGTTTCAAGGTTACCCCTTCTTAGTCCAATAAAACATTTGTTTTACCGGGAGAGGCCTACCTCTTTCAGGTTACCAAAGATTGTCTCATTTGCACAGCAAAAAAAACATTTCTTCGGCGATGTCTACCGAGATAGACAAAGGTGAGTGACAACGAGCGCCAAACACATAACTTTGACAAAAGAATCTTATTCTAGAATAACCTCTCTTCCAAGACGGACGGGGTACAGACTAGTCATATTCTCCCGCAGAAACCTACCCTATACCCAAAGTTTTCCTGCCGAAGCAGACCAGGACGCATGCCCCCTGGGTTCCAGTCATATCCCTCCGAATTACTCGCGCTCATCGGGAGGACGGACCGTGGGTTGAGACATTTCTTGCGTGAAGAGACCATTTAGGGATGGTATATGACTATTTGCGATGCGTGATCCGGGAAATGAAAGCTGGTCCATGAGCTTGACCACTCTTCCTTCGTGCGGAAAACACATTACTCTAAAGAGTGAGGAGACGATGGCTCCCATGCGATATATATAGTCTCGTCCAAGGAGTAGGTTATAATCCAAGGGTCCTTGAACGACCATCACGTTCATTTGAACGGTCTTCCCTTTCAATGTGATAGGCACATTGGGGAGGATCCCTAAAGGTCGACTGGTTCCTTTATCAAAGCCTGTCAGATTTCTCATTTCAGGCAAAAGCGTTGGCGAACCAAGCGCTTTCCAAGCAGTGGAGGAAAGGATACTCACAGATGCCCCTTCATCAATGATGGTGCCAGCCATGACCATTCTGTATATTTGGACGATAATTCTGAATGGTATGCTTGCTGGCAAACGGGGTCTGCCTAGTTGGTTCCAGTCGAAGGAGACAACTAGGTTGCTTGGTGGTGGGACTGAGTAAACGGCCGGGTATCGCTCTGACGAACTTCCTTCCTGCGATAAAGGAATGGGGGGAGTGCCCCCGTGCTCGTCGGAGTCTGTGTTGATGAAGAGAATTTGGATGGTGTCATCTTTATCCTCTTCAGTGACTGTATCATTCGAAGATAAATCCTCTGAAGGCAAGACCGGGTCAACTGCCGCCTCGACCTTTTGACTTTCGTCGGGTATGGATTCAGCTGGTTCATCTTCAATGACCGGCGCTTCAGCTGACCACTTGAGCGGGCCAGCTGGATTTTCAACTAACGAAGGACTCAGCAAGAGTTTTTTTATATCCAGGAGGAAGTCGTAACGGTGAAACCGGACGATCATCCAAAACTCTTTTCGCTTCATCTAAGAAGGGACAACAGTGGATGGCGTGATCGCCTTCGCACAGTCTACAGGGAGATCTAGCTCTCCCTTTTTGTCCAAGGACTTCACTTTCGCTAGTTGACGGTATGCATTCAACATGGCTATCAGAGGTTGATGCCACCGGATTGTGCAAACGGGGAGACCAGTCCCTTAGTATCCGAGGGATGCAGGGACAATATCTGTGGAAGTGGTCTCCCTTGCATATGACACATGGCGATTTAGGCCTAGTCAGTGCTGTGTGTGGATTTTTGTCAGACGACACTTGTTTGCCCCCAGTCGCTTTTGGCTCCTTCCTCTTCTTCTCTTTCTTCTTCTTTTCCTTCTTCTCCTTAGGAACTTGGTTTTTTGTTTTACCAGTTCCGTCAAGCGAAGAGGAAGGAGGAGAGGAAGAATTAGAGGAAGTAGAAGGCTGGTGGGCAACTCCGGACTGGTCTAACTGTTGATTCGACTGTTCAGGAATAGTGGTGTTCTGAACGACATTGGTTGAGAAGAGCCAGACCGGCAAGCCAATTGTCAGTCCTGGAAGCGACAATGTGGCCATATGGGGCGCACCAACATCTCCCCAAGAGGAGAAGGGACTAGGATTTCCACCAAGGGGAATTCCTTGGTTGGTGGGTTCCATTTTCTCAACTTAAAGATCAACGCAGGAAAAAGGGGTGATTGTTCCATTTAAAATAAATTTTAACGACGCTTTAGACACAACTTGCTTTTTCAGTTTTAAAGAGTTGAGAAAAAGCTAAAGATGACTCTAGTCTCCTTCGATGTTTTAACGAGCCCGAAGTGACAAATGCTTGGATGGACTTTTTCTGTTATAGAGTCTGAAAAAGGCCAAAAGGAACTGCTCTGGAGTTCTAGGTAGAGGGTGTGCCAAACTTTTCCCAAAACCGCAGAATACTTTTTAAGGTACGGGCGGTCAATCTTCCCGAATGCTGTGTTCAGTGCATTGCGATCAGTAGGGCGGCCGACACAGCTTTCTAAGGATAAAGGTTTTATGCCTATAGGGGTCTCCCAATATATACTCGACGGTACGTGGGAGCACAATCCGTACTGGCACTATCGTCCCTCAGGAGGAATCACCCAACCATCAGCGAGATCAACAGTCACCAGGTTTTACGACGCCGGAACACGTCTCTAGCCTAGACCTCTATGTTGTGCGTTAAGTTACAAAGCGTTGTTAAGTTCATTCAATTTATTTTAGGTTGATCTTTCTTAGAAGTTTGCCTTTTTGGATCACCACGAGATGTATGATACAATTCCTAAATGCAGTCTAGAGATGATAAGCAAGCTTTTATATCTTTTCAACAATGAAAATCCTAGCTACAAGGGGAAAAGGAAGACACAAACTTTTCTCAAAGAGCATAGAGCACACTGTAATGCACTTTTCCTAAATCAAAGCATGCAAACTATCAAAATGCAAATGCACATATGCATGTATTTGTTTTTGCTTTCTTAATATTGATGCCTAAAAAGAAAGCTGTTGTACAAATTTGAATTCGATTTCAAGTGAAAACATAAACAAGTTCCTTTTTCAAAATCAAAAAGACGATTACGACACTTTATGATTTACTTGTTTCGACACTAGAAATGCATAAATTCAAAGCAAACGACAAAAGTAAAAGCTCAATCAACTGTGAACAGCAAACAAACTTACTCCTAAGATCAAAACGACACTTACGACAGGTCTAGATCTAAGGGCGACAGTATGACTAGTTTACTTTTGTAATGGGAAACTGCAAATGATGTAACAAATACACAAAGAACAAATACAGTTTCTTTATACAACCGAGGCGGAATTGAGGCAAAGAAAAGGGGTTTCAGATAGATACACTGACTGATAACAGGCTTCAAAAAACAGAGATAAAACTGAGCAAAAGGAAGCAGGGAACCACAGTTGCACAAGGCAAAGGCTGATCAGCGCACCCTCAGCACAGAGAAACTGAACTTCAGCGTAGGTAGCCTTCACAGGACCTGCGTTGAAATGCAGAACCTCTTCATAGAGTCTGCGCTGAAGCAGAAACGAGAGTTGTTTATGGGTTCTGGGTCACGGTTTGCAGTTAAATCTACAGTTTTTGGCCAAATAAAAGCTATCAATTAGGTACAATTAGGAGGATGATTTAAAGGAGGACTAAGATCTATCACAAAGGGCTGTTAGAGCACTTGTGGATCAGTTGTTCAGATCATAAAAACAGGCCCAGTGAGTAGACTAGAGTGGCAGATCTCTACTTTTCATTTGAAAATGGCAAATGCATTTCGATTCGGCACTCCTGAGTTTATGAGAAGAACAACAGTAGAAACACAAATAAACTAACAAGATACTTTCCCCAGTGGAGTCGCCAATTTGTTGTTGGGAAAAGTATCCAATTCGGAATGCCCCTATCCCACTCTAAGGTGTGATAGTGCCTTAGCAACAAACGAGGTAAACTAATTGAGTATTCTTCTTTATGAAATGTAAATGAGGAAGAAGGATCTAACTAACCTGTGTCTTTCGCTAGTTTGTCGATCCAAATCACTCCTCTCTTCAGTAGCTCCCAGCTTCCTGCTCCTTCACCGGCCCAGCTTTACCGAATTCCTGCAAGATCACAAGAGAGAGAAACTACACGAAGATACAGATATACATTCATAAAAAGCTCAAGATCATATTAAGCTAAACATGTAAGCATAAAAAAACATCATTGGTACACAACATGTAGGAGAACCTCAAATAGTTTATTGATATGATAATAAAGTCCAAGAGGAGATACAACCAAGTGAGCTCCGATCCAGCATCTACCTCCCAGCAAAGGAATCCCTTCCTCTCCTCCAACAAAGCATAAATCACCCAATGTACTAATCTCAATCTCAAACCAACAGCAATTCTCTGCAAAGTACAAAATTCCAGCCTCCTGAACCTCTAGGTGAGAGATCCATATATAGATGTAAGCAGAGAGGATGAGTCAGCTTATGTTTTGACTTGTGGCTTCTCTCTGTCAGTTCTTGCTTCCACTTGGAGGTTGAGAACCTCTTACTCATCACTATTCGAATTCATTGAGGCAAGTGTCATTGGAGAAGATTCTGGAAGCTTCCAGGGTCTTTCCACCTCGTTGAATGAGCTTGCCATTTGTCATTTCCCACTCAGCGCACCCTGGTAGTGCTTCCACCTGCGTTGCAGTGCACCTAGCCAGTGTAGACTCTGCATTTCAACGCAGGCAGCTAGTGGAGCCTCTGAATTGATCCTGAATTGACTATTTCTGAGTGGTTTTTGGTGGAGAACTTCTGGGAGAAGCTGTCATTGGTTGACCTTGTTCCTTTAGGAGCTGTAACAACATCTTTAGGGACTTTGGATCCCTTGAATTATGGACATTTCATGCTTATAGCTGTAAGGCACAAAAATGTCTATAACAGGTCACCCTCTGGACTTGGGAGGGGGGGGGGAGGTAATGACCTCAAAGCCTATAGAGTCTAAGCCTTGAGAGTGCATCCGGGAGTGGAGGGGGTAACAAGGTTCGGGATTCTCAGAGTCCAGGAAAGGGGAAAGGGATGCCTCTAAGAGAGAAGGCTGAGGGAAGGAGAATACGGGGGGGGCAATAGTGCATTTCTAGACCAAAGGGGTCAGATAGGAAGGCCAAGAGGCGGGAAGAGGGGGTGCGCTCAAGGGAGGATCCGGGGGATCAATTGAACAAAAATGCCTAGAATGAGAAGGCATAACAGAAGTAACAAAGTAAGAAATATCAAAGGAGAGGGGGAGAGAAGACATACCGATGGTGTGAGCATCCCTTATGGCTGCCCGTGCTCTGGTTAGAGGTGGAGAGGGAGGGTAGAGAGGAGTCTTCCCACGCTTCTTCCTTTGGTCTTTCTTGTGATCCTTGTCTGCATCGGTCAGTTCTGTAGGGCACGGAGCTTCCTTGTCGATAGCAGATGGAGGTTCCTCCGTGGAGGACGATTTTCTTGCATGTTTTCCACCGCAATTGCACTCGCTTGTTGACTAGAGGGCAATATTTGTACACGTGCCCCACTTTATGGTAGCGTCGACATCTGTCTGGGATGCCCTCATAATCCAGAGGCTGCTTCCGAGTGAAAGACCTCCATTGAATCGTTATATATTCTACAGACCTCCTCGAGTGTCCATATGAACCAGTATCCTCGCAAATTCCATCTTTCCTGTGGACAGATATGACTTGTCTGATTCCATATAAGTGCCAATGGAATTCCCTATTCGTCTGAATATGTCCTCCAACCAAAAATGTAGGGGGAGGCCAGGTAGTCTTACCCAGATCGGCCCGACTCCGAGTTGCTCTGTGTCCAGGTCGAAAAGAGGGGACCATCACTTTAGCAGGACCGGGGCATGTTCAAAATGCCAATACGACGAGAGTACCCAATTCGTGAGGTCAGGCCTGGAGAATCTAAGAGCAAACCAACCCTTTACGAACATTTGCACAGTAGGCAGCTCCGCCAGGTGGTTCCCCCAGACCTCCGAAACCCAAGATTTCAAATGGGCCACTATGTAGTTGTGTCCCCTTATTCTGCTGACCAGTACCCTATCAGAAATATCCATGGTCTCTCCCAGCCAAATGTATTCCTCTAATCTGAGGAAAGTGTCCACCTCCTTTGTTCTGAAACACCGCGTCTTTTTTGCAGTCCTCTCCTCAACTGCAGGATTCCCATGACCTTCTGAAGAGTGCTCCTAGATGGGGGGATTCACCGGGGGGATGAAGCAGTGGGGAGACTTTTCGTGGGGGGGGGGGGGGGATACCAATGAAACTGCCAGAGGGGGGAGGGGAAGTGCATGACAGGGTCAGAGGAGTCGAGGATGTCGGAGGGGCATGAGGGGAGGGAGGGTTTACGGAAAAACCGGGGTGAGAAAACTGTCCAGGGACCGGGGAGGGAGGGTTAGGGTTAAGGCAACCTGAAGCAAACCCTAAGGATGTCGGGGACGACGGGGGAGTTGAGAGCGACGACCAGGCAGGAGGGTCATCCGGCAAGACGAGTTGGTGGTCCGGTGGTCCAGAGAGCGTAGGGAGTCCAGAGATGGTCTCGTGCAAGTCCTCGCCAAATGAGATGGTCCCCAACTTAGCAGGTCTCGAGGTCGTCCAGATAGTGTCCTCCACTATTTCTTCCTCTGAATAATCCACCATATCTAGGTCCATTGCTATTCGGGTAAAAATAAAACGCCAGCTGCCTTGGTAACCACCAGAGGGAGGAGCAACAAAGCAACAGAAACCAGCAAGAGAGGCCAGAGGTCAAACAACGATGCCGAAGAGCGGGAACGGGCGATCAGGTAAAAGAAAACGGAGTAAAAACCCCAAAACAACCCATAGTAAAAAGTAAGAGGTCTGCACGTGCGATGATGGGGACGTGTGCAGTGTTGGTACAAACATCTGCACCCTTCTGCTACGTCCACGATGCAGCTAGCCATGATCGCCTGCTAACCTAGCCCAGACCTCCATTTCCCGCTCCCGAATCCGTATTTGATTGGTTTTAATTAAACCCATTATATAATAATCTTATTGTTATTCAATTCACTTCTTATTTGGTTTATTTTTTTATATGATAATACAACCTAGTAAATAAATCCTTCCACATATAATATTTAAAAAAATAATAATAATAACAAAAAATATCACTCTCAATCACAAATAAAATATTCTAATTTTATATCAACTTTTAAAGATAAAGAGATAAAGTAATTGAAAGTGAAAAAAATATCATATCTTTACTTTGAATGCTTTGATCCCTACTAATTGTGTTCCTTTTTGGATGTGGGTCATGACTCTTTACTGATGCACAAAGTCTCTCTCTGCTTGGCTACAATGTCATGTTTGTTTATTCATATTTGAATATTTCTCCATAGACTATTCTTCTTCTTCTTCTTCAAAAAGGCGAGGGTCAAATATCTACCATTCATTTGGCTTATGGGCTTACCTCTTTTTATTTTATGGGATCTTTTTTTCCTTTGGGCATGTATTTTGCAGGTGTCCTATTTGAAAACAAATGCAACATCTAAATACCGTGTTCTAATAGTGGAAGACCTCAGTCTATTGAAATTTTTATGTTTTAGTTGGATACAATCAAGTAGACCTTTAGTGAGATCTATCTATACACAAATTTTGGCAAATGTAAAAATACCTTTTTTTGTTCTGCCAAAGTCCATCTTTTGGAATTTTACCAGAGTTTTTCTGATGTCCTCTAGGACCCAATGGTGTCAAAAAGGAAGGGGGAGATTTGGTAGTCTCACGCAAACTAACATTGTTGGTGTCATCGTTTCTTGTTGCATCAAGATGTAGGAACCATGGGGTAATGAAGAGCCCATATCTATCCCAAAACCATGGTCCATCATTTAGGACGTTCTCTAGATCTTTTAGTGTATCAAATTAAACTGTGAAGAAACCTTTGGATCATAAGTAGATATCACAATTGGGTGTCCAAAATGAAAAAACCCATTGGTGTACATTTTTGTATCTCAGCCAAAAACCATTAAACCTGCAAATAAATGCCTTGGATTGAAGATCAGCGAAAAAAAAAAAAAAAAACAAAAACAAAAAACAAAAAACAAAAACAAATTTACCTCTAGGTGATTAACTTCCATGGTTGGTGCATGTTTTGTTTGTTCGATAATATAAGGTCCTGGCATATTTTGGATTTTATACATAGGAATGGTTGACTTCCCTTTCACTACATCCTTTAAAGAGACAAATCCATTGAGTTTTCTGCAGACTATAGCTCAACCCCGCAATCTCAGATTTAATATTATGCTAGGATTCCTTGTCATGCCATAATCTTTCAGTTGAAAAGAGTCTTGTACGAATTTCCCTTCATATAACAAGTATTAAAAAAAAATTGGTATACCCAGGTTGTTTTGAATGCTCTGCTTCATTTTTTCCACTAGATATGAGTTCTAGATCCATAATATGGACGTCTTCCCATTCAAATTTTTTAAGAATATTTTGAATTTTCTAGTCTCTACTTGTGTTTTGGATAGATATGAGGGTAAAAGACAAAAGGAAATTCCATGGGAGGGTGGATCCCCTTTGTGAGCCATATCAACTATGGGGAGTTGCCCCTTCGATGAAAGCATATCTTGTAGAAAAATGAATACTTGGGATCTTTACACAGGGGAAATAATTCTCTCTATAACCATCCTCGTAAAGGATTTGGGACTAGGTTTCCTCCTCATAATAGGCCCAATATTTGGAGGCTTTCAAGGGGCCACACTGCTTCATTCCCTTCATATCCATAGCTACATTGTGTTGTCTAGGTTGTCGATACTCCATATACCTAATCCAATACAGTTCGCTTCTAGCGTCATTGGTGAAAGTGAAATCGTTGACCTCAAACCTTGGATTCCTCCCATGGTTTACATTTGCAGTGCTTTCCTTGTAATCAACAAGTGCACCTAATAGAGAACCAACAAAGTAAATCCTAATGGGGACACACCCCTTCATTCGCTTCATATCCATAGCTACATTGTGTTGTCTCGGTTGTCGATACTCCATATACCTAATCCGATACAGTTCACTTCTAGCACCATTAGTGAAAGTGAACTCGTTGACCTAAATCTTGGATTCCTCCCATGGTTTACATTTGCAATGCTTTCCTTGTAATCAACGAGTGCACCTAAGAGAGAACCAACAATGTAAATCCTGATGCCGCTCAAAAACTTCATCGCTCTCCAGAATTATTATTTTCCTTCGGTCGAATTACATAAAAATAAATAAAATAAAATGAAATAAAATATAAAATATAAATTAATAATTATAATTATTGATTTATTAATTAAAATTTTATCATCCTAGATCCATCTTAACTCTAGATATATCAAGTGTCTAGAAGAATCAAATCTCTTCGCACTTTAAAAGAGGTTTGTATCCCAAGAGATTTGATCTCTCATTGTGCTTAGTAGATCTCGAGTTAAGATGGATCCAGGTTGGTTATATTATATCCAAGTACAAATAAGATATGTAATTCTTCATGTGCTTAACATAGAGTTCATATCTAGTATTTTTTAAAAAACTATTAATAACAAAAAAATATTGCACTCCCAACAATAAAATAAATATTTTGATGCTCATAAAAGAATTATTATGTTCATATTAATAACAATATAATACACAAGAACAAAATAATTGAAGCTACAAAAAAACTTATATTATCTCATTCCAATATAATAAAGATGTGTAAATCTTGTAATATATATATATATATATATATATATATATAGATATGACTTTGTAGATCCATTTTAACTTTGGATTTATCAAGTGCATAGAAGGATAAAAAATTTGAGGTGCAAATCTTTTTTCAAGTTTTGCACTTTAAAACACTTTTGCAATTCAAGATATTTGATCTCTTTGTCCATGAGTTAAGATGGATATCTAGTTTGGTAGTCTAATAACTCACTTCTTTATGCATTATCATGAAGTTTGAGACAAAAAGTAAACACTTGACATTCTCAATAAAACATAAAACTTTACATATTTCATGGTTTTATCTAGTAATTTAATTTAATTTAGGGTTTTTATAAATCTTGAGAAGCTCCGAATCATAAACATCTTAAGCTACATAATAAATTGATGAGTGCGATGAATTGTTATTTTCCTATCAACCTATAATATATAAGTAAGCTTTCTTTATTGCTTTTAATGTAGGTTGATAAAATTATTATTTTCCAACTAATGTTTTAAGATCTATAATTTCTTATTAATTTATCTGAAAGCAAAATTATATTTATCAATTTTCCTTTTAACTATTATTATTATTTTTTAATTATTATTAAAAGATTTTCTCTGTTTCTTGTTATATATAAAAATTTAACTTTTCTGAAATATTTAAATATATTTATTTTATATATGATTGGATTTTATGATCGATTTCTTATTGTAAACCTGCTAAATAGATCATGTCCACCTTGACATTGGAAAGTGGTTTTTTTTGCAATTTGAGCCATAATGTTTACGCATATTATGGTTGTATGCAGTATTTAGGATTTCAATTAGATACATAAATAAAACGTCGGTTACATTGCACTTTTATGCCTAGACGGCATGGGCCCCGCACTTATAAACGGTACAAAGAGGGAGAAAAATTATTTTTCAAACAAATAAAAGTTATTTTTCACCTAAGTATTCCAATATATTCATAATCTTCCTCTTTTCAAATTTCAAAATATTCATATGTTCTTATCTTTTGAAATAACGGAAGAGGGACAATAATGAAAGAATTGAATTTAGATGCTTGTTTCGGGTAAAATTATTTTTTATGACAATAATTTAAGTATACGAGTATGAAAAAATGAGTTGTAACTTATTTATAATAATATTTTAAGTATTTCAAATTATAAATATGAATATCAAAATTAAATAAATTGTTTAATTAATATAAATTTGATTGAAAGAATTTTGAGATTAAAAATAAGTATCAAAACATGTATAAGAATCCATCGTATTCAAGTATTTAAAACATCAATTTTAAAAGAATTAATAGTATTCAAAATGATGGTGGTAAAATATCTTGTAACTACAACAATGTGATGTCTCTCATATGTGTAAATAATTGTTGTTGTATATTTTTATAAACTGGAAAACTCATTAAGTTGATATATAAATTAGTTAATTTTGATTTAAATGCATAAAAAGTGGAATGCCAAAATAAAGACCGTAATTGTTTAATTAAAGTGAAAATGAATTGTCTAAAGTGTGATAATTTTATTATTAAAACCCAACTCTAACTACTCCCATGAGAAATTTATTCCAACATCAAGAGGATGGGGGGCATCTAAGATGAGAGAGGAATAGAGCAAGAGATTCTAAAAGAAAGAATATTGTTGTGCAAGACAGAGAGTGTCTAATAGCTAAGTCTAGTGAAGAGCGGAGAGTCATTATTGTTCAAGACAAGAGTTCTTGAAGAGAAACCCTGTGAAGGGTGGCTCAGGGGGAGATAAAAAATGAAGCAGCGCTAGTCTTACTGTTGGGAGGCAAGACAGATTCAATGACTAATTATGTTCAGCAATCCAGATAAGTATAATCTGGGAACTTGAACTCTTAGTCCATAATTTCATTTAGTGAAAGGCAGAATGAATATATGACTGCAATATATTTACTAGCAATTTCATTCAGTTAACAATATTTATAATCATGTGAAATATTTCTATAGTGATACCTATAGCTAAGATAGATAGGAAAACCTTAAGTGTTTCTTGGTTTATTTTAAAAAAGACAGTATATCTGAATGAAATATATTGCTGAGAGTTTCCAATGAATACTTTGAAAAAAAAAACTAAAAAAAAAATAGAACATTAAACTCTGGAAAATTGAATACGGTGATAAGTAATTCATTAAGGAAAGGCAGATAAGTGCCACCGACAATTCCAGACCAGTTAAGTGGCAGGATGTACAAATGCGAGAATAGGAAAAACGCATAATCAAGACAAGTATAATTAAGGAAACCATAAACTTGTCATTCTTAGTGCTGGGGGTAAAACACATCGACATTCCCAGCTAAGAGATTTAGACTAAGAGAAACCCCGGAAATCAATTTCACCATTAAATAAGCAAGTGTCCATATTAAAACAAATTCAGCGTAAGGAAAAACACCTCCATCATTATATTACCATAATAAATTAAAACAGAACGCATACAATACACTATGCGATATATCAGTTGATTGAAGCTTGCCATTTATACACAAATTGCAGTATCGATAAAGAAAATAACTGAATAAAGAAGATGCAAAACCTCCTGTCCAAGCAACAGTTGCGGCCAAACCAAACAAAATTATAACTAAATCTAAGAGAGAAAATTAACGGGAAAATAATGAAACCCTCTGATAACAAATATTTATGTTGAAAACATAGTCGAGTATCATTTGGGTTTCATTAACCTCTAAAGAGACAAAACACTTAATACAAATAGAAGCCATTAATAATATAAGGCAAATTTAATACAATTGAGCAATTTAAACTAGAATAGAGGCTTGTAGCTGAAAGTCTCGACCAATACAAACTCTGAACCTTGAAAAGCTAATAAGTATACATACATTATAAATCAGAATGTCTCCCAAAAGGGATTAACTACGATTTCGTCGTATAACCCAAAAATCTACCGTGCATACCCGATAAGAAATGGTATGGGGATTTGAGACTCTGACGGAAGAAGTTGCGCCATGAAACCCTCCAACATTCGAGTCAACAGTGTTTAAGAGGCATCAACAAGTAAGTCAGAGAGAGTTTCAAAACCGAAGAAAAGTAATCAAATTCCATATACGACAAAATATAGGGAAGAAATCTTACCCGTTTCATCTGCAAACACCTCCAAGCTATAACTAGAAAGAGAAGAAGCCATGGATAAAGTAGCTGCAGAACAAAATGAAAACCCCTAGTTATAGTGTTCAGATTTATCGAACGAAAGTAGGCAAACTGTTAAATGAGGAATGATAACAATAGAACCCTTACAACATGAATAACATTGTAGAGAAGTAAAGTCTGAACCCGCGGTCGGCAAGTGCAGTAGGGGCTGAGACTCTATACCCAGCTGGGGTTTAGGTCTGTAGAAAAAGTCATTCCTCCAGTCGATTGAAAGGGTAAAGCTGCATGGTGGGAGCGAAACAAGTAGCCATGCAAGGCAAGGCCAACTGGAGACAACATAGAAGACTCCAGAAGTGGGAGAATCAAGAACCTAGGTAGTCAGCCACCTAGAAATTAACAAGTGGAATTAATGTATATACCCTCTGACATATGGAATTAAAAACTTTTCAGAAAAATCTTATACGAATGGGATTTTCATACGCTCATCTAGATTCGAATTAAATGATAGTTAGTACCTTAAGGATTTTGGCTATTGCATTAACAACGAGGATATTTATCCTTTGTATTTCCAATAGAAATGAAGTTTCGAATAATGAGATTTCAACATTGATTTATATGTATGATCAATATAACATATTGCATATTGTAATATTGCGTGGTAATAACAATAATTTTCTCCGTAGGTTATAATGCATGGTAAAAATAGTATTACTCTATAGTTAAATAAATATAAAATAAAATAAAAAATTATGAGGTTTGTGACATGTGATATCATAGCGCTCGGGTTACCAAAACTGAGGCCTTTGGAAAATAAGGATTGATAGGATTTGTGTAATGTGCACAGACAGGGTCATAAACAACTAGTATGAGAAGAATGGGAACCATACCACACCGGCCAGTGTTAGGGACAGGAGCAACAACCTTCCAGGAGACCAACCCTGAAGTATAGGTGCAACTGGGAGAAGAGTCGCGAAACACCAATACTGCAATCTTGGAAACTGTGCAAGAGTTAAAAGCATAAATGGATCGACTGCGAGAAGACAATTAACGGTTGATGTAGGAAAACGAAAAGATCATGAAAAGTCTATCAGATAATAAGAATCAGCGACAAACAATCCCTAGTCCTGAGCAGGCAAACATGAATGATGAACAAGAATTTCATACTGAGCGAGCATAAACTGAAGGCGATGAAGAGAACTAGGAAAAAGAATCTGGTAATGTATTATAACACAACAAGCACAAGAGACAAAAAGTAGAACTTTAGGGAGAATTCCAAAAGATAAAGATCCCATTCTTTGATGGTGAACAGGAGGAGGTAGCAGAAGCTTGGCTCATTAACATGAACAAGTATTTCGAGTTGTACAAATATGATCATAATTTAAAGGGCTCGGTTGGCAATCTTTCAGTTGCAGGGAAAAGCCACCTTATGGTAGGAGGAAGTAAAGACAGTTTGTGGTGTAAACGAACAAAGCATAATCTGGGACAAATTCCAAAAATATTTTAAGGAAAAATATCTAACTGAAAGATTTTATGATGAGAAGGCCAAGAAGTTTCATGACCTTTGTTTGGGACAACCATCTATGGATGAGTTCATAACCAAGTTCACCTCCTTACTGAGATATGTCCCATACATACGAGAAGAAAAAGCTAAGGTGTAGCGGTTTGTCAACAGCTTGCCGATGTTCATGAAAGAAGGTCTTGAGTTTGATAACCCGAAAACTATGGATGAGGTTATACGGAATGCTCGAATATGCTACTAGCAAAATAAGAAAAAAGGGGAAGGAGGTAAGAAATGGAATGACAAAAAGGGGAGTAAATTTTCCTCTAATAATAAAGTAAATAAGTTTATGGTCAATAAAACCCCTAAAGGGCAGATGAATAGAAGCATGAACAAAAATCAAACCAGGTTCAAATTTCCCAGCAAAACCAAGACTAACGAGCAATCAGTAAGGATTGAAGTAGAGATGGCAGCTAGACCCCCGGTATAGTGCTGGGGATGCAGAGGACCCCATTATGTTAAAAATTGCCCACACCGCAAAGGAACTGACCAGGTAGCATAGATTCAGGAATCGTCAACAGTGAGAGAAGTGGACAGAAGCATGCCTAACATCAACACTGCTCTTGAGGACCATCAAGTAGAGTATTAGCCAACCATGATAGTTTGAATGTGAAATATTCAGCCAAACTGTGTCCATTTTAATTGATCCCGGAGCTACCTTGAGTTACATTAGTCTCAAAACAATATAACAATGTTGTTTGTAAGCTGTTAAGTTTAAAAATCTCTGGTTAGTGCAATTAACAATGGGAGCCAAAAGGAGAGTGCTGGCCAAGGTCAACAATTGTCCCCTATAGATAGCAGGACAGTTTATTATGGTAGCACTGAATATGCTTCCCTTAGGATCATATGATATTTTAATCGGCATGGACTAGTTGCAAAAACATTGGTCTGTCATTAACTGTAAAATTAAAACTATTAACTATATTAATGAGGAAGGAAAGAGACAGGAAATTCATGGAATAATAAGACCCTTAAAGCTGAGGCCAATGACAACCTCCCAATTGGCCAAGTGTATCTAGAAAGGATGCCAAATTTATGCAATACAAGTAGGGTACTCCAATTCTAAAGAAAAGTCTGTCTCCTTAGAAGATATACCTATTATGTATAATTTTTCGGATGTGTTTCCTGAAGAAATTCTAGGACTTTCGCCAAAAAGGGATATAGATTTCACTATTGAATTAGTACCAAGGGCTTCTCCGGTATCTCACACCCCTTATCGCATGAGTATACCAGAGTTAACAAAATTAAAAATGAAGTTACAAGAATTGCTGGACAAAAAATATATCAGACCAAATGTATCACCTTGGGGAGCCTTGGTACTTTTTGTTTAAAAGAAGGATGACACCCTACGTATGTGTATGAATTATCGTAAACTAAATAAGCTAACCATAAAAAAAGTACCCTCCGCCTCGTATAGATGAGTTGCTTGACCATGTGAAAGGAGAAATTGTGTTTTCAAAAATCGACCTTCACTCGGGGTATCATCAAATTAGATTCAAAGAGGAGGACATAATGAAAACAACCTTCAGAACTCGATATGGGCATTATGAGTTTGTTGTGCTACCTTTCAGGTTAACAAATGCACCTGCAACACAGAGGTGCCTTATGAACAATATATTCCATCAATATTTAGATAAATTTGAGTTAATTTTTATCGATAATATATTAATTTATTCTTGAACAGTAGAAGAACACAAGGAGCACCTCCTTATTGATCTGAAAGTTTTGAGGGAACGCCAGCTGTATGCCAAGTGTAACGAATACGACTTCTTTAAAGAACAAATCTAATACCTTGGGCATGTCATTACTAAAGATGGAACATATGTAGACCCAAAGAAAATAAAGACTACAATGGAATGGCCAATGCCAAAAGATGTGGCTGATATAAGATCGTTTATCGATCTAGCGGGGTAATATAGACGATTAATAAAAGGATTTTCCAAGGTAGCCTATCCTATCACTTCACTGCAAAAGAAAGAAAAAGTTTTTAAGTGGAGTATAAAATGCCAAAAAAGCTTCGATCAACTTAAACAATTACTCACTACTACACCCATATTAAACATTGCTAATCCAAATAAAGATTATGTCGTTTGTACAGATGTTAGCAGAGAAGGTGTAGGCGGCGTATTAATGCAAGAAGGAAAAGTTGTTTCTTACAAGAGCATGAGAAAAGGTACTTAGCCTACGATTTGGAACTAACAGAAGTCATCCATGCTTTAAAAATGTGGCGACATTACCTGATGAGAAAGAAATTTTGCTAATTACTAATGATCATAGTTTGACTAACTATTTTAAGCAGCCCACTTTGAATGCTAGACAAGGTCATTGGGTGGATTTTCTAAGCGGTTTCGATTTTGAAATTAAGCACTTAAAAGGAAAATAAAACCGTGTCACTGATGCACTAAGTAGGAAAATTAATTGCTTATATGAAGTATCCTTCAGTGAAGCACAAAACACCTTTAAAGAGCAAATCAAGGAGGCAACAATGGAAGATCCGGATTATCAATTTCTATGGCAACAAACTAAGATTTCGAAGAACAAAGAACAACTTGGATATGAAGTAAATCAAGAAGGTATGCTGATCTATAGAGCAAGAATGTATGTACCTAACATAAATAATATTAAAGATTTAATTTTAGACATATATCATAAGGTTCCATATGCCGTCCATCCCGGTTATCAGAAATTGATAACAACCCTTAGGAAGGAATATTTCTGGCCCAACATGAAGAAAGAGGTGGCTGAATATTTGGCCCGTTGTTTGGAATGCCAACGAGTCAAAACAGAACACCGTCACCCAGTTGGTTTACTTCACTCACTGCCCATTCTTGAATGGAAATGGGAAGTTATTTCCATTGATTTCATTACAGGGCTACCCAAGTCAAAGAAGTAGAAAAATTCAATAATGGTGGTGGTTTATAAGGTGAGAAAATCTGCTTGCTTTATACCTGTACAATCTACTTATAAGGCAACACAAATAGCTAATATATTTATGGAAACTATTTTTAAGCTGCATGGCTTACCAAAAGTTATAATTTCAAACCGTGATGTAAGTTTACATCAGCTTTCTGGAAAGCCTTGTTTGGAGGATTGGGCACTCAGTTACATTTCAGTACCACCTACCACCCTCAAACAGATGGGCAGACTGAGCGAGTAAACTAGGTAGTGGAGAATATGCTTTGAGCTTATGTAATGCAGCAACCATCTAAGTAGGAAGAGTACTTACATTTGGTAGAATTTTCTTATAACAATAGTTATCACACTTCTACACAAATGAGCCCTTTTGAGGTATTGTATAGGTGTAAATGTAGAACTCCATCAAATTGGGGTGGCCCAGAAGATAAGTTAATGCTAGGGTCTGATATGCTCACAGAAATGGTTAAAGAAGTACGAACTAATCTAAAAGTTGCCCAAGATTGACAAAAGAATTTCACTGATTAAAAAAGAAGTTTTCGAGAATTCCAGGTGCAGGCTAAGAAAACTACACTGCAATGGAATGGACGTGCCAAATTGGTACCTCTATTTTGCGGCCTTTTTCAAATTTTAGCACGAATTGGACCAATGGCCTATCAATTTGCCTTTCCTAGTTATATTCGTGTCCACAATATTTTTCACGTTTTTGTATTAAAGAAATATATATATGACCCCAATCACATAATAAATTGATAGGATATACAGGTCGAACCGGATGCGAGTTCCTAATCAAACCAATGGGTATACTCGATCAGAGAGAAGTAATGCTGTGGAGATGAGTTATCACCCAAGTTAAAGTACAGTGGCAACATTTCAGGCCGGAGGAGGCTACATGGGAAGATGAATGGACCTTGAGGGAATTTTCTCCGAAGTTATTTCCAAGAGAAGAACATCGGGATGATGTTCAATCATGGGGGGGTGGATGTGATGTCCCTCATATGTGTAAATAATTATTACTGCATATTTTTACAAATTGGAAAACTGATTAAGTTTATATATAAATTTGTTAATTTTGATTTAAAAGCATGAAAAGTGGAATGCCAGAATAAAGACAGTAATTGTTTAATTAAAGTTAAAATGAATTTTCTGAAGTGTGACAGTTTTATTCTCAAAAAAGAAGTTACTATGGGTAGTTACCCAATCCTAACTACTTCGATGAGAAATTTATTCCAAGATCAATAGGATGGGGTGGCATCTGAGATCAGAGAGGAATAGAGGGATAGATTCTAAAAAAAAGAATATTGTTGTGCTGGAAGGACAGACAATGTCTAATAGCTAATTCTGGTGAAGACCAGATAGCCATTACTGTTCAAGATAGGAGTTCTTGAAGAGAAACCCTGTGAAGGGTGGCTCCGGGGGAGACAAAGGGCGAAGCAACGCTAGTCTCACGGTTGGGAGGCAAGATAGATTCAAGGATTAATTCTGTTTAGCAAGCCAGATAAGTATAATCTGGGAACTTGAACTCTTAGTCCATAATTTCATTTAGTGAATGACAGAATGAATATATGACTGCAATAAATTTAGTAGACACTGCATTCAGTTAACAGTGTTTATAAATATGTGAAAGATTTCTATTGTGATACATGTAGCTAAGATAAATAGGAAAACCTTAACTGCTGCTAGGTTTATTTTCAAAAAAGATACTATATCTGAATGAAATATATTGCTAAGAGTTTCCAAGGAATAGTCTAAAAAGAAAAAAGAAAAAAGCAGAACATTAAACTCAGAGAAATTGAATACGGTGATAAATAATTCATTAAGGAAAGGCAGATAAGTGCCACCGACAATTCAAGACCAGTTAAATGGCAAGATGTACAAATGCGAGAATAGGAAAAACGCATAATCAAGAGAAGTATAATTAGGGAAACCCTAAACCTGTCATTCTTAGTGCTAGGGGTAAAACACATCGACATTCCTAGCTAAGGGATTTAGACCAGGAGAAACCCCGAAAATCGATTTCATTGGTAAATAGGAACGTGTCCATATTAGAACAAATTCAACATAAAGAAAAACACCTTTGTCATTATATTACCATAATAAAGAAAAATAGAACGCATACAATACACTATGTGATATATCAGTCGTCTGAAGCTTGCCATCTATACACAAATCACAGTATCGATAAAGAAAATAACTGAATAAAGAAGTTATAAAACGTTGGATAACAGAGTTCCTAGAAGTTGCGGAACCTCCTGTCGAAGCAACAATTGTGGTCAAACCAAACAACATTACAGTCAAATCTAAGAGAGAAAATTAACGGAAAATAACGAAACCCTCTGATAACAAATTTTTATGTTGAAAACATAGTCGAGTATCATTTGGGTTTCATTAACGTCTCAGGAGGCAAAACACTTAATACAAATAGAAACCGTTAATAATATGAGGCAAATTTAATATAGTCGAGCAACTTAAACTAGAACAAAGGCTCGTAGTCGAAAGCCTCGACCAATACAAACTCTGAACCTTGAAAAACTAATAAGTATACATACATTACAGATCAGAATGTCTTCCAAAAGGGATTAACTACGATTTCGTCGTATAACCCAAAAATCTACCGTGCAAACCCAATAAGAAATGGTATGGGGGTTTGAGATTCCAATGGAAGAAGTTGTGCCATGAAACCCTGCAACATTCGAGTAGACAGTACCTGACAAGCATCAACAAGTAAATCAGAGAGAGTTTCAAAACCGAAGAAAAGTAAACAAATTCCATATGCGGAAAAATATAGGGAAGAACTCTTACCTGTTTCATCCGCAAACACCTCTAAGCTATAACCAGAAAGAGAAGAAGCCATGGATAGAGTAGCTACAAAACAGAACGAAAAACGCCGGTTACAGTGGTCGGATTTATCGACGAAAGTAGGCAAACTGTTGAATGAGGAATGATAACGATAGAACCCTTATAGCATGAATAACATTACTGAGAACTAAATTCTAAATCCATGGTCGGCAAGTGCAGCAAGCGACGAGACTCCATACCAAGCTGAGGTTTAGGTCCGCGGAAAGAGTCGTTCCTCCAGTCAATCAGAAGGGTAAAGCAGCATGGTGGGAGCGAAACAAGCAACCATGCAAGGCAAGGCCAACTGGAGACCACAAAAAAGACTCCACAAGTGGGAGAATCAAGAACCTAGAGCACTCAGCCGCCCAAAAATTAACAAGTAGAATTAATGGTTGTACCCTCTAACATATGGAATTAAAAATTTTCAGAAAAATCTTATACAAATGAGATTTGCATAGGTTCATACAGATTCGAATTAAATGATAGCTAGTACCTTAAGGGTTTTGGTTATTGCATTAACATTGAGGATATTTATCCTTTGTATTTCCAATGGAAATGAATTTTCGAATAATGAGATTTCAACATTAGATTTATATGTATGATCAATACAACATATTGTAATATTGCGTGGTAATAACAATAATTTTCTCCATAGATTATAATGCATGGTAAAAACAATATTACTCTATAGTTAAATAAATATAAAAGATTTTTTTTAGAAGGTGTGTGACAAACAACATGAAAGCTATCTTTTTAATTGTATTTTTTGTTTTTCTCTTTATATGTTCACTCAAATATCTTGCTAACTACATGCTCTACCCACATTGAATATAAATAAAATACAAGGAAAAAAGCTTTTTTTTTAATGCTTTTTCCATAATTCACAAATATAGAGTGAAATTTAATTCCAAATTCAACTGATGTCCATTTAAATCTGCCACATTAGATTAAAAATACAATTAAAAAAAATAATTTCCTCTTTCTTATTTCTTATTTTTTTATTTTATTATTTTGAATATTATTTTATCAAAAAATACCCATTTTAAAACTCAAAATAAATTAAAAAAATTATAAATATATTAATTATTATGAATTTATAAAATCGTAACACTCTCGATATGCTTCATTACCATTTTTTACTTTATTACCTTTTACAAAATATAAAATAATTTATAGTAAAGGTAAATTATAAAAATTATAAATATGTTAATTATTATGAATTTATAAGATTGTAACTACTTTCCATATGTTTCATTACCTTTTTTTACTTCATTACCCTTGTTACAAAATATAAAATAATTTATATTAAATGTAAATTATATATCACATGAGCATATAAAGTGATCCTTTATTATATTGGTGTCAACGATAAAATTCGAATTGTGTTCTTATTTAAAATGCCATAATTATTTTTAACATTTTAAAATTCCTTTAAAAGCAATTATTTCCTAATCTTTATTCACTTTTACTATTATTAGTCCCTGCCTCTGGCATAGCAGGGACTATAGCGTTCGATACGGCGTTGACTTGCTATTAATTCTCGCGTTGACCATCAATTTGTATGGGTTAATTACTCTTTAACCAAAGTTTATGCTGGGCACTTTCTCTGCAAGAAAATTTTAACCAAAGTTTTCAATTTACCCTCTTATTGCCTGCATCACTTGCCCCGATGTTATTTTAGTGTGCGCAACTTAATTTATCCTAAGTTTTCTCAAAACAAAGTTATTCTGGTGCCTGTTCTCCGTGCCCTGCATGCAGCGCCCTACATGCTGCAAGTGCCAGATGTTTGATGGTTGTGCAGAGGCGTCCAACAACCATAGTTTCCACCTGCCAAGATTTGAAGAACTTCAAGAACTTCAAGCTCTATGGATTCTTAACCCTCCTCTTCCCTAGTTGCCAGGGCATTTTTCTCATGCCCTCACTGCCACTATCCAAACCACAAAACAACCATAGTTTCTAGATTTGAAGAGCTTCAAGCTCTACGGATTTTTAACCCTCCTCTGCCCTAGTTGCCAGGGCATTTTTCTCATGCCCTTAGGCTTCTGTGGAGGCTAAAGAGCACCTTTTCTGTGTTTCATGCATGTCATCCAGAGCACCTTCTTCTCTACACATAGTGCATTCAAATTTCAACAATTTAATGTACAAAGCTAGCATGTCATCCAGAGAACTTTCTTCTCTGCACACAGTGAAAGGTTCTTCTTTGCACACAGACAAAGGTATGTTCAAATTTCAACAATTTAATGTATAGATCTAGAATAAAAGTAGAGCAAAAAAATATATTTATAGTTTTTATTTCCTGTATACCTGCAAAATATTGACACGGGATAATGTTTCTTGTTTTACCTTGGATGCAGGTCGGCTGGGAAAGAGCAGATCATGAGTTTTGAGAAACCGTTGTGGTAGCCAATACCCATATTGTGTGCAAGTTCTCTTCTAATTCCACTGTAATCCCACCATTTTCTTAGCCTTGTCATTTGTTCCCTGACGCAGCAGAACCACAACTCATTGCCAAACACCTGTGTTGCCGATGATAGGAGTCTTTGCCACTAGTCGATCCAGGTAGGTGTCGATGGACCCCTCTTGTGCTGTAGGTGCTGAGCAAGAGTTCCATTGGGCATGTACTCGTAGACAAGTATGGGCTCTCCATTCTCAATGTAGCAGCCCATCAGACGCACCAGGTTTGGATGTGGGCTCTCCATTCTCAAGGCAGCAGCGCATCAGATGCACCAGATTTGGATGTTCCATAGATGACAGAAGCTTTATTTCGTTCATCCTCTGTTCGATTCCATGGGTGTCAATATGTCTAATCTTTTTGACGGCCACGGTACAGTCACCTTTGAGTTTCGCGGCATAGACCGTTCCAAACACACCCTTTCCCAATCTTTCTTCTTCGAAGAAGCCCTTTGTGGCCTATTCCAGCGCCTTGTATGTGAAAATTGGGATTCTGAAGGATCCACCGTTGGCCGAGAGAAGTTTCTTTCGACTTCTCCTCCTTTCGTTTGCTAGAGCCTTCTTCTTGAAGAAGTAGTATAGCAGGACTATCACCACCACCAATGTCGCCCCTGCAATTAACCCTAGCTCCGTGGAACGGTAAAAAAAATGAGACTTGCATCCAAGAGGCTAACAAAAATAATTAAGATCAAAGCTCTGTAATGGATATTTTCCTTACCTCCGACGAGAACAACCACTCCAGTTGCCCCGCCACAATGTTCAGTCAAAGGATTACACTTCTTTGAAAAATTAATATCAGCAGGGCTAATCGGGCAAAGACCTATGTACAATCTTGCGTTTTCTCTTGGTAAAGAGACCTATGTTCTTGGCTCACTCGACCAATTAATGAGTGGTTAGGGCATGGAAGAAAGGCGAAGCCATGCCTCGAAGCTGCTTGCTCGACCAAAGAGAGAGAGCAGGAATAACCTTCGATTCTTAGTGGATCAGTTTAGAAATGCGGGTTGTTGTTGGTTACTTGCATGAACAGGAAGGAAACAATCCTCATTTCACTTTCATGCCTTCAGGAATAACCGGTAGCGAATACCCATCTTGTATGCAAGTTCTCTTCTAGATCCATTTTCCCTATTTTTCCCTGTGCATGAATGCCACTATTAACTATCCTCCTGCAACCAAGTATGAATGCCGCTATTCACTACCCTCCTGCAAGCAAGTATGCTGCAGTGATTCTTAAGCAAGTATGAATGCTGCTATTCACTACCCTCTTGCAAACAAGAATGTTGCACTGATTCTTAAGATTACTACGGAATATTTGTAGATACGATATTCAATTTCATATTTCAATTCCAAGGCATAAAGGAAATTTCAATGGTAGGGCTTGATCAAAATCGAGGTAATCAAGCTCAATAGAGAGACTCCAAGTAGTCACGTGGCATCCTCCATGTCTTGCATGGTTGTTTTGGGGAACTGAGTAGTAAGGCGCGTGGCCTTCATGTGGGGTCCACATGGCGTATGAAGTTAGTAGTTTATAATTTTGGTTAGACAAAGCACTTTTGTCACTTACAATCTCTGCATGGCTTACAACTGCCTCACTGTGAATCCAAGGGTGGTTACCCCAGGCTTATTGAACGAAATTCGAGCCAAGAAGGAAGCATTAACATAAGACATTGAATTCCCTTAAATTAGTTGTGGTGGAGGTATAATGGTTAGTAAATGTAAACAACAATAAAATGTTACTATAAAAATGGTTAAATAGTAAATGAAGAAAGGGCCTATTACTACTACTCAGTAAAATATCTATGACCTTTAGAGCGGATCAAAAGACGAGAAAGGCTTATTAT
This sequence comes from Pinus tabuliformis, assembly GCA_031772625.1. NCBI lineage: Eukaryota > Viridiplantae > Streptophyta > Pinopsida > Pinales > Pinaceae > Pinus > Pinus tabuliformis. Next base: position 890,881,512 of record CM062807.1, on the reverse strand, counting down.
AAATTGAGTCGTAATGCCATGAAGTATTGTATTTTTATGTGGTTGTTATTTCTTTATTTGAGGTGTGCAATCCCAAATGATACCAGGATCCTTGTCAACAGTGACGCTGATCTTCAAGTAGGCACTGCTGATTCAAGCCCACCAGGAACAGAGCAAGCATAGACATGCAAAATATTGACACGGGATAAACTACTTTGTTAACGAATCCAGTTATTCTCTTCTTCAGATAGCTGGGATCTCCCAATGAACCTCTCTGCCTCTAAAGCAAGCTCTGCGAATTCTGCACATGCTGGAAGATCCACATCGATAGGTTGTTGACCAGACCTTGTAGCCATCAATTCCTCCTCTGCTTGGTGATGCATTTGGTCAAACCATGCAGTAATTATAGGCTTCAGAGATGTCCTCAGAGAGTGCTCCAGAACACATCTCCGGCACTTGCACTTGAAACCCCAGTACTTGCACCTGGCTTGGCGCTGTGGGAAGGGAAGGAGGGGATCCAAGTAAGGAGTGGTGATCTCTTCTCCTCTCTCGATGGGCTTGGAGGCATGAATAAACATGGCGCTTCCTACAAACCTCTTGCAAGAGTTCGGGAGGCAAGAATGGTTAATGAAGGACGGCAGCAGCCAAAGACCGTTACTGCATGATTTACTGCATGAGTTAGCTCATTTAGAATCCCACAAGAAAACTAAATGTTTGTTAAAGCCCGGAAATGAATTGAATGAATTTCCGGTGGGCGACTCCGTAGGCCTCCGTAGAATTTCACTTATTGAAAACAACATAAAAGAAATAACACAACCCATCAAGTGTCCAGGACTCCGCAGTCTATTGCTATGGAAAAATGTCTGTCTTAAATCAATTTCCCCAAGTTTTTTTGAAAATATGAAATACCTCGCTGTATTAGATTTAAGCGAGACGCCCATTACTTTATTGCCCGAAACTGTAGGGCAATTAAGGCATCTGAAGCTCCTGAATTTGTCCCAGACAAAAATAACAAAGCTTCCTAAGTCATTGGCTGAACTTAGAAGCCTCCAATTTCTGGACGTTAGTCAGTGCCAAGATCTACGGGAGATTCATTCTGGAATAGGTGAGCATAAAGCTATGATACATTTGAATGTGAAGGGCTCTGACAATTTGGAGTCGCTGCCTGTGGGGATATCAAAGCTCACCTACTTACACACGTTGAAAGGCCCTATATTCAAAAGGGAAAAATCATACACTGCAAAGGCCATGCAATGGAGGGTTGCATTGAAAAGGGGAAAGAGAGTAAATGCCAAGGCCTTGCAATGGTGGGATCTGAAACGATTGACCCATCTCCAACACCTATCATTGACACTTGAGGCACCTTCATCCGAAGGTATCATTCGACTAGAGGAGGGGACTTTTGGGAGCATGACAAATATGCGATTCTTGTCCTTCAAATATATTAATTCTTCTGAATGTTCTAGTGGCGTCCTTGAGCTTCCCAGGGACATTGAAGTCATGCACCGCCTTGAAATTCTTCATCTAAAAGGTTGCGTGGTGCAGGATTGGATCTTTGGGCTTCAGAACCTCATGGAGCTGGAGTTACATGGGGATAACAGCGAGAAAGAAGAATATAAAGGCCTCGAAAGTATTCCTAATTTGAGAAAGCTAAAATTATCAAACAACGACAAGTGCGTTGAATTTCCAAAGGAATTTGGAGAACGTCGGGCATTTCCGAAGCTGGAATACTTCGTCATCAAAAAATTTAACAGTTTGGAAAACTTTCCCTCCTTGAAGGATGGAGCATTCCCAATGTTGAAGTCTTTCCAAATGAAATACTGCCAACGGTTGAAAGATATCACCAAAGCATTACAGAGTCTGACTAGTATTGAAGAAATAAGGGTGAGAGAATGTCCAATATGGGAATCTGGCATCTGGACGGACAGGGATACATGGCAACTTTTGGAAGGTCGTCGCATCAAATTGACAATAGACGGCTATACAGTTTCCTGGGCATTAGATCAAGTTACGAATTCAAGATTCACATATAATTTCAAATGAAGAGAAAAGCTAAGACGCTCCTTGCTGGTATGCCGAACAGCGGTTCTCTTCAGGGAGGCCGGCACCTCATCAGCAGCAGGCGCGGTTGAACAGAGGACCCTCCAAAATGACTCCTTATAAGTCTACTTCTTTCCCCTCCAAGAAGAGTATTGTGGGTGCATAATGGGTGTTTAATACGGTAAATTATATGTTGCAATCAAGTATTTTTTTCCCAATCAGGAAAAACCATTTCTATTAAGGAAAGTGATTACAACAAAAATTTGTATCAGTATTTCGACTAAAAGCGGAGTATGTTAATTAGAGAAACTTCAATCTTAGATAGAGAAACATAGAAACTTATTGCTCAGAAAGCCCGGATTCCACATGGATGAGATTCTTCCATTCTTCTAGACAAAAAGTCAAAGAGGTGATATGGTCATCTATACAAAACTAATAAATAGATCTAAAAACTTCCAACGATCGAGAGGAAAATGGAAAGTTGATAATACAAGGGATCCTGAAAAATGGAAAGTTATAATACAAGGGACCTTGTGAATAAATGTAAAGAAAACATCCATAACCATAAATTTGGGAAACCAAATCTAACCAAAGCGTAGTTGACACCATTCAGTAAATACTTGATTGGTTGCAATCAAATATTTATTTTACTGAATCCAAACCATAGTTGGCACCATTCGGTAAATACTTGATTGGTTGCAATCAGGTATTCACCGAATGGTGTCCACTATGGTTGGGCTAGATTTGGTTTAATTGTTTTACTATATGTTTTTGTTTATTAATCGAAGAATTAATAATTTTACTTACAACTTATAAAGATGATTGCCATTCACTAAATGATTGTATTCCAGAAATATGCAACAATTCTAGGGAGAAGCATGAGCTCAATGTAGCTTTGAGAGTTTTTACTGGGTAGCAAATCTCCAAGCTGCAGATATGCTTAACCAATGTCAGGCTGCAGCCAAAGACATCGCCGCCGAATCAGTCAATTGCTGCCATGCTCGAAACATTAAATGTCCTCTGCGATCTGATTCTCAAACTCGAGTGCGAGATAGGATTGATTCCTTGATTTTTATTTTTTTTTTCCCCATAAAAAAACACTTCTTCTTTCTATTAAAAAATAAAGATAGAACATTTTCAGTATTCTAATCTTACTTTTTTCTGTTATTTTTTTTTTAAATCTTCTGTTACTTCTTTTTACAAAACAGTTCATTAAAAAACAAAAATTGACTTTGCTGGCTTCTTTGTTTTTCCATACATAAAATACTTTACCTATAACTTTTATATGCTGACTTGGAGTCCTTTGTATTGAAGGCAGTCAGGTTTAATTCATTATTTTGTAAGACCTAACAAAGTGGGGGAACTTATCAAAAATATTTGTGGAGTTTCACGGCCTATAACCTTTGTCTTTATCTATTGTCACTACAGTACTTTACTTTACAGTAATTAGTACTGCATGCACTGTAGTATTAGACTTTATATATATTCTCATTACTTCCTCTCTTTCTCTTTATAGATTGTAAGTGCTGAACATTATGCATCTTGCAACATTGAAGTGGTAGGCTTTTTGTTTTATGGCAATCATTAAACACCGGTTTGGTCCAATAAATGCTGTTGATCTTGGATTATATCCTCTCCGATCTGAACTTGAAGTATTTCAGTTCCATTTCAAATCGGACAGTATATGTATTTATTTTTGCACTTGTCAGAAATTTATCTCTCATTGAAGTGTTGCGATCTTGCAGGGGTTTCCCTGTTTGGTTGCACGCCATACCAGGAATCAAATTGAAAAGACTAGATGCAAAAAAAATGGAAGTACAGGACTTCTCGATTGCATCTCTCTTCGCACATAAGCTAGCATTTAAAATATTTTAACAATCTTGAAATGTATGTATGACTTCAAATTGAACTCTGAATTGTTGATGAATTTATTGTGGCATACAATTTAATTGCAGTATAATTTTGAAGGAAAATTTGACCTGGTGAGGTTTTTGAAGACAGTACAAGAAGCAGGCCTTTATGCTCATCTTCGAATAGGACCCTATGCTTGTGCAGAGTGGAACTATGGGTATGTATCTTTATAATTTTTGTCAAAAATATTTGTGGAGTTTCACGGCCTGTAACCCTTGTCTTTATCTATTGTCACTACAGTACTTTACTTTACAGTAATTAGTACTGCATGCACTGTAGTATTAGACTTTATATATATTCTCATTACTTCCTCTCTTTCTCTTTATAGATTTTCAGTGGTGAACATTATGCATCTTGCAACATTGAAGTGGTAAGTTTTTTGTTTTATGGCGATCATTAAACACCGGTTTGGTCCAATAAATACTGTTGATCTTGGATTATATCCTCTCTGATCTAAACTTGAAGTATTTCAGTTCCATTTCAAATCAGTCTGTATATGTATTTATTTCTGCACTTGTCAGAAATTTATCTCGCATTGAAGTGTTGCGATCTTGCAGGGGTTTCCCTGTTTGGTTGTACAGGACTTTTCGGTTGCATCTCTTTTAGCACATAAGCTCCAAAAATGCTCGTTCCATGAGGTTGAACAAGCCTATACAAACATCCATTACCCACTGTCTTTCAATCTTTTCAAATGATTACCTCTTGCTTGCAGTAAAATATTCCCAAAAACTCAGTTCCATTCACACTTAAAACCAGCTTGCAAACACCTTGAACTCTTCTATAAATTGGCAAAAGAAATGCCTAATTTCTCACCTGCAAAACATAACTTCTTTTTGCACCTACATATTGACATACATCTCTCTGCTTCACATAACATGGAATCCATTAGCATAAGCGAACTTACTCAACTGGCAGCATTGTTTCTTTTAGCACTTGTTCTCATGACTCTTCTGATTATGGACATCCTAAAAGTAGAAGCACAAAGGAAAAAGAAACCAAGAAACAACCACTAACAATAACATCTCGAACGAGGAGCATAGGAATCTACGACAAGTACTCGACTATTAGACTATCCATCTACTGCTTCTGCCTCTACAGCATCCATGCCAGGTAATAGAAATACTCAGAAAATTTCTGCATAGTCAACAACTTTTACCTTAACACAGGTAAATTTATCATGCATTGCACATGGGGGCTAGAACTGCCAGAAAATCATGTAGAATTAGCTAAAGAATCTGTAGGCTGGAGATGCTATTACTGTTGGATTTGGTGTAGTTTATGCTGATGCAACTGTTCATCATATGATACTGTCCACTAACTGATTCAGATATTAAAATCTAGTTAGATGGGCGAACAATAATTCCTTGCCCTCACCATTGCAATTAACTTAAACTCTTTTGTTTTCTTCATGGACGAGGTCATATGGCTGACTGTCATATCCTTTCTTCTGTGCAAGGCTTTGTGAAGACGCAGTTGGAGGATCCATTCGCGATGCAACAACGTACATTGAGTGCTATTGGTCAGCACAAGTTTAGTGGCAGAGATGAAGACAAATTCAAAGGCCGCTAAAATCCATGTAACTCCCACCATCCAACTTTCGTTGTAGCTTCAACATTTTTGAAGTATGCGTTCATGACTATGCTTCCCTTGATCATGAATTCACCAATTGTAGTATCATCATGAAGAACACTTTCCATTGTGCTGGGATTCTTGATAAAGGCACCTTTGTACACATTTACACTCTGTTCATATTGAGTAAGGACTGAGTTTCATATTTATGAATCTTTCCTTGTTTTACTCATCTTCTTCATAATGCAACTTAATGAATTAAAATGTCATTTTTTGTGTGTCTGTTGCACTCACTTCTCAGAGTGGTCTGAAGGGCACATTTCCAGTGGTAATAGCATCCCATTTATGTTCAGGCCAGCAAGTCTCAAAATTAGGATCTCCACTTGCCAAAAGCTTTTCATACTCTAGAACATCTTCATGATCATCATTCAAAGATACTCTATACTTGTCCAATTCATGAATCACAATCATTAATGGTAATTCCTTTTTCACCTGTGAAAGAATCCTTACTGCCACTTTCGTAACTTCCAAAGACCACCTTAGCTTCTGAATGCCTCAAAATAAAAGACATTGTATGTGCATCATGTCTAATATTTAGAGTGCTGAGCACTGCCCCTACCATTGGAACTCCGAAATGCATTTCATAGGTTCCTGGGACATTTGGAGTTACTACAGCAACCTGTCACATTAATGAATAATATAACTTCAAGAACGTAGTCTAACATCATTTAACAAAACTGTTAAACCCAATAAAAAAGTGCACCCAAGCATTCATTTTAAACAAGAAATTACAGTTCATGCAACGATACATATTGCTTACCAAGCAATCCCCATCCTTTTCAGTAAACAACTGTCATGGCATAGGCAACTACTACAGATTGTTTACTACTACAGAACCAACAAGTTCAGAGCTATTGCACTGAACCACTAAACCTGAATCAAAGTCACTACTGTGTCTTACACTCTAAAATTGTCCACAGAAAAAATTGCCAACTTCAACAGAAACGAGAAGTTGGAGCCTGTCACACTCAACTGCCAAAACCTGACAATCGATCTCCTTTATTGTTTTTCCAAGCACTTAATTGGGTAGATGAAACACTTGCAATCTAACACCAGGATTTTATTTGCGATTTGCCTCTGATGTCAGATACATCACTTAATTCCCGATTTGCTTTTGCTGTCACATACATCATTTTATTTGCGATTTGCCTCCGATGTCAGATAGATCACTTAATTGCACCGATTGCTGACATTCCAAAATTTTGTCAATTTGCATATCGAATTCCGCACATCACCGTCGATTTGACAGCTCTACCAGTTAGTAAATGTCTCTGGAGCTTTTCAGCTTTTCAAGAAAGCTTTTGCAATTGTACAACTATGGTATGTCTTCTGATCTGCCACTGCTTCATCCATGACCTCATCTAGGTGTAAGTTGTTGCAGAGTGTAAGCATTTTCTTATGTCTCCTTTCCTTATGCGCAGAGCCCAAGCATTGGCTGTTCAACAAACGGTTCACGAATATTGCAAAAACCCCGGCAGGGACTACCGCTACGACAGTGGCTCCCTTGTTAATATATATAACCCAACATAAAAATTAATATTTGAAATTATAAAGTATATTATTATCATCGTTTCTTAAAATTTTATTTTATTTATTTGAGTATTGGTTAAATTTTAATATTTTAAATAAAGGAAAAGGAAATATTTTATTTAAAATGTTTTATTGAAATATCCATTTAAGTTAATGGTATAAATTAAATTAAGTTAGTAAATAAATGTCTTTAACCTGAAATTAGAAGTAATCATTCAAATTCAGTTACTATAAATGGCATAATAATAATAACTGTAAAGTTTAAAAATGTTTTTATTGAAATATGTATTTATCGCAAGAATACAATTTTTTAATGAACATAATTTACCTGCGGTGATAATTTATGATCTTTTTACGGTAATAATTCACGATCTCTTTGCGTTAATAATTTAGGGTGATGTATTTACAATCTCTCTATTTTTCTAATACATATCTGCTCATATATTTTCATGTATGAATAACTCTCTGCGGTAATAATTTAGGGTGATGTATTTACGATCTCTTTGCGTAATAATTTAGAGTGATGTATTTACGATCTCTTTGCGGTAATAATTTAGGGTGATGTATTTATGATCTCTGGTCATAATTTACCCGCGGTCATAATTTACGATCTCTTTGCGGTAATAATTCACGATCTCTCTGCGACAATAATTTAGGGTGATGTATTTACGATCTCTCTACAGTAATAATTTACGATCTCTGCGGTCATAATTTACAATCTCTCTACGGTAATAATTCACGATGATCTTTTTGCGGTAATAGAAAAACAATCTGGGGCACTTGCGTCTCTGGCTTGCTGATATCAGGTGCACACGTTCCTTATATTTTTCTAATACATATCTGCTCATATATTTTCAAGTATGAATAATTCACCATAATTACCAAATATTACGAAAGGTAGACCTAGCACAGTTACTCTACAGAGCTTTTATGAGTATATAAAGTCTTTAGATAAATGTAGAGAAGAAAGAGAAGTCAAGCTACAAACAGAGTTAGCAACCATGCTGGAAAATAAATTCACATTTCTTGAAGACAAGATCCAAAAACAAATAGAAAATAAAATAGAACTATTGGAGAATAAGATGGAGGCAATGGAGACCAAGTTGCAGGTTATAGAAAAACAAAACCAAGATATGAACCAAACATCCCAGCAAGTAGATGTTGATACTTTAGAGAGTCTTAAAATGAAGGACATGATTAAAGCGCTAGAAGAAAAAGTTAATAGTCGCCTCACCTTAAATAGTGTGGTAGGTAAAGTAGATATCAAACCAATTAAAGATGAAATGAAAAAATTGATAGAATTAGACCATGAGCATAACAAAACGGCCTTGAACCTTCTAATCTTCGGTTTGAAAGAGGAGGTAGACAAGGATACTTTAGCCATAGCCCAGACAGAATTGCATAATAGATTACAAATTGAAACAACGTGTCTCAGAGAAGCAACAAGGTTGGGGAAACTAACTGAGAATAAAGGAAGGTTGATCCGAATAAAGGTGAGCTCTACTGACCATAAGTATGACATACTTAGTAAAACCTCAAGTCTAAAAGGAACATGAATATTTATAAATGAAGATCTCATTCCAGAAGATCAAGAAGAATTGAGAAAGGAGGTTCAAAAGGTAAATGAATCTAGGAAGGAAGGAAAGTGGGCAATAATCAGAAATAGAAAAGTCGGTATTCGAGATAGAAGCCAAAAAGATAATAATAAATAGCAATTCAACATGCTTCAGATTCTTTCTTGGAACTTTCAGGGCTTTTGCATGGAACAAAGGCCCCAAGCTAAGTTGGATCTCGAATGATGTTGATATTATTTTGATTGTTGAAACTTGGGAGAACGAAGAATCTAAGGTCCCTAACATAGATGGCTTTTCATTATGGTCTACCTAGAATAAGCGATCCTACTGTAGAGGCATTAGGGGTATAGCTTGTTACATTAAGAAGAACATCTCTCCCATGCTAGGATTTTAAAAAATGACCCTTACAACTAATATAGTTGGATAGAAATTACTGACATTTATGATAAAAAGACCTATATAGCAATCTGTTATTTCCCCCCATCAATTATAACTTCTATAAGAAAAAGAATCTAGATAAAAATAGTCCTTACAATGACTTAGAGAATGATATTTCTAGCCTAAGGAATGAAGGCAATATCCTTTTAATGGGTGACTTTAATGCTCGAACCCTTTAATGCTTGAACTTCAAGCAACCAAGCTATTCTTCTAAGCAATCATTCCAACCCTAATCCTCTTTGGTTAGACGAAGACCTTCCTCTGGCTAGCCGGTACAAAAGGAGATTTGAAGACCTCGGGGAGAATTTGTTTGAATCAAAACTAGTCAAGCTCTGTAGTGCTCAAGATCTCATAATTTGCAATGGTCTAAAGAAGTGGCCCAATTCTAGCCAGATGACTTGCATCCATGGGCTTGGTAGTAGCGTGGTAGACTATGTTATCTCCGATCTCCCTCTATACAACGAAATAACAAATTTTGAGATCTTAAACGACCACGAGCCTGACTCTAATCATAGGCCTTTACTTATAACTCTCAATTTTGTCATGCATAGAGATCCCATAGAAGATAATCCTTATAGAAATAAAAAAGATCTCTTTCTAAATGAATTAAAAACTAATTGGCTTCCTTTATCTAGTATAGACAACATAGAAGATCTCTATCATAATTTTACTACAACCCTCTCATATTATATTAACAAGTTCTCAATTGAAGTTTCAAGTAATAAAAGAAATGAAAAAACCAACCCATGGTATGACAAAGATTGTAAAAGTGTGAGGAGAGAAAGTAAGGAAGTTGTTGATGAATCTCTTAAAATTGGCAAGATAAAAATATACAAAGCCCTAACTAAAAGAAAAAAGAAAGCAGTATATTCGTAAAAGACAAGAGAATCTCTTACACCTCTCTAAGGTAGCTCCTTTCAAATTCTAGAGGTAGATTCTGACTAGGAAAACTAAAGATAATAATAAAATTGCTTTACATGACTGGAATTCCTATTTTAAAAAGCTTTATGAATCTCCAAATGTCATGGATAACTTTGAAACCCTTCTCACAATGAAAGAATTTTTCTCATTAGAAGACATTGATTTTGGGGTTAATCGCTTGGCTAATGGGAAAGCTAAGGACATTGAAGGTTACCAGGCAGAAATCTTAAAAATTGGAAGTCTTGTCCTCATCCCCCACATTCACAAGCTTTTCAATCAAGCGATCAAGCAAGGGTTCCTTAAACCATGGACTCAAAGCCTCATTATCCCTATTTTTAAAAGTGGGGTACAAATAACCCCTCTAATTATCGAAATTATGATCAACCCTCTCCTGGCCAAGTTATATGGTATTATTTTGGAAAGGACGTTGAGCATATGGCTTGAAAGTGAAGATAATCGGGCTAAAGGCCAAGTGGGTTTTAGAAAGAAGCACTCAACAACAGACCACCTCATTACACTTAGGATCATTGTGGAGGAATGCCGCAATGATAAATCCAATCTCTTTTGTTGCTTTGTGGACTTTAGAAAGGCTTTCGATACAGTTTCTAGAAACAACCTTTGGAACAGATTAGAAGAGCTAAAGTTTCCTTTTGGGTTGAGAGCTTCCGCAATAAGGTTATACGAGAATGTAATTACCAAGTTAAAAAGAAATGAGGGGTGGTCGAAAGATATTAAGTGTAATATCGAAGTTAAACATGGTTGCCCCCTCTCCCCTACCCTATTTGGCATTTACATCGACAAGCTAGAAGGTTGTTTAGAGGAAGCAGGATGTGTTGGCACGATCTTAGCTGGGATAGTCATCATCCTTCTTCTCTACGCTGATGATATTGTTCTTCTCGCAAGGTGCCCATGTGATCTTGATAAGAAACTTAGACTTCTTAGGGATTTCTGCTCTACCATGGGTATGATTGTTAACAATGACAAAACAAAAGTTATGATTATCAAATCCAAGAAGGACGCTTACGCTAATTTTATGTATGAAAATAGTAACTTGGAGGAAGTGTCAACCTACAGGTACCTAGGAATTGATATTCATCACAAGCTCAACTGGAACTATAGCATTGAGAAAAGGATTAATGGTGGATGGAAAGCTTATTTTGGTCTTGAAAATAATTGTAAAACGACAAACCTCGTAATGTGGGATAGAAATAAGTTCCTCTTTGAAACTTTAGTCACTTTGGTTATCTTATATGGATGTGAGGTTTGGGGTTGTAGCATCTTTAGAGAATCCTGGAGAAAGATTGAGCAAAACCAAAAGCATTTTTAACGTATAACCTTAAAATTAAAAGCAACACACCCTATCCTATTCTCCTTATAGAAATGGGTCTTTACCCTATCGAGAGCCTAGCTATGACTAGGCTTTTGTTGTACAAGCACAAACTCAATAACATAGGAGACCATAGACTTCCTAAGCTAGGTTTAAATTCTAGCCAAAACCACCTAAGGCTCAAACGAGGTTGGTATAAAGACACGAGGGCCTGGTTAAACCATTGGGAGATCGACAAGAATGTTACATTGCAAAACATTAATAACATTACAAATATTGTTACTTCTAAGTTCAAAGAAAAAATGTGGTGTGAGAAAGATTTAGTAGCTAAAAGAAAATTAAGATAGTATAAGGAGGTCATCAACCCCACCCTAGAATATCAAAAGTATCTCTCTGTTTTAACTAGCTCAAAGAAGAAAATCAATATAGCCAAGATTAGAACGAACTCTCATGAGCTCCATAGTGAAACGGGTCGTTGGGCAGTTCCTAAAACACCATGGATGGAAAGGGTCTGCCATCTCTGCGAGAATACGAACATCGAGGATGAAAATCACTCCCTCTTAGAGTGCCCTGCGTACAACCACATTAGATCTCATTTCAAAATCTTTGTTGCAATACTGACCTTCCTAGCCTTTTACGATGTCAAAATTACAGTGAGCTCGAGAGGCTTCTCTCCAAGCTTTTTGAGCATAGGAATAAAATCTTAAATCAAACTAAATAATTCGTTTCTTTAGGTCCGAAAGACCAAAGTTTGGTCTCAGTGGACGTTAACCACCACCACCACCACCACCACCACCACCATCATCATCATCATCAACATCAAAAACTCCTTTTTTTCCATGATGGAAAAAATTGAATAAGTAAATACCTTCAATAATCATTCAAGTTTAATCAGTATAAAACGCACAATAACCATGACTTAGCCTTAGTGGTTAGGAGGGTTTAATGATAACCTCCAACCCAGGTTTCAGTCGCATGACATGACTCTGTTGATAACCTTAAAAAAAAAAAAATGTACAGCTATGTCGAACTTCTTCAATACTAAAAAAAAACAAACAATGACTTGCTGTAAGGCACACGGTAATCATAACACAACGTTTCAAAAATGAAATAAAGATCATCCATACTTTTAAGCCATAGTTAGCATGCAAAACTACAGGAGATTCGTTCACTTGAATGTTCAGAGATAATGGCGTCAGTTCAGTTGAGAATGATTACAAGATCATGTAAAGTGTACCCAATTTTATTTTATTACGTCATGAAAATCACCAGCAAAGCATCGAGGACCCACTCTGTAAGTGAACATTAATAATAGTATATTTATTTCACAAACAAAAATAATATAGATTTTAGATGAAATCATTATTAATATTTTTTTTCTAGTGTATAATTTAGTTGTCAAAACATATTATAATTTAGTTGTCAAATTAGTAGCGAAGGCAATTATTTTTAGTTGTTAATCATAATGTAGGCTGATTCATCACCTTTATTCAAGGAAAACTAAACCACCTAAAATAACCCACTAGACCGTTAACTTATTTCTTAAATCAGAAGAAAAATGAACTCTTAATCAAACAGAAACAATTTTAAAACATTAATATTATGACTATCTAATAAAAAATTAGTTATTTTTAAATTTAAAATATTTAAAAATGATATATACAAATTTTTAATAATAACATTTTATTATTAAATAAATTATTTTATATCAATATTAAAGTTGAACCCTAAATAAATTAATAAGAATTCATGGAAATAGTCCAAACACTACATGGAATATGAAATATTAGTGTAAGTGATAGAGATCCAAGTTTCATCAGAAATTTTTGGACTGAATAATTTCTTTGTTTGGGTACTCAATTGGCTCATAACTCATCTTAACATCCTCCATTTTATGGGAATATTGAGATTGTGAATAACTCATTAGAAGGATACCTACATTTTTTTGCATCTAATAAATAGACATAATGGGTGAAATGGTTTCCCTTGGTAGAGTGGTGGTAGAGCACATCCTTCCATACTTCATAAAAAATGTCACTAGTTATGGCACTTTATGGGTATCATCGTCCATCCATCACATCACCATTGAAAGGCACTATATAGGCTCAAGTAGTAGAGGAACACATCGAACACCAACAAGACGTTCTCAAACTATTAAAGAAAAACTTGGTTATGACACAAAATAGGATGAAACAAAACACATATCAACATCAAAATGAAAGGGATTTTGAAGTGGGGGATTGAATATTGTGAGACTACAACCATATAATTTTTTTACCTCAAGTAGCAAAATAAGGAAAAAAAATTAGGTTTGAGGTATTATGCGCCTATAAGGTGTTGAAAAGGATTTGAAGTATGGCCTACAAATTGGAGCTACCTCCATCTTCACATATACTTCTTTTCTTCCATGTTTATTTCTTAGAGAAGGTAATCGACGATAAGATCCCTGTCCAAACTCTCCTACTAGAGATTATTGATGAAGATAAAATAATACTATAACCATAAATATTTTTGGAAACATGGACTAAGATGATAAGAAATTGAGCAATTACTGAGTACCTCTTCAAATAGAAGAACCTACTAGTGGAAGAAACCACATAGGAAGATGAGTGTTTCATGTAGAAACGTCCACATATAGTCAAGTGTTGAGGAAATAACTTCTTTGAATGGGAGGGACATTTTAAGCCCTATATAAGCCTAATGTTAACCCAAAATCCCTTTATTAATCCCTATATACTAAGTGATTACATTTCTACTGTTAAAAAATTGTTAGGTAGGCTGGAACCCCTGATGATCCGATTTTATTATAATTGTATCCTTTGTCTCCGATATATATATATACTATGGAAACCTAGTCTTAGAATCATAAAATATTGTCTTGTCAATTGTATTTATTTTATAAGGAGGTTTCCCCCTTGAAGTGGACTATAATTATTGTCTTCTTATCATTCTTAAGGCACAAGGATCATAACGAATGATAAGAAAAATACTATATACGTTAAACATATATGCATTTAAAAAAACATGTGACGAGATTCTAACCATGGAGACACACCTCAACTTTATTATATATATTCTTAATTTGTAAACAATTTTTGTTACAACACCATGATTTATCAATACCACATGCCTGAAAAATCATAACCCTTTTTATATGAAATTTGTTCATATGACATTCTTTTTTAATTAATGAATTTAATTAAAAGGGGAAGAAAAACATAACTACTTTGGAAATAAATCTCATCCTTCGATTTGTATATACTGCTAAGAATATTCTAAAATATTCTATCAAGGTGAAATATCTACCATCCACGTAATAATTATTGATAATTAAGTTAAAATCATGGATGCCCTATTCCAAAACAGGCATGCCTATTGGTAGATATATGACTACATTTTACTATTTTTTTGTTCATAAATATTTTATTAATTTTTAATATTTTTTAAGTATTAAATTCATAATTATATATTCCTATTGTTTCCTACCATTTGTAGAATAGATAGTGATAGGGCGTTAGGGCACTTTGTGGTGAAAAAGTCACCATTTTGAAACCCTGTGGGAAAAAATGTAGCCATGCTAAGAGCTAGTGTGGCCTAGGCTGGGTGTGATCCGTGTGTGGTTTTGGCAATTTAGATTCCCCTAGGTAGTGGTTGCCCAAGCCATAGATTAGGCATGTCAATCATCTCAGGATTCACATTACCTAACCAAATATATATATCTTCCCATTATTAAGATATGAATTTAATGACATATATGTAATAAACTTATTTATTTAAGATTTTGTTATCTCTAAAAGATATAATTTTTCTATTTCTTTAAATTCTTATTATCCTTGAAATATTTAATTTTTCTTAATAATTATGTTTTTTAGCATATTATTTATTAAAAGTTTGTGAATTAATTTTCTTTTAATAGAATAATATATGTTATGGTCATAAATGAACGATGATGTCATAGTCTTGTCATCTCCTTTACATTAAAAAATGGAGTTTCAAATATTAATTACATTTCATCTCTAAATCCATGTTTATCTTTTCACATTTACGTAGTATAGTTGTGATTATAAAATAACAAACGACATTCTAGAAGGGAGAAAATGGCATCAATATGTGTCTATCAACCGCATTTACTAATGTAGTTTTGCTAGTTTACATATAATATAATATAAACACATTGATAATTAGCATAGAAAATCAATGTCTTTATATTATTTTTTCACTTAACTAACTGTGTTTAAAGGCTACCATATGATGTTTCTAGGAATATTAGGCCATATTTATATTTGTTATCTTCTAAAAATGGTGACATATGCATGGAACTAATTAACAATAGTTCCTAAGAAAGGATTTCAAGATCCAAATATTTGGAAGGTGAGTCTCAGGTTTTCTAGCCACACATCTCCTATTGTGGTGAACTTCTAAGATTGTTAATCACAAAGCCTCATTATATATCTATTCATCAAGTTCAACCTCAAAAAAACCCGAGTATTATGGACTAAATGGGAAACATGCTTAAGGCTTATAATTCCATTATGAATCAAAAGTAAAGACAAACCAAAGAGATAATCAGTGTCAAATTATTAATGATACCATGCGGCAGGCAAGGCCAAATGAAGATCTATGTGATAAATAGTAGTATAATCTATAAAATAGTAGTGATATCCGAAAAAGTTTCAAAGCATTGATTAAATGGGTCCCTACTACAAAAGGAATGATAAGTATGAGAGAAAGATCCATTTTTCCTATGGAAAATGGGGTAGATTTATATGAAAAGAGTAAATAATTGTAGAGGAAATTTTTGAAGATAAAGGATGTGATTTAAACCCTAAGCCCTAATAAGACCCAATTAATGTGGAGTTGATATAAAGCCACATTTTAAAGGAAGCATAAAACTGCAATAAAATCATATGCATGGAAGCCCATAGACTTTCAATTCATCCTCCTATTAAGGATCCAAGTTCACTTACACCAATAAAATTTCCTACTATGGTGTTCATTATCCATTCACAAAGGGAGGTTTTTCAAGGCCAAGTGGTGTATAAAGATGGACACTTGTTTATAATATCCAAGCTTTGGATAAAGAACATGGTACACATGTTAATACAATCAACAAACATATAGAAGCACACCATCACATCAAATATTTAAGATATGTATAAATTAATAAACATGTTAATACCATCAACAAACATATGGAAGCACACCATCACATCAAATATCTAAGATATGTATAAATTAATAAATTCACTATAAATAAATTTGTGGGCCCATCTCTTGACTATTTTTTCACATTGCTAATATCTTATCCTTCACCATATCCCTACTACCTATCCCCGTCCTTCCTTGTCTTAGTAGCTAGAGAGGCATAGAGAATATGTTAATGTGTTCTTGCAAAGGCTATCATGTGTTAGTGAGATGTTATCCTTAGAAAAAGAACAAACCCTACCTGAAATGTCGATACTATCCCGGTGTTAGAGATTCCACCTTGTGATTTCAGAGAAGTATTTGTTTCATTTGTTTACGATTGTTATGCTCTCTTTCTAGTTATTTTAACAGTCGTATTTTATTAAATTTTATCCAAATCAATGGGAAACTTCTAGTATTACAAGGATTTTGGATGAATTTTCCTTTGGTATCCTTAGAATGCCTTAGTTTTTGTAATATTTAGGCTCATTTAAACTCTAAGACTGTGGAGGATATGTCAAGATGGGTTCCTCACCCTAGGCACACCAGAGGCAAGAATAAGCAATACTTGGATATGATGGCTCTGCACTTGCAGATGAACACTGTCTTGGGTCTCATCTTTAAATATAAGCAAGTGGATTTTTATAATGCCTTCGCCTCCTTGGAAGACATCAAAAGGGGGCTTTGAAACCAATATTTTTTCTTGGGTAGGATTGACTCCCATCTGGCACATGTGGAAGTCCATATCTCTTGTGAGTCAAATAGTGGTGATTTGATGGACCCTTTGGGCTCTAGTGCGAGGGTCCCTATAACAATCTCCTGCTCGGACAATGATCAGTGACCAAACAAGATGGCTTATTAATTCAACTGATTATGCTTCAGTCTTCAACTCGAGAAAAAAGGCACATTTTTATTTGAAGGTCCTGACAACTATTGTTTTTTGGCACGTCTTTGCGTACGTTTTTGTTTATGAATTTTTATGGTACCAACTATGGCGTTTTCATGGGTTTGTTTTGATAATTATGTTTTGGTGGAAACACAATGTATGGTGGCTTAATGCTTCTATTGCCGACCTGGGTGCTCTATGGTTGTATTATAAAGGTGTGAATATGGTGATTACATGGGTCATTTGTGGAAATTTATTTGTTGGCAATGTAATGGGTTATGGGATAATGTTCTTGTTTCCAACCCGGGCACAAAACTATGTATGGTTTCTTCTTTTTTTTGCCTTATGTGTGGACTTTCCAATCAGAGTCTCTCATATTGAAGTGCTTCAAGGGGAAACAAACTACTGAGGGAGTAATCTAAAAAAAATATGTATCTCTATTTTTCTGAGTAATACAAAAGCTTCAATTTACTAAAAAAATATCATAACTTTTCTTTAATTTAATTTAACAGTTATACTTCATTAAGGTAGAAATTTAATTAAAATTTAGTATATTTAATTAATTATATTTTAAGAATTGTATATTTGAATAATTTTTCATTCTATAGAATCACTATATAGCTTCAGATGGTTATCAATTGGTCATAATATTTTTTAATAGGTTTTGTTTTATTAATTTTTTTTATGGAAAGAGGAATCTTCAACTAGGTCAGTTTTGCACTCGTGACATGGGATCAATTCCAATTGTTACCACTATAAACCATACAACCTTGCCCCTGTGAATCACACATGGGTTAGGAATTTGAGAGATTGAACATGGGACCTTTCACTCACATTAATGGGATTGAAAAGTCTTACACTTCAGAGTTTGTCTAAGACTTGATACAAATACAAAAGCATAATTAATTGTTGTCTGAGTTCTTATGTTCCTAGCTTCAGCAAAGAACATAAAAAATATTCAAATTTTGGGGAACTCCAATTGTGTGATTGATTGGTTGGTAGGAAAAGATAATTTAGACGTTCTTAATCTTGCAGGATGGAAAAGGAAAATATAATAGAAGAATAAAAACTTACAAGTTATCAATTTCTAGAATATCTACATCGAGTTCAATGGAACTGCTAACAGCCTATCAAAAAAGCTTTCCAAATGAAACCTGGCCATATTTATTATGAAGAACTCATTGAAACTACCATACAAGCCACCTACACAATCCCTCTAGACTGAGATCATTCAGTGGGCAAGCAAATTTCTACTTCAAACTCTCCATCTATAAAACAATCAAAAGATGGAAAATCAATTTTAATGATGTTATCTCATCTCTTTTGCTTGTGTATATTTTCAATGGTTACAATCAACATGTAGTTTTACCCTATGTAGTGTTCCAATTGTAATCTTTACCAAATGTCATATTTATATCCGCTGATGATACATACATAGCTGAAATATTGGCTTTTGTTTTACTTATTTTGAGGAATTTGCAATGTTTACGTAAAATTCGACTGCACTTTTTTTTATTTTCCTTAACAGGAAAAAGTATCACTTTCAATTGAAGTTGATTTACTTTTAATTGAAAAAAATAAATTAATTACTTAATTTAAAAAGTTGTCTAAACGCGACTTGATTGGCGGGTTTTTCCGTAAATCTGAAATTTATTGGAGCAAGTTTGAAGCTAATAGCGTTCCATAAATAATTGCAATTAAAAAACCATTTTAAAACAAATTAAAAATTAATTAGATTTACTTTAAAAACCTCCGTCCCACATTGTGGTTTTCCCGTCAAATCTTTGTAGTTTGTACTTCCTCTGTTTTGTGAGCGTTCACACAAAACAAGGTGTAACTCTTCACCAAACAACGTGAGTAGTTGACACACGCATCACAGTTTTCCGTTAATTAAATTATATATAGAATTACCACATTCTAACGAGTTAAGACTTTACATATATAAGTATTTGTGTGCTTTAAACAATGGAGTCTGCGTGAGAGATTTGGGTGAAGCATATTTCAGATTATGAATGTTTACACTTAGGAGAGCGAGACATCGAAATGTAGAAGCGATTTTTGTACTTGATATCCTGCTGACACTTATTTCTCTAAGTAAAAAAAACACTATAGTATTAATGCTCAACTATAAGGGTTGATCATTACAGACAACCATAAGGTTGAACAATACATAGACCATAATAATAGTAATCAAATAAGCTCTTTAATGGTAATTAAATACAGGTTAAAAGTGAATTGAGCATGTCTCTTTTGTCTTGGAATTTCAGTGATGATATGGGGATTACCCATCCATTTCGATATTAAAATAACTTTTAATTTTTGTTAAATATGGATAATTTTTGGATATAATATGAATAACTTTAGATATAATATGGATAATTGTACTCAAATGTTTTGATATTCGTAATTTTTATATAATATTATATAAATATTTAAAAATGATGGTGCTTTAACAAAACCTACGTGGTGGTATGTCATTGAATTGTATGCATATAATAGTTTTGGTTGAAATGATGCCTGTGAAGTTGAAGTTATTTGAAATAAAAAATTTCATTAAAAAATTATAATTGAGGGAATATAAGAGATTATCGCTTTGATTGCAACTTTGACTAGAGTATAACGGAAACACTTTCGGCTCTATCTATAGGTTTAAGCATATCTATATCCGTACAACATAGGTATATCCAATGCATTAATGACATACTTTAGCTGAGTGGTGAATAGATCATTCAACCAAGAAAATGTCAACCTGCTTATAAATCCTACACTAGCATAACTTTTTAGGGTTCCACTAGGAAAATCAACCTGGTTATAAATCCTGCACTAGCATAAATTTTTGGGGTTCCAAAGTTATCTTGTTGTGGAATAGGTATTTTATTAGGTAATATATTTTTAGAAAGACTATTATAATTTTCTATCACGACTACTTTTGTAGGGCCTTTAATAGCAATCACCAAAAGTGTTGAGATTAGTGAAAGAGTCACAAGCAATATGCTATAGTCAAATATGTTATGTAATAAATGAGTTGTCACTCATGAAAGAAACATCATGTGAACGCATTTCATAAACCCGCAGGATGAAGTTAGATACCTAGCAACATTTAAAAAAAATGATGTGAAGATGGTGTAGACTTGTTTTCAAAACTGATAAGAAGAAGCGAAAGTGACAAAGTCATTGCTTGGGAAAAAAATACACCATGTGATGAAAACTAGCACGAGGTTGTCTTCCATGATAACCAACCCATGAGTGAACAATAGTATCAAGTTATGCTTAGAATTATTGTGATTATTTGAACAACCAGTAAATTTCCCTTGGTTACAACAATACTTTGTCCTTTTGTGACTTGGTTATGATGCCACAGATTGTTGCTCACAACTACATGTATTGCAAACCCTAGGAAGGCAACTTAAAAGCAGTCTGTATAGATGAGGAAACTAAATTTTCAATGTTTTGTGCGAGTAGAACTAGATGAAACCATTGCAAGAGGGTCATGGCTAATGTTTTCATCTCTAGATTGCTAGAACCCAACCACGATACTCTTGTGATTGAATCCTTCAATGGGCTCAAAAATTTTGTATCCAAATCGAGAAGAGAAAAATTAACATTGCAGCTTAATAAAGGTTAGGGAAAAGCATAAAGATTTGACTAAGAAAAAATATAGTCAGTTGTTCACCATCCATTCTTGTAATATAGTCAAATTCACATTGTTTTAATAATGTAGAGTTAAATTTTGTCAAAAACGATGTCTAATAAAAAGTTCATCTAAGAAAAATAATAAACCTTTCATTTTATTTAAATCGGTATAAGGGTAGATCCAAAACCTCTAGAGTCATTATTTGTAATTACTAATAAGATAGAATTATCCATTGGAAAATATTAAAAAAATAGGAAACCTTTGTCTAAATGTAGAGATGTATAAAATAGTAATGCATCTCAAAATTAAATGCAATTTTTAAAAATGTTACACATAAACGATCGAATTATTTATATTGCTAACAGGTAATATAAATTGATGAGCCCCAGAAATGGGTAATTATATGGGCTCATTCTGCCTCTTATTTTGACTTAATCCACCATTCTCATTAGTTTATTGCATGTTTTTGAATATATTTATGCTAATAGAGTGAATTGGGTTAGTCACTTTGCCATGTAGTCTAATGAATGTTTTATGCAGATTTTTTGGCCAATTTTGGACAAAGTCAAAGGATTTATGAGCAAATGGCAGCCAAAACTCGTGGAAAACAGGGAAGAGGATTTGTAGGGGGGATGTCTCCTGCATTTATGACCTCTTTCCTCGAATCCTCCATCAGCAACTCGGAGCACAGAGGTCCACATTGATGATTCCAAGGGGCAGCCAAGCAAGTAAAGAAGGACTGTTGTTTATCTCCAGTCCTAGGAAGCCGAGTTCCTTGATTTTAGGAGGAATATTGAAGGACTCCATTTGTATAAATAAGAAGGCTTAGAGCCTCAGTAGGTTAGCCAGTTATTAGTAGATTTTAGTACTTTTGTGCAGCATTGTGTTCAGCTCATTTTTGAGTTCCTTTTTTAGAACAGTCTATGTAATGTAACTACTATTTTTTAATGAAGATGAAACAATTTTTGAGCCAGCACTGATCTCTTTTAGAGGGTTGAAGCTCTTGGGTTAGGGCCCAACCCAAGCTGCCCAACACCTCCTATTGTGTACTTATATGTTTTTGCTTCAATTCATGAGATAATTTTTGTTGCATAGATTCATTTACTTTGTTAGATTAAGTTGCTTTTGATGGTTAGTATAGTTGTTTTAGTTTTAGTTGCTCAAGTAGGTTACTGCAGTGACAGAATAAGATTCAAAAAGGCCAACAATAGGCCCTGATCGCCTTTCTCCCTTCCTGGGACTATGATTTAAAGTCAAGGCACTACTGATGGCACCAAAAACACAGTTTTTTCTCTTCCATGCAACTGCTAGTGTGATAACTTGATTTGGGAAAGTTGATATTGGTTTAGATTTAGTTGCTTAGATAATTTCTTGTTCTTTTCCCATAGATCTGTCTGCATGCCTTTCTGTTCATCGGTTACTATTCAATATTTTCTATTCGTAGGTCAGAAATTATGTCAAGCTAGACAAAGTTCTATTTTCATGGTATAGTTAGTTCTTTCTTTGTTCAGTTTTGATAAGTAAATGTGCAGATCTCTTGCAGGACATCTCAGCTCACCATACATCCATATAACAGCCAACATCATCCCACCTCTCACAGATTTCCCAACTCATTCGCAACTTTTCGCCAATCTGCCCTAATTTCTGTGTTATTTCCATAAAGCTATTTTCTTGCCATTTGAACAAATCCAACCATCACGTTCATTCTTGATCTTCCTTGACAATTTCTAGACACCTCAACACCTTCATCTAGCCTCCAGTTCCCCTTTCCCATCATTTTTTCACCTTCAAATCTCTAAAAATAGCTCTTGGCCTCCTCTTGTAGATCCTCCTATAGATCCCCTGCAGCCTCCTGTAGAATTTCCTGTGAGTGATTTTTCGAAGTCTGATCATTATGGAAGTCTCTAGAAGGGTACTAAGGGCTTCTTAGGACCTCTCTACACCTTCCTCTGCCTCTGCAACAACCAAATCCATCTTCCTTTGCCACCAAACCTCTGCACAATCACAACCAGATAAATCACAAGCATAATAATTTCACATAAAAACACTCAAAAGCACAAAAAGATGTTTTCTTCTCATTTCTTTTCAGAAGTAGCTTGAATAAATGCAATTTACCTTTTCAGTAGTCAATGGCACTCATTTCTTCAGTTTTCATCTCTTTTCTTGCAAAAGTAGGGTTAATAGGTAAATTAGGGTTTGCGTTACATTTCAGTTCTTCTTCTCTTTCTGCAAATAGAATAGCCCCTGTAGAGTTAGTTTTCTTTTATCACAGTCAAAGCTTCTTTTGAGAACTCATAGAAGTTGGCTTAAGCTCCTAGCAAACTTGCGTTAGCTGACCAAGTGATAGCCTACAGTAAGAGCTAGTACTTGTGCATATAGCACCGTTGCTTCCAAGTTTGTTACGAACTACCGGGTTGATAAAAGTAAAGTAGGAAGCCCTAGGAGTTGCAGCATTATTGCTGCAATACTGGTGCTCACCACTTTTTGGCGCTGTTGTTGGGGAAGCGTCAGAGTATTTTGTGATTACTGCTTTTCTTCTATTTTCTACTGCAACATTCTGCTAAGTAGTTTATTTCAGCAAAAGTAGAGTAGTTTTTTCATTTCAATTCTGCAAAAGTAGATTAGGCATTTCCTGCTTTCATTTCAATTCTGCAATTTCATTTCAGTAAGCGTAGATTAGGCATTTCCTGCTTTCATTTCAATTCTGCAATTTCATTTCAGCAAGCGTAGATTAGACATTTCCTTCTTTCATTTCAATTCTGCAATTTCCATTCCAACAAAGTAGATTAGTCATTTCCTTGCTTTCATTTCAATTCTGCAATTTCCATTTCAGCAAGATTCATTTCAGTTAGTTGCAATTTGTTGTTCAATCCATTTCAGTTTTGCAGGTACAAGCAGAAAAAAACAAAAATCACCCAAAAAGAGATTTCCTTTCATGCCTCGTAGGAACAGAGACAATTCAGGAAAATTCCTACCCAACACCCCCACCACATCACTAAGTCACCCTTCTCTCTTCTTTGGTGGCAGTGATCCAGAAGAACCTATAGGCGAACCACCAGAGATATATGAAGATCCTATAGCAGAAGAAGAACAAGAAACCATTCCTCTTGAGACCATGGCTAAAAACAAAAATGTTAGAGGAAATGGGGAAAGAATAGAGGGTGCCTTTCCTATCCAGGAGACCAATGGGGACACTAAAATGAAAAACATAAGTCCTTCAGCCTTACCTCACTTCCATGGATTGACTACCGAAGACCTTGATACCTTCTTATTTGAATTTGCAGTTCTCTGTCGAACCTATGACTATGCAGAAGATGAGAAGAAGTTGAAACTGTTTCCTTCTACCCTCAAGGATGCAACATTACGCTGGTTCATGGGGTTACCTGGAAACAACATCACAACTTGGGCTCAGATGCAGCAAGCCTTTAACAACAAATACCGGGACTACTGTAGATCAAAGGATACCAAGGAAGAAATCTTCCGAATGACCATGGGAAGTGATGAGTCCTTAGAAGACTATGAAGAGAGGTTTTAGCTCAGTTATAAAAGGGCCAGGTGCATGCTTGACCCCGAATCTCTGAAGTTGGTCCTTCTCAGAGAAGTCCCTGAAGACCTTCTAGATACCCTCCATTTGCTGGCTGGGCGAGACATCTACCAACTACCTTATGATGACATAAAGACTGTGTTTAGAAAACATTCTAGGTCAGCCAGAAAGAGAGGTAGGGGAAGTCAACCTTTAGCCAGTACATCCTCATCCAGTTTAGCTCTTAGAAGTGAATTTGAGAATCGGCTGGAAGATTTCAAGAGCGAGATGAGGCAGACTCTTGCCATGTAAATGGATACCTTGCATATCAAAAGGAAACAAGAGGAAGCCGAGAGGGCTTTGGCCATCTTTTGTCCTAGGTGCACTAGAAGGCACCCTCAGAACGAATGTCCATTGAACTCTATAGAAGTGTGTTCAATCTGTGAAGAAGACCATCCTATGAAGCAGTGCCCTTCCTTGCCCGGACTTAAATATGAATATCAAGGGGCCGAAGGAGCCACTAAACCACTCTATTTCATGAACCAAAGGAGGCCACATGGGCCCAGAACTTACCAGTAGGGAATGCAAGGGACATCCCAGACCTATTACAACCCTAATCAAGCCACTTCCATGCCTTCTTGGGGTCCCCCTGCTCATCCTTCCTGGTCCACACCCCCTTTTTGGTCATATCCATCTCAATATCATGCTCAACTAGTTGCTCATTTGTTTCACTCTTATGCTCAGCCACAGCCTCAGTGGAATGCACCTCATCGGGGGTGGAGGCCCCAATACAACTCTCCTCCTGCTCTTTTGCCTCCACCACCTGTTCAACCACAACCATTTCCTCTTGCTCCACTAAGGCAACCTCAAATACCTGCTCAACCAAACTCAAACCCCAATAACAGACAGGCCCAGCAGGTATACAATGGAGAAACATCATGCTCGACCTATGCTATGGAGATTCAGGAGATTAACCTACGATCTAGGAAGGTTCTCCCAAATAACCAACCTCCCCCTAAGGAGGATGAGGAAAAACAAGAAAGTGAACCAAAGGCCATTCCACCCTTTCCTGAGAGATTAACTGGAACCACACAACCGACCCCAGAAGAAACTGAACTTCTAGGAGAATTAAAACAGTTATGTGTAAAGATACCACTTCTCCAAGCCATAAAGTATGTGCCTATATACAACAAAATGATCAAGGAGAAGTGCTTGAGGCACCCAGGCAGGCGCAGGAGAGATGCTCCAACCATCAATGTCATAGGACAACTGTCCGACCAGATGTTGGGGCAGGTGATCTGTCCGAAATATCTAGACCCTAGAAGTCCTGTAGTCGATGTCCACATCAATGGCACCATAATCCACCATACCTTGATTGATCTAGGGGTTGCCATTAATGTGATGACCAGGGACACTATGCTCAAGCTCAACCTTCAGGGCTCGAGAAAGACCACAACAGTACTGCAGTTAGCAGACCCCTACACCGTGACCCCTAAAGGGATTGTGGAAGATGTAATGGCCTCCATCGATTCTTGAGAGTACCTTACTGATTTCCTGGTCCTCCAACCAAAGGCAAAGCTCACTGGGTATCCTCTCATCCTAGGAAGACCTTGGTTGGCTACTGCAGATGCCTACATTAGTTGTCGAGCTAGGAACATGACAATCAAGAATGGGCATATGTCCAAGCAGCTAGTCCTATATCCTCCTTCCCAACCTTTGTTAGAACATGATTTACCTCTCTCGTTGGAGCAGGAAGATGAGGATGAAGTCTATTCCGCACCACTGTGTGCAGTAAAAGCTACCATGGGGGGCCCACAAACCGAGGATGATCTTATTGAAGACTTGATTCAGAATCCACCCCCTAGTGTGTTTCCATTAGAAGAGTTGGTGGAAGAAACCAAAGCCAACCCTTTAGTTGATCTCTATGTGGCTGATCCGACCTCTCTCCGAGTTAAGAATGTGGAATTTGGCCCAAAAAGAACCTTGAAGATCAACTCATCCCTATCCACCTCTTAGGAGAAAGAACTGTGTAGCTTATTGAGAAACCACTCGGATGCTTTTGCTTGGAGCTATAAGGAGATGAAGGGAGTCCACCCTTCAGTCTGTACTCATCACATTTACATTAAGGAAGATTGCAAACCAGTCAGGCAGCCTCAAAGGAGGATGAATCCAACCCTTAAGGACATTGTCAAAGAAGAACTGCAAAAGTTATTGGATGCAGGATTCATCTACCCCATCTCTGATAGCGAATGGGTCTCTCCTTTCGTGCTAGTGCCAAAGAAAAATGGGAAGTGGAGAATCTGTGTTGATTATCGAGAACTAAACAAGGCCACCAAGAAGGACCATTTTCCTTTGCCTTTCATAGATCAAGTGTTAGATGGCCTGGCAGGGAAGAAGTTCTTCTCCTTCCTAATTGGATTTAGTGGGTACAACCAGATCCAAATCAGCCAGGAAGACCAAGATAAGACCACTTTCACTTGTCCTTGGGGTACCTTTGCATACCGAGTCCTTCCTTTTGGGTTGTGCAATGCTCCTGCCACTTTCCAGAGAGCAGTATTGAGTATATTTACTGAACTGGTTCATGATTCAGTGGAAATCTATATGGATGACTTTACCCCTTATGGTTCTAACTTCCAGGAAGCTTTGACTAACCTGGGAAAAGTTTTAGACAAATGCATTGAAATGAACCTGTCCCTCAGTCCTGAAAAATGTGAATTCCTGATGACTGAAGGGACCGTGCTAGGTCATACAATTTCTCAGCAAGGATTACAGGTGGATCCCAACAAAATTGCCATCATCCAAAGGGTCCCACCTCCTCAAAAGGTAAGAGATGTTCAGAGTTTCCTAGGCTTAGCAAGGTATTATAGAAGATTCATTAAGGATTTTAGTAAGCTAGCCTCTCCATTGTTTGGTCTTTTAGGGAAAGATGCTGAGTTCATATGGACTGACAACTGTTAAGAGGCTCTGGATACCTTGAAACGTAAACTAGTGACTGCCCCAATTTTGAGAGGTCTGAACTGGGCCCTACCTTTCCACATTCATACAGATGCCTCGAACAAAGCGATAGGAGCAGCCTTAGGGCAAATTGATGAGAAGCTACCTTATGCCATATATTTTGTAAGTAAAAACTTGTCCAAGGCAGAATTAAACTACACTGTAACCGAAAAGGAGCTCCTAGTTGTAGTCCATTCCCTAAATAAGTTCAGACACTACATCACCGGCTATCAAACATTCGTACACACTGATCATGCTGCAATTAGGTATTTAATGAACAAACCAGATGTAAATACTCGTATTATTAGATGGTTACTTTTATTGCAGCAATTTGATTTAACCATTGGTTATAAGCTGAGTAAGGAAAATGTTGTTGCTGATTTTCTGTCTACACTAGATCTGCCTGCAGGTGAAGAAGGAATGGTGGATGATGGAATGCCAAATGAACACCTATTTTCTATCTCAGTACTCTCTCCATGGTTTGCTGATATAGAAAATTACTTGGTTTCAGCACAGTTTCCGCCACACGTGTCCTCAAAAGAGAAGAGTAAGATCGTGAGGAAAAGTGCCCCATTCACCTAGATTGGGGGCAACCTTTTCAAACTTGGCCCATATCAGATTTTGAGGCGATGTGTCAGGGAGGAGGAAGTTTTTGACATTCTCCTAACCTGTCATGATGGGCCCTGTGGGGGCCATTTTGCAGCAAAGAGGACTGCCTTCAAAATTTTGCAAGCAGGTTACTATTGGCCCACTCTTCATCAAGATGTCAAGAGATATATCTGATAGCCCCAAAAATGGGTAACTTATTGGGCTCATTTTGCCTATTATTCTCGATGAATCCATCATTATTCATAGTTTTATGCATGCTTTTGAATATATTTATGTTAATTGAATGAATGAGAATAGTCACTTGACCACAAAGTCTAATACGTGCTTATTGCAGATTTTTGGACATATTTTGGACCAAGGTCAAGCATTTATGAGCAAGTTGACAGCCAAATACGAAGGAACAAGGATGAGGATTTGTAGGAAGGGTGTCTCCTACACTAAATGACCCATTCCTCAAGTTCTCCACCATCAACTCGGAGTTCAACAGCCCACCAAAGATGATTTCAAGGGGCAGCCGAGCAGATTTTGTGAAGTGGCTGATTAACTGCAGTTTTGAGTAGTCAAGCCCCTAAAGTTAAGGAGGGCTGTTGGGAGTCCTCATGGTGCATAAGTAGGAAGGCTTCAAGCCTTGGTAGTTTAGCTATTGAACAATTGTTTTTCACACTTTAGTGCAGCTCTGCCTTTCAGCTCATTTTCGAGCTCTTGTTGCAAACAGTTTTGTGACATGATTATTTTTTGAGTAATGGAGATAAATTTCACTTTGCACCAGCTCTGAGCTTTCTTAGGAGGCTGTAGATCTTGGGGTTGGGCCCAACCCAAGTGCCAGTACCTCCTTTGTGTACTTTTATGTGTTTTCCCTGCATTCATAGAATAATTGTTGCTATTTAGGTTAAGATCTTGCTTTGTTACTTAGGTTGCTTTTGATGATTAAAATAGCTTTTCATGCTTCAGGTTGACTTGACAGTTTGGTAATAGAAAAGATATGCAGAAAAAGGCCATCAAGTAATCCCTGATCTCACCTCTCCCTCCTTGGGACCATGAGTTGAGACCAAGGCATACTTGCTGCCACAAAAACATTGTTTTTGCCTTCCCAATGCAATTGCTAGTGTTAGATTTTTAGTTGGAAAAGTTGCTACCAGTTGTACTTGCATCTTTAGATCTGTTCTTACTTAGTTTCCATAGTTATCTTGCATGATCTCCTGTCTATAAACTTCTATTCATCATGTTTCTAGTTTTTATGTCAGATTAGGTCAAAGTAGATAGATCTCTGGTTTTTCTAGTCTTTCTTCGATCAATTTTGAGAAATAGTGTGTAGAGAACCTGTAATACATCCCTGTCTATCCTTCCTTCATCATACAACTTGCTCCAACCCCTAATTCCAGATTCCTTCCCTTCATTTGCCACACTTTCCCAATTTGACATAATTTCTACATTCTTGTGCAGCATTGCTCCCTCCATCCTTGAACAAATCCAACCACCTTCATCACTCCTTAGCTTCATTTACCAGGTCCTAGACCCCTTCACATCCTCATCCATCCTCCATTTCCACTTTCCCACCATTTTTTCACCATCAACCCTCTAAAATCTTCTTTCGACTCTTCCTGTAGAACATCTTGTAGAACCCCTGCAGACTTCCTGTAGAAGTTCATGTGAGCAGTTTTTTGAGATCTAATCGTTGTGAAACTCTGTAGAAGGGTGCTAGGGACCCCTTAGGTGCTCTTCTCAACTTCCCAACTGCCTACAAGTGCCCACTCCATTTCCTTTCGCCAGTCAACCTCTGCACAGTAAAAAACAGTTAAAGCACATGCATAATAATTCTGCAAGATTACTCAAAAATACAAAAAGATGTTTTTTCTTAGATTTTACTTCAGAATTAGCTTATTCACATGCATTTTACCTTTCCAAGAGTCAATGGCATCCATTTCAGCAGCTTTCATCTTTTTTCTTGCACCAGTAGGGTTAGTCGGTAAAACTAGGGTTTGCTAGGGTTTGCATTTCCTTTTAGCTTGCAGCTTCTTTCTACAGGTAGATTAGCCTCTTTTAAGTTAGCTTTCATCCATCACAGTTAAAAGCTTCTTCTAAGAGCTCATAGAAGTTGGCTTAAGCTCCTAGTGGACTTGTGCTAGCTGATCAAGTGATAGCCTGCGGCAAGAGCTAATACTTGTGTATACAACACCGTCGCTTCCAAGTTTGTTACAAACTACCGTCCCAGGAGTTGCAGCATCATTGCTACAATACTGGAGCCCACCAATATCAGCTAATGTGACCGATGTCAAAGGATGGGGAAACCTACTCCAAGGGATGAGATGCCCCTGCAACCTCAAGTGACTTTCGAGCCATTTGAGAAGTGGGGCATGGACTTTGTCGGTCATGTCAACCCTCCTTCAAAACAGAAATCTTACATCAATGTGTGCATTGATTACCTGACAAAATGGGCAGAAACAAAGGCGATCAAGGCAACAACATAAGAAAAAGTAGCTGAGTTTTTGAGAGAGAATATCTTCTATAAGTTTGGCTATCCAAGAGAATTAGTCACAGATCAAGGGAGTCAGTTTACCTCCAATCTGATTAAAGACCTGCTCACACATCACAAAATTAAGCACAGAACTTCCACCCCTTATCATCCGCAAGAAAATGGACAGGTGGAAGTCACTAACAGAGCTTTAGACGGAATTTTGACTAAGGTAGTGAGCAGCATCAGAAAAGATTGGGCAGATCGATTGGTTGAGGCCACCTGGGCCTATAACACCACCTGGAGAACCACCACAGGGTTCACACCCCATGAGTTGGTCTATGAGAAGAAGGCCTTGCTGTCAATAGAATTTGAATATAACACACTAAGGATAGCAGCTCAGCTGGACCTAGATCTCAGCCATGCACAAAAGGAAATGTTACTTTAGCTAAATGGATTGGATGAACAAAGATTGCAGGCCCTTCTCCAATCAGAGGTAGTCCAACTTCAAAGGAAAATATGGCATGATAGACACCTCAAAGAAAAACAATTCCAGGAAGGAGATTGGGCATTGCTGTATGATTCAAGGTATAAAGATTTCAAGGGCAAACTGAGGACAAGATGGATAGGACCATACATAGTAGAAAAGTGCAATGACAATGGTTCAGTTATGATCCGGACCATTGATGAAGAAGCCATCCCCGTGCTCGTCAATGGGCATCAGTTGAAGATCTACATGAAGCCCCTCTCCAAGCAAGAATTCATTGAGAATATAAGTAAAACAATGTTGGTAGTGGAGCAGGTCTCTGCCTCCACTTCACCCACACCCTAAACACAAAAAAAAGAATAAAAAAAGACAGAAAAAGAAAAAAACAGAAAAAAGAATAAAAGATCCCTGGGTGAAAACCTCCTAGAGGTGCCCGAGGCAGTTAGTGAGGGTGAAAACCTCCTGTAGGTGCCCCAACTATCTCAAAAAAAAGGAAGAAAAAAACAGAGAAGAAAAAAAACAGAAAAACTAACTTCTTTCGAATGTATTGCAGATTACAGGAGGGTCATAGAAGAAAAAACATGGCCAGGCTAAATACACCCCTGATAGATCATTTCTCCATCGCCATTGTGTTTTCCCAGGCCCTGGTCTCACTTGTTCTGGAAATTATGCGTCCTACAGGAAGCTCTGTGCATTCTACAGGAGGCTCCTGTAGAAACCACAGAGAGCTCGAAATCAAGTTCAAAAAAGAATCAGAGGGCTAGAAATTTGTCTAGAAGACCTGTGGACCTCCCTGCCACCATTCATCCCCCCAACTCTCCATTCCATACCTGCACCACTGCATTTCCACTCGCTTCTTTCTTCCCTGCACAGAAAACACAGAAATTCTGTTTCTTTTGTTTAAAAAAAAAATGATGAAGAATAAAACAACAGCATCCTTAACTTGTTTCTTACCTAGTGCATACCAGCTGTTTTTCCTTTTCCTTCAGAACCTTCCTTAGCTATCTCTTCAGTCCCTGCTCAAACCTCGGCCATCAATTTTAGAGGGAGAAGTAGTTATAGGAAATCATGCAGGATTCCTGTAACAGCTAATCCCCTTAAAAAAAACAAGCTCCAGAAGCAGGGTCAGTGCAGCCACAGGTGTATACAACGCACAAGGAGCCATTCTTGATTAGAAGATCACCAGCATGAGGTAGACAAGTCACCAGTTCAAAATCCATGAGTGCCAACAGCAACAGTAATCCATGAACAGAGTTCCAAAGTCTGAGCATGCAAAGCACGGTAGAGACAAACAGGTAAGTGGCTAAACCCGTTCCTCTGTTGCATGAATATGATTTAGAAACTGCATGAACCATTGAGATGGTCGCGATTAAATGAAATCGGTGGCTAGCTAACTGGCCACCCTCGTCCAATTCAAATAGTGTTCAGTGGGTGCAATCGGCATGTGTATTTAGTCAACTCGAGAAGAAAAACTCAAAGCAGGTAGTGGTGGCGGCGTATAAGGGGAATGATGGAAGTGATTGCGGGCAGGCGGCATGAAGTATCATAATGGCACTAGAGTAGGGACCAACGGTCTGGATGAAGATAATGTACCCTTCCTGCCACCTCACCTTGTCACCGCAGAACACGCCATAAGCTTAAGTATGCTGCAGTCGAAGCCTCCACCACCTTTGTTTTCATTTGCAACGACGAGTTCTCAACTGCAACAACTCACCTACCACCTTCAGAGCCTCGAAACAGTAGCTCTTTGCTAGTTACGAAACCCTTCCACTTATCGAGCTCTACCAGAGCATTATCACACTCTATAGGAGCGGAAACACAGTCTACAAGAGCCTTTCTACAGGAAGGCCAGTGAGCAGCTCTGCAGAGGGAAAATTCGGGATTTTATGCCAAATTTGAGCTCGAAAAGGTAGGCTCAGAAAAGCCACTCTGCATGTTATATATCTACAAAAGGTGGTGGGATTTGAAGCGAAGTATTGAGTTGAAAAAGAAAAAATGAGAACAGAAGTCTGCTTGTGTTTTCTTTGAAATATATACAGTCTCTCCATTTTACTCTCTGCACTGAAAGTCTATCCTTTTCTCCTCCATGATATTCTCCTGTATGAAGAAGTGATGCAACCATAGGAAATTAAGCCCGTAAAACAATAAATTTGCATTGGGTGGTCTGCTTACTTTATGAAATGAAAAAACACTGTCTTACTCTCTGTTTTTTTAAAAGAGAAAAAAGATATTGATTTCCTCAACCAGCCTGAGAAGTAAATTAAATTTGAGAATAGAGTTTGAAGGGCATGAAAGTTACAATTTGTTTTTGTTAAAAAGGGGAAATACAAAAACTCTCTCTGGTTCCAGAAAGAAAAAGCCTCAACTGTTCCTCTGTTTTCGGGTTTGAAAATTTGCTGCCTTCCTCCTCACCTGAGAATTTCCACCAGTCACTGAACATCATGACAGGGGGTTTTATGAGAACAGGGCTTCCAAATTCCATGAACATCCAGAAGTGGTAGCCCTCTTTACCAGGGCAAATTGGATGCCTTTCTTTGAGAAATTTCATGGGTATGATGAGGAAGTTACAGAGGAATTTTTATTGTCTTTAAGATCCCATTCAAAAACTCATGCTACAGTTAGTTTCAGGGGTCTAACCATAGAACTTACACTAGAGTTCATCAGCAGAATTACAAGTCTTCGCCTTGGGCTCCCCTGGAGCAAAG
The DNA here is from genome assembly GCA_031772625.1 of Pinus tabuliformis. NCBI lineage: Eukaryota > Viridiplantae > Streptophyta > Pinopsida > Pinales > Pinaceae > Pinus > Pinus tabuliformis. The sequence goes on along the minus strand of CM062807.1, from coordinate 890,847,689 downwards.
AAGAAAAACCACTAGGACAAGTTGCTAAAAAGACATTTTTCTAGCCTGATGAACATCCTGTGGAGGATAAGAATGGGATTAGAAGGACAAGTATACCTTATCCATGGGGTGAAGTCAGCTATCAGATCATGAAGTATATCTCCTGTGAAGGGAGATACAACATCGTTTATGGTTATCATTTCAGACTGTTACATGAACTAAGATATGGCATGGACCCGCCTGCATCTAGAAAACTCAGTCTTCCATATTTTCTCCTCCAATCCTTGATAGAATGTAGCACCAAATTGAATGCAGGGGTTCTGGACCAGCTGGATCACCATGGGCTCAATAAATTGCTGGTGGAAGATGCCCTCTACACTTACACAATCCCTATAGCCTGGGAGATTTTCAGGAACATGACTAAAAAAGATGACATAAAAACTCTCCCTGAAGACCTTAGTCCATCTGGCAGTGAAGAGGAGGAACAAAAAGAGGAACCTGAGAAGGAAATCCATGAAGAAGCACAGAATATTCAATTGGAAGAAGAAAGAGAAGAAAAACAGAGAGGAGAGGAGAAACATGACACCACCACAGTTGAACCTAAAGCAGAGAAGAAAACAGCATCAAAAGCAGAAAAAGGGAAAACCACAACAGAGAAAAGGAAAAGGATAAGAACTGAAAAGAAGAAGCCCAAGACAGCTCAGAAAAAGACTGCCACAGGAAAGGCAGAAACTCAGTAAGTAGAGGAGAAAACAACACTAGAGACAACAGAAACAAAATCAGAGACAGCAGACACAGGCAAAACAACAAATGAAGAGGACGAAAAACAGCAAGAAGAAGTGTCTCCTGAGACACTAGCAAGAGAAGCAGTAGCTGTTTTTGCTGCACTTAGTACTCCAGCCAAGCAAAAAGGGAAAAGGAAGAGACAACCATCTATGTACTTCAAAGATCGAAAGAGCACCAGAATCAAGAAGGGAAAGCCTTAGCCACCTTCAAAGGAACTCATCATCATTGAGGATGCACCTACTGTAACAAAGGAGGAATCTCCCTCCAAAATCTCCATCACTTACAAGAGAGGGAGTCCTAAGACCTCTACCTGGAAAGAAAGGATCAAATTAATGGACTCTAAAGTAGTCCTATAGGAGGCGCAGACCTCTCTATAGGAGACATTGGCAAAGCTTAAAGAAACAGAAAAACTTGAAAAGAAGGCAGAAGAACAGACCCAGGAGGAAGATAAGGAAAAGGAAATACCAGAGCCTGGACCTCAGCCTAACTTAGGCTCCTACTACAACCTTTTGGAAGGTGGGAAGATCATCCCATAAAAGTTTGCAGTGCCTCTTTTCTTCAAGCTGGAAAAGGAAAGAGTCAGGACCCATGCATGGATGCAGATTGCAAAATCAAAAGGGCTAGAAGACATTGGACACATGGAAAACAAGTTGAGAGAGATGGGCAAAGAATTGAGCATGGTTAGGGATACAGAAAGCATTAGAAGAGCTCAATTGCAGGAAGAAAATGAAATGTTGAAAAAGCAGCTACAAGAAAGGGAACCTCAAGGAGGAAATGAGCTGTCAATCTTAAAAGGATAACAACAAAAAGAGGAACCCCAGGTAGACAGTGAGGCAGCAAAAAGACAGCAACAAGAAGAGGAACCCCAAACAGACAGTGAGACATTGATGAAACAGCAACAAGAAAAAGAATCCCAGGCAGAAAATGAAGTACTGATTTTGAAAAGGCAGCTACAGGAAAAGGAAGCCCAGTTAGCCTGCATGGCCAGCTGGGCAATGGAGGCATTACAGTGTAGGCAGCCAGCCAAATCATATGCACTGTACCTCAAAGATCAGTGGCTCCAATTTCATATTAAGACACTGGCCCAGAGGGGCACAATACCTTTTTAGGATTATGGCCAATTTATGCATTTATGTGATCACAGTTCAGCTGAGGATAAAGCGAAGCTAGCAGAATTTTACCTGCACAACATGGCACTTACTGACATGAATTTATGGGATCCAAATGTTGCATTGGGAGATTTGCAGCTAATGGCTATGGCTTCTTGGATGAGCCATGAAGAGAAGAGGGCAGTGGAAATCCAGAAAATGATGACAAAAGAGCTAAGTGAGCCCCTGATGATTAGAGAAGAACCAGTAAAACCCTTGGCTCTCATCTATGCCCACCAACACCTTGCAGCCAATCCTCAAGTTGTCCCTGACTATGTTGACAAGCAAGCCCAGACTATTGCTCATTTCGAGGATATGGAGAGATTGTTTGGCGATGATTGCATTCATGCCTACATGAGAAGGTGGAATACATTGCCACATAGCCTAAGGATCAGGGAGTATCACTCCCCAAACAGGATGAGGGAAGCCATGAGGAGAGTGCCCCTGTATAAGCACTCAATGCAAAGCTTGAAGGAAAATTGGATTGGCCTTAAATTCAGTCCTCCACTGTTGCTAGGACTGCTGGAAGGAGTAAAGGAGGAGGAAGAACAGAAACAATGGGAAGAAGTGGATAGGAAAGCAGGTTTCCATGATAAAGAGGAAGACATCACATCAGAGGCTTGGGATGTCAGGGAATCTATCAGAGCCATTAAGGATGAAGAGTTAGATTAGTTGCTCAGAGGATGAGCAACCCATTCAGTAGGGGGGTGATGATGAGCCCCAAAAATGGGTAATTATATGGGCTCATTCTACCTCTTATTTCGACTTAATCCACCATTCTCATTAGTTTATTGCATTTTTTTGAATATATTTATACTAATAGAGTGAATTGGGTTAGTCACTTTGCCATGTAGTCTAATGAATGTTTTATGCAGATTTTTTGGCCAATTTTGGACAAAGTCAAAGGATTTATGAGCAAATGGCAGCCAAAACTCGTGGAAAACAGGGAAGAGGATTTGTAGGGGGGATGTATCCTGCATTTATGACCTCTTTCCTTGAATCCTCCATCAGCAACTTGGAGCACAAAGGTCCACATTGATGATTCCAAGGGGCAGCTGAGCAAGTAAAGAAGGACTGTTGTTTATCTCCAGTCCTAGGAAGCCGAGTTCCTTGATTTTAGGAGGACTGTTGAAGGAATCCATTTGTATAAATAAGAAGGCTTAGAGCCTTAGTAGGTTAGCCATTTATTAGTATATTTTCGCACTTTTGTGCAACATTGTGTTCAGCTCATTTTTGAGTTCCTTTTTGAGAACAGTTTATGTAATGTAACTGCTATTTTTTAATGAAGATGAAATAGATTTTGAGACAACACTGATCTCTTTCAGAGGGCTGAAGCTCTTGGGTTAGGGCCCAACCCAAGCTACCTAAAACCTCCTACTATGTACTTATATGTTTTTGCTTAAATTCATGAGATAATTTCTGTTGCATAGATTCATTTACTTTGTTAGATTTGGTTGCTTTTGATGGTTAGTATAGTTGTTTTTGTTTCAGTTGCTCAAGTAGGTTACTACAGTGATAGAATAAGATTCAAAAAGGCCAACAACAGGCCCTGATCTCCTTTTTCCCTTCTTGGGACTATTATTTGAGGTCAAGACACTACTGTTGCCACCAAAAACACAATTTTTTCTTTTCCATGCAACTACTAGTGTGATAACTTGATTTGGGAAAGTTGATATTGGTTTAGATTCAGTTGCTTATTTATTTTCCCATAGATCTCTCTGCATACCTTTTTGTTCATCTGTTACTGTTCAACATTTTCTGTTCGTAGGTCAGAAATTAGGTCAAGCTAGACAAAGTTTTGTTTTCATGGTATAGTTAGTTCTTTCTTTGGTCAGTTTTGATAAGTAAATGTGCAGATCTCTTGCAAGACATCTTAGCTCACCATACATCCATAGAACAGCCAGCACCAGCCCACCTCTCACAGATTTCCCAACTCATTTGCAACATTTCGCCAATCTGCCCTAATTTCTGCGTTTTTTCCATAAAGTTGCTTTCTTGCCATTTGAACAAATCCAACCATCACGTTCATTCTTGATCTTCCTTGATAAGTTCTAGACACCTCAACACCTTCATCTAGCCTTCAGTTCCCCTTTCCCATCATTTTTCCACCTTCAAACCTCCAAAAATAGCTCTCGGCCTCCTCCTGTAGATCCCCTGCAGCCTCTTGTAGAATTTCCTGTGAGTGATTTTTAGAAGTTCGATTGCTATGGAAGTCTCCAGAATGGTACTAGGGGCTTCTTAGGACCTCTCCACACCTTCCTCCCCCTCTGCAACAGCCAACTCCATCTTCCTTTGCCACCAAACCTCTACATAATCACAACCAGATAAATCACAAGCATAATAATTTCACATAAAAGCACAAAAAGATGTTTTCTTCTCATTTCTTTTCAGAAGTAGCTTGAATAAATGCAATTTACCTTTTCAGTTGTCAATGGCACTCATTTCTTCAGTTTTCATCTCTTTTCTTGCAAAAGTAGGGTTAGTAGGTAAATTAGGGTTTGCTAGGGTTTGCATTACATTTCAGTTCTCCTTCTCTTTTTGCAAAAAGAATAGCCCTTGTAGAGTTAGTTTTCTTTCATCACAGTCAAAGCTTCTTCTTAGAACTCATAGAAGTTGGCTTAAGCTCCTAGCGAACTTGCGCCAGCTGATGAAGTGACAGCCTGCAGTAAGAGCTAGTACTTGTGCATATAGCACCATCGCTTCCAAGTTTGTTACGAACTACCGGGTTGATAAAAGTAAAATAGGAAGCCCCAGGAGTTGCAGCATTATTGCTGCAATATAGGTGCTCACCAGAAACCAAGAGAACCAAGAACATAGACCAATACTTGTAACGATCAGAGATAGAAAATATATTTTTCATCCCAGAAGAAATCTGTCAAGATCAAACGATTGCCAAAATGACAACATACACAATATTTATTCTAATCAGAAATTAAGAATGATATATGATATTTCATATGACCTTGAACCATCCATTTTCACTACCAGCACTTAAAGACATATAAACAAAAGTTTGAATTGTTCAGCATGGCTTCCCCTGACCCATAACATAGTTTTTCCTATGTCTGATACCTGGCCTAACGAACATTTATCTTCGTTCAGGCTTAATCTTGTGGCAGAGGAAACACAATTGATATTCAAACTACATTTTTACAAAATGTAGGCTCAGGCTTGTAGATTGAAAATTCAGATAAGTTATTGTACCCTTGAAAAATATTAGAAATATACTTCTACATAACTATCAAGTCAAAACAAAAGGGAATATGATGTTAAAAAATTATACGAACATGATTTGATATCAATAGTTTTTTTTTCCTTCTGAGAAATTTGTATACTTTGCATTAAAATGCTTTCAAGATTGAGATATGGATTTTTCCTTACTTTCTACGAAAAACTTGTATTTTTAAATTTGTTATGCATTACAGAAAGCTTTAAAGTAAACACGAAAGACTAGGCTTGATCTTTGGTGTGGACATGTATTTTCAATTACACAGTCTAAGATTCAAATTAAAGTTTTGCAACTTGGTCATGCTATATCTTTATTCAAATAAAAAGGTGCGCCTACAGAATGATACAGTCATGAAAAATGCTTGCAAAATTAAATAAAATAATGAAGAATGGGTTTCATTTCAATTGTGGACCTACATTTACAGATACAAAGATCAAGCTTCTCAACTGAAATGACTATCTATAGTTATTGCCTCTTTTAAGCTCAAACTTAACAACTCACAGAGTGATTTCTTTTTACAGTTTAATTTACCTAGGAGTTTATAAAAACTTAAAAATACGAAAACTTTTGAAGAGGCTTAACAATTCTCATAATGCATGCTTCTGTGATTCATGATTTATAAATATACTTTTCTGGAGAAATCAAATATCAAAATTTTTCGTCGACATGTTTCGAACCACTTACTATGGTTCATCATCATCATGTCTTGATGATGAACTGCAGTAAGTGGTTCGAAGTGCGTCGAAAAAAAATTAGGCTTAACAAATACTGGACACTTTGAATTTCAGTGAAAGTTATGCTAATATTTAGTGAATGTCATTAAATCTGTAATTATACTTAAATGGGACAACCCAGAGAATTGTAAGGTTTTTGTTTTCGAGTTTGGAGGTCAAATGATCCGAACTTAAACATGAACGCAAAAAAATACAGATATAACCACAAATACAAATATGCATAAGAAATAACACTTCATTTCATTAATATCAAAGAACTGAAATATGCTTTCAAACATAATGGAAATAAACTAGCTTAGGTGATGTTAACTTATCTCTGAGAAGAAATGTGGTGTCTACACGCCTCTCAAATTTGTTACGATCAGGTTCGAAGGCCTATTTATTATTGAGAAATAATGGAAAACTCTAAACATCCAAAAACCTGACCCTAGGAGATGAAGCGCGAAAACTATGGGCCCCATTTGGGTAAATTGGTACATCAACTTCTCGAGGTCATAACTTTGGCATACGATCTCTGTTTGATGCGCACAATATCTTGTTAGAAATATCTATTCGAGGAATGCAAATTTTGGTTGCAAATATTAGTTACAAACACATGTTTTCCCATTTCCAAAAAAAATGTAATTTAGGGTCTCAAAACAACTTCGAAAGTTAAGGACCCAAAAAACTACCAAAAATAGTAAACTATGCTACATTTAAGGAAACTGAAAAACTAAAAGAAACAGTGGTGGAGGTCCAAGTGCAATAGGTGGATGGCCAGAAATATCCACCTAGATCAGTCCTCCCCCCTTAGGAAGCAATGGTCCCCATTGCATTGAGTGCCCCCATGAGATGGGGAAACTTCTGCTGAACTTGGTCCCTAGTGAGCTACTTGCCTTGGTGCAGGTGTTGGCCAACTTTGACAACCCGATACAGTTGGATCTTATGTTGGTGAGTACTCTTGATCTATGTGTCCATGATCTAATCAGTTGTGGCCTGTTCCATGTAGTCTGGGTTTAACTTTGTTGGTGTGAGTTATTCTACAATGTCGGATGTGGCCAGTAATGGTCGAAAGTATGGTCGAAGGCGGTCCACATTGAACACTAGGTGCAGGACAAGGAACAGAAGAATGTTGAGCTCAAAAGCATTATCCCCTATAGCATTGGTGATCACTGATGGTGTACGACGCATATCGAAGGAGTCAAAGCTTACGGTGGGGCCAAGCGAGGCGCTCCTTCTGCAAATGTAACCACACTTTGTCGCCCACCTAGAACTTGTGTGGCACCTGATGCTGATCATGTTGTTGCTTTTACTTAGCATTGGCTTTGTCCAATATGTCATGGACCTGCTAGCGGCTTGTTGGATGTGCTCAATGAAGTTATTAGCCTTGTTAGTTTCATATTAGACATGGGCCGAAGTTGCCTGAGTATTTGCAAATGATATGGCCACATCAATGGGACATAGTGGCTAGAATCCCAACTCCACCTGAAAGGGGCTATGGCCAGTTGAGCTATGGAGATATTTTTTGTAGTTGTGCTAGAGATAGGGGAGGATTTCTTCCCATGTGTGTGGATGCTTCGATTTGTACATGTGTAGAATGTGTATGATCATCCTATTGACGACCTCTGTTTGGCCATCAGTTTGGGGGTGGAAGGTAGTGGATTTAGTGAGCTTGGTATCCTGCATTGACTAGAGACTTCACCAAAATGTACTTAGGAACTCGCTATCCCGATATGAGATAATGTACTGTGGGATCCCAAAGTGTACCCATACTCATTCAAAGAAGAGCTTAGTAGTGGCTTCTTCTTTGACACTCTTCTTGTAGACCGCCAGAATGACCATCTTAGAGAGTCTATCGACGACCACGAAAATGTAGTCGTTGCCATGCTCAATAGAAGGGAGTCCCAACATGTAATCCATGGAGATCGATTTCCAAGGTTGACTAGGAGTAGGAAGAGGAGTACATAAGCCTTACTTCATGATGGTCGGTTTGACAATGGTGTAGGTAACACAAGATCTAATGTATTTCCCAACATCTTGTCAAAGGTTCTGCCAACAAAAGTACTTCTGCAACACTGCCACTATTTTCTCTACTCCGAAGTGTCCAACGACTTGACTGTAGTGCGCCTCCCAAATCATCTTAGAACACTCGCTTGAAAGAGCACAGAGGTGTCCTAGGTGACATAACAATGTATCCTGGAGGTGAAAATGTGGAACTTTCTTACCTTTCGGGAGCGTCTGGTATGTGTTGTTGAATTCTATATCGATCTTGTACATATGCGGCCACCTCAAAGTCTTGTGCCCATAAGAGTTGATCATAGTGGTCAACTCTATGACCAACAGTCGATTGAGGTAGTCTGCAACATTATTGGTGTTTCCCTTCTTGTACTTAATGTTCAAATGGAACTATTGTAGGTATGTGGACCATTTTTATGGCGATCGTTATGCAACTTCCCTTGTGTCTATATGAATTGAAGGGGTCGATAATTTATGTGGATGACCCTTTCCTTCCCCAGAATGTAATGCTTCCATTGTCAGAAAGCCTGCACCATGGAATGCATCTCTTTGTCATAGGTGGGATACTTTCACACTGTGTCTGAAAGTGTCTCACTGTGATATGTCACTTGATGCTCTTGTTGAGTAAGAACTACACCAATAACATAATAGGAGGCATCTATCTCAATCTCAAATGGTTGTTGTAGGTCAGGTAATGTGAGCACTCGTGTAGAGTAGAGGCAATTCTTCAACTTGGAAAACACCTTCTATTGGGATTCAGACCAAAAGAATTTTTCTTTCACTCTGCCCTTGGTGACTTCACTCAAAGGCCAAGTGATATGAGAGAACCTCGACATGAACCTACAAGAGAAATTGGCAAAACCAAAAAGATGCAGAGCTCCATTAGAGTGGTTGGGGTTGGCTAATCCCAAATGACTTGTGTCTTGGCTTGGTCCACATGCATACCTCGTTCATCAATGGTGTACCCTATATATTGAACCTGGGTCATACCAAAAGTGGATTTCTCCAAATTGGCACACAACCTGTGTTCTCACAGAGTTTGGAAGACCTGTCTAATATGGCAGAGGTTCTCTTCCCAACTCTGGCTGAAGATCAGGATATCATCCAAATACACCACCATGAATAAGTTGGTGAAGGTTCGCAAGATATTGTCCATCAACCTCATCAAGGTTGTGAGGGAATTCGTCAACATGAAAGGCATGACCAACCATTCGAAAAGGCCCTCCTTGGATTTGAAGGGAGTCTTCCACACACCAAAAGGTTCGATTGGTACTTAGTGATACCAAAAATTCAATTCAATCTTGTTGAAATATTTGGGCCCCTTGAGCTGGTCCAGAAAGTCATCAATCTATGAGATTGGATACCTATTATGAATAGTGATCTTGTTCAGTTCCCGATACTCAATATAGAGTCTCTAGGTCCCATCCTTCTTCTGTACCAACATGATCGGGCTCCCACAGGGTGATGAACTTAGCCTGATGAGCCCTTTCTGTAACAACTCTTGAATATGCCTCTTGATTTCATCGTTCTCTAGAACAGAGCATCGATATAATGGTCCATTGGGAAGTGGTGCAACTAGGGTGAGATCAATGGAGTGCTTTACTTGACAGTGTAGAGGTACCCCTATGGGTGAGGTGAATATGTCCCTATACTCCTCCACGACCTTTTCCATCTACTGTTGCTATGTGGAGGAGCCTTGTTTAGAGACCATGGCCATAATATTCTTCTTGCCTGAAGGGTGAATCATAAGGAAAACAAATTTCCCAATCTAGGAAATGATCTTATTGCTTTGTAGTGATCAAAGAGATGGTGGTAGGTGGCACTACCTCCGGTATCCTGTACAACTTATTTCCCAAAGTAATAATAACATTGTGGGGCCTATACTCATACACAACATGTCTCTTCCACAAGTATGGTTGATCTAATAATACATCACAAACTTCAAGAGGAGGGACATCACATAGTACCTCATCTATGAAGGACTTGATGTTGTAGGGAAGGTGGCACTACCGGCTAACGTGAAGATCTCATCCTTGGTGAATCCACCTGATGGTGTATGGTTGCACGTGTGCTATGGTCGATAGGCCCAACCGCTTCACAACTTATGCTGAAATGAGTTTTTTTGGCTATTGCTATCAATAATGAACTGCAACAGAGAACCCTTCTCCCAAATCTAGGAGTGGATGAGGCGCTCCCCCTCCTCTGGATCTTCGGGCTCATTCTTCTGGAACTTGGTGGTGGGAAAGGTGGCACTAGGCTCTGTGTCAATAATTTTCTTCCCTTTGTCATTCCCCTTGTCAGGTTCTGAATCAGAGTCAGGACATGCATATGATTCATAAGCCTTCATCTTGGCCACCAGTGACTGCTTAACCTGACCGTGTTGTGGGTGCAGCTCTCATGGAACTCACACTATTTCCCCATGTCCTTCTTTGTCTTTGTGGTGTTGTTCTTTGCTTACGGCTCCGAAGGATTGTCCTGGGTCACCCTGCCTTGGATTTGTCCTTTGTTCTGCAGCTTGGGTGTGCCTTTCCCTGGCTTTGGATTTACAGATCCAAAGTCTCGCTTATTCTATTTAAATTTCTTCTTGCTCTTGATAGTGTATCGATAGGCAACGCCGAGTGAGGAGATGTCTAGGAACTCCATCTCGTCTTATATGTACTTGTGTATACACTTACGGAACTTGAGTACCAAATGACGTTCATAATCCTTGATACCCAACTTCGTGCGAAGGGTATGAAAAACATCTGAGAAATTTGGCACATCTTGGCCCCTTCCCCACCGGAGCGTGGTCCAATTTATGTATTTAGCTTCATAGCTCCCGATAGGGTAATAATTCTCCTTGATGGCATCTCAGAAATAATTCCAAGTGGGTATGGCTGAGAATATTGAGGGTTCACTCTCGTCCCTATTCTCGCAGTAGGTTTCCTACCAGTCCTTGACGTGGGGGGCGACTTAGAGGAGTGCAAAAGTAATCTTTTACCGATTGGAAAATCCATGAACTGAGAAATATCTGTCTACCATATTTAACCATTTATCTATGACATTCGCATCTATCTGACCTTCAAATATGGGGATGTCAAAGTTAAGTTGTCCCTTAAAGGGAGTGGCACTCCTAGAGTGGCTTTCGTAAGAAGATGTGTCGCATGTGGGTAGCTGCCGAGGGATCTTGGAAAAGTTGTCCATCATCGCATTCTTCTATTGCTCGAGGGCTTCTTCGAGCAATATTTTGAAAGGATCTCTTACTCCCTCATCTTTCTATCCTTCCCCCGTGGGAGGGTGGCAGGGTTTATGAGGCTGGTCTTGCAAGGGTTTAACCAGTTCGAGCCCTAACTCCTTATACCCTGACCTCATTGGGGACATGAAAAGAAAAACTGAGAAAGAGAAGATCCCTCAGATACCATTGATATGAACTTCAATATGAACATAACAAAATACAAATATAACCACAAATACAAACATGCAGCAGAAAGAACACTTCATTTAATTAATATCAAAGAACTGAAATATGCTTACAAACAAAATGGAAATAAACTAGCTTAGGTGATGGTAGCTTATCTATGAGAAGAGATGTGGCAGTTACATGCCTTTGAATTATGTTACAATGAGGCTTGAAGGCCTATTTATTATTGAGAAATAATGGAAAACCCTAAACATCGAAAAACCTAACCCTAGGAGATGAAGCGCCAAAACTATGGGCCCCGTTTGGGTGGCCCCATTTGGGTAAATTGGTACATCAACATCATGGGGTCGTAACTTTGGCATAAGATCTATGTTTGACACTTACAACACCTCATTAGACAGATATATCCCAGGACTACACTTTCAGCTGTAATCATTAATTGAAAACACATCTTTGCCCGTTTCCCAAGAAAACATCGTTTAGGGCCTCAAAACGGCTCTAGAAGTTCATGACCCAAAAAACTACCAAAATAGTAAACTTTGCTACAATTAAGGAAACTGAAAAACTGAAAGAAACAATGATGGGGGTCCAAGTGGAATAGGAGGGTAGCCACCAATGTCCACCTGGATCATCGAAACCCCAAGGAATAATGTCTTACAAGCTTCCATGTCCAATTGGTCCATTACAAGCAACAAGTTACATCTTAGAAATAATCTAGTCAAAGGAAATGGTGAGTCAAAACAAAGTTACATGTAAAGCTTGCATCAATCTAGTCTCAAATATATCAATTTCTAGCTTCGAGGCCATTGAATGAAATATTATTTTCACAATAAATTGAAGTTCAAATAAGGCGACATCAAGCGAGAGTGAGGTAATACCCTCAGTCCCACAAAAATGTCTTTGAGACTCATTCTCAACGCCTCTGCGGTTTTTTGGAACGAGCATAGTTTGCGAAAGCAATTCAATGCAACAATCTATTAGCCTTCGCGTCTTCCCAAATTCTTAGAAAATAACTAGATGGGCCTAGTTACTCATTTAAACCCTCAGAGCCTTCATCCCCAAAGCACATGGATATCCTAGAGCCATTTCCAATGGTTGAGAGGAAGCCATTACCTACACCACTGGAGGTTCTCATTAGGAGTGCCAAGGAGGAAAAAAATCTTAATAGAGAAGTGGAACAAAGAGTTCTACAACCTCCTAAAAATGGGTTCTTGGTTCCTGAGCTTATCAAAGTCTCCCATGAAGTTTATCAGGCATTAATCACAATTTGTCTTGGTGTCAGCAAGCTTCTCAATGTAATGTCAGTTCATACATGAAGGTATGAAGTAGCATTTAATTCATATTAACATCAACCCTTAGAGTACAGTACAGACATGCAGTGGCATTGCGATGTCATCACATCGAAAACATCAAAACCTTATGTTAACTTTAGACAAGGCAAAAAAAAATCGTTTAATTTTTAGTACAACCATAGATAATACATAAAAATTGATACTAGATGTCATTGCATAGCAATGACATAATAAATTATGACACATGTTGATGCCAACATAGATAAATGAATGGGCGATCTCAACTATAGATGCCAACATAGATAAATGAATGGACGATCTCTACTATGAAGTCTTCTTATTATCTTATATTATGGTATAGTGGTTCACATTAATTATAAAAGTACATTATTGTATATTGTATATAAGGAATATGTGTATATTGTTATGTTGTGTTATGTTAGTTGCAGGATTTGAAGTTGGATGGGGAGGATTCTATTCCTTCATCCCAACCACTCTGGATAACCCTAACTCACAAATCATCAAGAATCATGAAATTATGTACACCAATGTTTTTAGAGTGAAAAGATATTTGATCTCTCTAGGCACTTAGTAGATGTGGAATTAAGATGGATCTAAGTTAATTTAATTATTAATTATAAATATAAATATAATTATTAATTTATATTATTATTATTATATTGTTATTGATAATTTTATTGATTTGTTGTATTTTATTTTAATAGTGTCAAACTGTTAAATATTATATCTCTACTATACTAAGCTCCAAAATGACCCTTAACCCCTATATATATATATATTAATTTAATATTTTTTATCATGATTTTATAAATTATTTATATAAAAAAAATCTATTAAAAAAATATTTAAAATAAATATTGCAATCTAATTTATTATTATTTTATGAATTCAATAACTTGTGCCTGTAATTTCTCATTAATATGTAATTAATGGTATAATAATTTAATATAAATTTTATTATTTATAATGTAAATTTCAAAATAATGTATTACAATTTTGACATATATATTATCTCTCAAAATATGAATATCCATATAAATCGCCTTCCCCAGGAAGGTGAATACAAAAATTTATTAAAGTTGAGAACTTGTAATCATTTTTAATAGGAAAACATATAAATATTAACCGCTATGTAATATTTTGAGAATTTTTTGATAAGATAAGAACCTGTCTAAAAAATATTTTTATCAGAAACTCTTCTATAAAGTATATTTGATTCATCAAGGAAACAAACATTAACTTATAGAGAATTTTTTTAGAAAGTATCACAGTCAGATTTTGATTATTTTTTTGTAGTTAAGAAATAGTCTATAACGTGATTTTTTGAAAGTTTTTCGGCCGGTTTTTCTGGTCGAAATCCGGCAGGAAATTATTGGAATCGCAAGTTTGATAGTTAGTTTCTGCACAATGAAAGCGTCCCAGGGGTTTTCGAGGGTGCTGAATCCAAATATGCAGTTAAAAAACCATTTTAACTGCAACAAATCATGATTTAACCTCAATTTCTTCTGCCGGATTCCTTCACCGGAATCTCCAAAAAATCGCATTATAGACAACTCCTGTAGTTAATATCACACATCATAATTTGTACATAGAAAAATGGATAAACGTATAACTTCTGACAACTTTAGGAAGTGTTATTGTCAGAATTTGATTTTTTTAAACAAAAAATGGCATTGTAATTAATATAATATTGGTGGAAAAAGACTATTATGATTAATATCTGTAGAAAAACAGTGATACTTTACTGGACGGATGACAGAAGGATGCCACTGGCAATTGAATCATGTGACAATTGGCTTCTGTTCATGTTCCCCAGGCGCAGGGTTAATCTTCATTTCAGCTGCCACCTTCGCTGACACAAATATCTTTCATGCAGATGGCACGTACGTTGGGACCCTGTTTCTCGCTTTCAAGGTAATGAGCATCATACAATTTCGGCACCAGAGACAACAGTGGTTTCTGTGCTGAAAATGAAACGGACCCACCGCTAATTTGTCAATTTAGAAATATCTTCCGAAACGAAGAGAATTTGACAAAGCACAGCACATGGGATTGTGGGCCAAACAGTAACAATTTTTGCCTAAGAAAATGACACACATACAGCGAAAGAGCAGGAATTATGGCCTATTTTACTGATTCATAATTGGACTAAATTACGCTAGTAACAAAGTGAGTAATCCATTAAAATATTAATATGATAAGAGCAAATATTAACCATCCAGGTCTAGATAGAGACCACTAGGGGGTAATTCTAGGCTGCTTAGTTTTCTTTGACCGATGATGATAATTCAATTTACATGTGTGGATAATAGCTAATGAATTATAATAGATTTTTTCACCGTTTAAAAAATTAATCCTTAAAAATATAAATACGTATCTTTAAAAATATAAACACGTTATCTTTATATAATATTAATAGGATATGATTTAATGAAACTTTTATATTTATTTTTATTGTATATCATATTTTATTTAATGATATTATATATTAATTAGAAATTAAAAAAAATGATATATATATGTTTTATAAAAAACTATTATACATTGTATGGTTAAAAATAGCATTGATGTTATGCATTTTGTAAGGTTAGATGAATAATTTCCAAAGTTTCTCATAGTTTTTTTATTAATCAAAGACTCATATGCATGAAGGTTTATATTTTTAGGCAATGGATCGATAAGATTGCAAATAACATAGACAATGAAACAGTTAAAGAAACATAATAGACAACACACATAACACAACAAGTTTAATTTGGAGTTCACTCAAAACTCTTGGGCTACGTCTCCTAGTCCAACCTTCAATGGTGGCCTCTCTATTATGTCTTCAAGAGCAGAGTTTTACAAAGTGTGAGCTCAAATTGAGTCTCAACACAACAGATACAACAACAAGAGTTTTGCTTGAATCCCTCAAGCCTCTCTGAGTACACAGACTCTTTCTATCACTCTCTGTTTCTGTCTTCTCTCTGTCTCGGCACTGTCTGTCTCTGTCTCTGCCAGTCTGTGGCTTTAAAGCCAATCGACGTTGTCTTTTCATTTCCCCTTCTCGGGCTCTTTGGCTCCCGGCTTCTGTCCGCTCGAATCCCCCTCTGAGCATTAGCAATCATTGTTAAACGTCTTCAGTGATGGTGGCCACTTGTTTTGTAACGGAATGATCCATCGACGCCTTTGAAATCCCAAAAATGGTCATTCTCTATTTACACAGAGAAATACACGTAAAACTGTGAAAATTCGCCAATCTACCATTTATCGGATTTGAAATATTATAAATTCTGCCTTATAACTCCTATCGGGTCTGCCTTTATATCGCTTATCG
Organism: Pinus tabuliformis; assembly: GCA_031772625.1. Taxonomy (NCBI): domain Eukaryota; kingdom Viridiplantae; phylum Streptophyta; class Pinopsida; order Pinales; family Pinaceae; genus Pinus; species Pinus tabuliformis. The sequence continues at coordinate 890,831,789 of CM062807.1, read as the reverse complement.
CATCTCTACCGTTGATATGAGAGATCTTGATCCAATAGCTGAGGTTCATTTTGGGCAGCTCAGGCGTACGGGAGTTAACCGCCTGAAAATGGTGGTTTTCTCTCTCTGGGGCCTGGCCACGTGGTAGCCAGTGTATGGGCTTAGGCAGAGCTCGGCCAAAACCACTTACCGCCTACGGCCCGCCCGAAATCCCGCTTGTTTCGGAACTCAAAACATATATATTTGCATGTATAAACCCTTTCGGGTCCGGTTTATCGCTTTATTCACATTTTCTTTGGTTTTCGTTTATTTAACGAAAACGCAAATTTACATAGAAAAAGCCCTGTTTCTGGATCTCAAAATATATCAAATATTATTCATAATCTTATCGGGTCCATCGATCACAGTCTCCTTTATTATCGGCCCCACTCCTTTTCATAGCTACGATGCGATATTGCAATATCGCAATCACATATCATGCTTCCCATATAGCCACCTCCAATAGCCTCCAATAGCCTTCGCCGATTGTGATATGCCGATCGGATCTAGACTGTTGATCAGCCAGATCCGACGGCCCTCGTTCAAAGTTGTTTTAAGCCTCCGATAGGCCTTATTTCACTGTTTTCTTCATGTTTTTGCCTCTCGATAGTGTAATCCGCCTTTTTAAAAGGTTCTTTCCTTGCGATAGGTTTTAACTATATGAAGACTTAGAGGGTTTTAGGATCCATTTGGATCACGCCTTCCCATTGAAAATTCTTTTGGACCACCAAAAGTTGGTTTTTAAGCATCAATCAAGTGAGGATACAGCTTCCTCACTTGTCCAATCTCTATTCATCTTGCACTGCTTGGTTTTGAACCCTTGAGTCTGATTTTGAGGTACTCCACATCCGCTCTGTGCATAGTTCTCACCTTCCTGTCCATAATTGTATCTTCCTGCAACTCATTGAGATATTCAGGCAACATATCATCAATCGAAGGCAACTGACTTTGCTCTTCGGGATCTTCAATCAATGAAGGCTCATATAGTCTCAAGTTCTCTGCATTAATGACTAAATAGATATGCATATACGCTGGCAAATTAAGGTGAAATGTGTTCTCACCAATTTTCTCAAGTATCTTAAAAGGCCCATACCTTATAAGCTGCGATTCACTAGGAGTGAAGCCGATCCTAACCTTTACTTTAAGGTTGAAGATGACAAGCCTTTCATATTGGTGCTGTATGTGGATGACCTCTTTCTAATAGGTGCAGACCCTCTCATTCACAAAAGTAAGAGGGAGTTGGCTTCTGGATTTGAAATGAAGGACCTAGGATTTGAAGTGTGGCAGAAGCCGAGGGAAATTTTTCTATCTCAAGGAAAATATGTGGTGAAGATTCTAAAAAGATTTGGTATGATGGACTGCAAGCCTGTGACTACCTCAAGGATCTTAACTTTTAGAAGTTATATGGTAGTGATGTCGGACTAGATTTGGGAAATGCATCTGAGTTTGAAAAACTCATTCGCATTGTTGTTCTTGGTGAACCTCCATCCGAACATATATTTTGCAGTTAGCATTGTGAGCTCATATTGGTTGAGCTTCACTAGATTGGTGCCAAGAATATTTTGAGATGTCTTTAGGACACAATCTCTCATGGATTGAGATACACTTCCGGAAATATGAAACTGCATGATTATTCGAATGCTGATTAGGCAGGTAGTGTGGAGGATCACTGGAGCACTTTTAGTGCTGTTTCTCTTTGGATTCTGCTTCGATATAATGGATGAGCAAGAAGCAGAAGTTGGTTGCCATAAGCATTGCCGAGATCGGATACATATCTATGAGTATGAACTCGTATGAAGCTGCCTAGTTGGGGAAGCTCTTCAGTGAGCTATTTGAACACATACCATTGTGATTCTCTGTAACAACCAGAGGTGGGGTTCGATTATTGAGGAATCCCGTATTCGACATCATCTGGGATATGGTAAGTCGATGAGCAAGGAGGCTCCATCGCATTAAGCTGATGTACCGATCGATACACCTTGTCAAATCCCCTGTGGAAAGATCTAATATGTGATTTTCCCAAATGACTTGGAGTCGTCAAGAAACCCTTGTACACGGTCTTGCATGTTGCATACATTGATCTTTGGGAGCTCTGAGGGCTTGCGGTTCTTACTGGAGCAACATACGAACACATGGTGACTCGCCCTCCCCTGGTGGTGCACACTGGAACAAGATGATTCGCTCTCTTGTGGGACAAGATGATTCGCTCTCTTGCGGAACAGGATGATTCGCTCTCCTGTGTAGCAGGATGATTAGTTCTCTTGTGAGGCCTGGATTGATGTGTTCTCCATGGTGATTGTAGTAGGATTGATGTGTTCTCCATGGTGATTGTAGTAGGATTGATGTGTTCTCCTGTGAGGCCTGGATTGATTTGTTCTCCATGGCGATTGTAGCAGGATTGATTTGTTCTCCTGTGAGGCCTGGATTGATGTGTTCTCCATGGCGATTGTAGCAGGATTGATGTGTTCTCCTGTGAGGTCTGGATTGATGTGTTCTCCATGGCGATTGTAGTAGGATTGATGTGTTCTCCTGTGAGGCCTGGATTGATGTGTTCTCCGTGGCAGCCTGGATTGATGTGTTCTCCATGGCGATTGTAGCAGGATTGATGTGTTCTCCTGTGAGGATAGGATTGATTAGTTCTCCTGTCGAGGCATCCTACCCATGCAGTCTGGGACTCATGGGAAGTACCTCTCATCTGATCAATGAGCAAGGAAATGAAGTTAGGGACCATAGTAGTAGCGATGGACGCATCGTTGTATCTACCATACTCCCTACGCTAGGATGACCTCCATTGATCTGGGATCAATGATACTAGTCTGGGACCAGTGGTAGGAGTTGTACCATACTATGACACTAACTTTGGGTCGATTGAGACTAGTCTGGGACCAGTGGTACATACTCTGAGACTGGCTTCGTGTCAGTGCAGTACTGGTCTGGGATCAGTGAGAGTGGTACATACTATGACGCTGACTTCGGGTCGGTTGAGACTGGTTTGGGACCAGTGGTACACTCTCTGAGACTACGATACTGGTCTGGGACTAGTGGTAGGAGTGGTACTTACTATGAAGCTGACTTCGGGTCAGTTGAGACTGATCTAAGACTAGTGGTATGCACTCTGAAACTGACTTTGAGTCAGTGGAGGATGATACTGGTCTGGGACCAGTGGAGTTGTACTCACTATGACACTGACTTCGGGTTGGTTGAGACTGGTCTGGGACCAGTGGTACATACTCTGAGACTGACTTTGAGTCAGTATGATACATCTTCGATCATTTCTTCTTCTTCATAATTCGGACAAAAGCAGAGCATAACAGAACAAAGCAAAGCAGCGCATAACAGAGCAGAGCCGTACAGATCAGTACAGGGCAGAACAAGACAAAGCAGAATTGGCATAATAAAGAAGAGTAGGGCAAGGGTCAGGCTGTACAGGGCAGTGCATTTGATGGATGAATAGTAATGACCGATAGATAGATTGCAGATGAATTTCTCCCTAGTTGAGAGGGAGTTTTAAAATTGGCAACTAGGGAAAAAATTCATATGGGTCATCTTATTCATGGCTGATAATATTTTTATTAGATTCCTCTCATCGAGAGGTGTAGGATTGATATAAAGATCATCCGATTCCGATAAGTATTCATCGAGATATGAATTTATTTTGATTATGGAATTATTATCAAGCTGACCTACAACTCATGTAGGCTCAGAAGCCCAACAGTCGCATCTATTCAAACACCAACGTTGTGTATAAATATAGGAGGACTTTTCCTCATTTGGACTCACTCATCTCATCACATCTCTCTCTCTCTCTCTACTGTGTAGAAAAGAGTCTCTTCTCTACTACACAGAAAAGGGTCTCTCTCTCACACATGTGAAGCCGGAAGCTGCAGAAACTGAAGATGCAACTACAGAAGTGAAGTTTGACCTAGGTGGACCAGAAGATCACCTCATTTGACTGCGCTATAGGTTCATCTAAACCTCCTCTGAAAGCCACAAATTTTGGTGGTGGAATCAAGTCAATCCGACAGATGGTTTGCAAGATATCGACTGCCCTAGTTTGAAGCAAGCTGCCGAAACTGAAGCTGCAACTACAGAAGTGAAGTTTGACCTGCGTGGACCAGAATATCTCCTCATTTGAACTGTGTTTTAGGTTCATCTGAACCTCCTCTGAAAGCCACAACTTTTGGTGGTGGAATCAAGTCAATCCGACAGACGGTTTGCAAGATATTGACTGCCCTAGTTTGAAGGAAGCTGCTGAAATTGAAGCTGCAACTGCAGAAGTGAAGTTTGACCTACGTGGACCAGAAGATCTCCTCATATGAACTGTGCTATAGCCTCATCTGAACCTCCTCTGGAAGCCGCAACTTTTGGTGGTGGAATCAAGCCGATCCGACGGTCAGTTTGTGAGATATCGTCTACCCTAGTTTGAAGATGAAGCCGCTAATACTGATGCTACTGATCTAGGGTTTGCTACTGCTGATATAAATCAGATTTATTGTACTATTTTTCTCTGCTGAATTATTGAAGATAAAAGAAGATTTGATCAAAGGGTTTCCCCACACATTGTGGGGTTTTTCCCTGGCTAGTCGCCACATCTTGTGTCTCTTGTCTTGGCTTGTTTTCTATTGATCGTTTAATGTTCTATCTGCACTTTACTTTATGTACATGTGATTGATAATCTGTGGAATATAATAAGAAAAAGAAGTAATCTGTTATAAGAATAGAACATACCATAACTTAACACTTACACCTTCCAACATTTGAGACAACATTAACAACACCAGACATTTCTCTCTATAGGGACAAGATATAATATGAATACATTACCATATGTTTAAATAGCATAACCATCCAATATATTGACGAATAATTATAATCGCAATGAATCACTAAATATATGCTAAAACAACACAACATACACAATGAGATACATGCATACATTAACCACAATAGTAGGGGTAACCCAATCATCCATTCTATTAATCCATCATATATAAGAAAAAGGCACCAAACACTATAATGCAATAGTTATATAATCAGGCTTAGCCATTAATCTATGCACAACATATAAAAAGAGAGAAAATGAACCTACAATACAAAACACTCAATATCTATTATGCTTTACATTAAGGTTGTATAGTATCTACAGACTAAGACATTTATGCTTAAGACTATAGATAAACATAGACAAACATATTGAAAAGACTATATGCAAAATATTGATATTCTCCTTTAGTAGTCATCATCCTCTCATATACTTCTCTGATCATCCTTCTAACCCCTAATCTGTCTCAAGCATTCCATTCTATCTATTTCTAGAGGCTCCTTGAACCTTCTTATCTTTCTCCTCCATCGCTCCAGCTATCCTATGGGAGGTTAGGATATTTTTTGATACCTACTTGAGTTGTCCCATGCGTGCTTAGAGTCCTTTTGAAATATCTCTGTTTGGTTTTCTCCACTCCGCCAACCTTCCATTACCTACAAAATATCTTGAACCTCCTCTGCCACAACATCCCTCTCCTACTTCACCATTGCTGCAAAATCTTAACTGCCTCTCCTTACTCGCTTGCATCCCCTCTCTCTAGACACCAACATATCTTTCCTGTGTAGGATCATCACGCCTTTGTCTCCTGTGCTAGCTACCTCTATTGTGCATTGTCTACTCCTTATGCACTCCTCTATCGTCTTTTGCATTGCTTCACTTATCAAAATTTAACAAAAAATATATGGGCTCCAACACCTAGTCATGGCCGATAAATATATGAATAACCCTCGTGATCCTACAGAGGAAGGTTTTCATGGATGGAAGCACAAGTTGCAATTATAAACCATAAAATGAATCTCTTCATTATGATTGTAATTAATAATCTTGACCTATTGGGATATTTTTGGGGTTCTAATGCAAAGGTCTAATCATGGGGGGGATCATGATATTGGTAAGAAACAAATAACAAACCAAAGAAAAGAACTATAAAATATCAACCCAATTTGAGTGTTGTGAACCATTCACAATCCTTGTTCAAAATGGAAGCGAAGGTAGATATCAAGTAGTACTATGGTGGCATTGATGGTTTGAAGCTAATACAATAGTTGTGGAAATTAGAAGTTCATTTAAGTGTTCATCATAAAGAGGAAGAACAAAAGATTTCATTTGCATGCTTGAGATTAGGTCATACCTTGACCTAATGGGAAAATTATACTGAGACCTTTAGGTTGGAGGGAGATCCTCCAGTGACTAAGTGGGAGGAATTTAAAACCCTCATTAAGTCACAATTTTACCCTATCAAGTCTGTAGAAGACTAGTGGGTCTAGTGGAAGTAATTTAGGCAAAATCAAGGGTAGAATGTATAGGAGTACAACATAGAATTTAGAAACATGGCCATAATGTTGTGTATCTCCCCAAAGAACCAATATGTGCTCCTCAAGTATCTAGGGGGTATCCATAACCATTTACAAAAGCAAGTGATGTTATTTAAGCCTAGATTGGTGCATGAGGCTTGTGTACAATTACAATACCTAGAGAACATAGACAAGAAGAAAAGGAAATCTAGTGGATCAATGCAGAAGGAGCCCCATGACACTTCTAATGATGGTAAGAAGAAGTGGAAAGGGGGAAGAAAAAACTGCAATAGCCATAACACACTAGTGAAAAGATTCTAGAAATTACCACAACCACTATAACATTGATGATGACATAGAGGAGAAGTGTTAGATGTTGCATCCAAAGACTAACTTGAAGAACTAAAGAGAGATAATAAGAAGAAGAATATCATGACCACTTAGTCAAGGAACTAGGTAGAAAGAAACTTGGATGTGGATGATAATATTATATTTAAATAGGGGAAAAAGGAGGTGAATCTATGTAGCCTTTAGTAATAGGAAGAGAACAAAAATACCAAACTCTTCCACATAAATATACAGGTCAAGAAGACAAGTATTGATGTTATGTTTGACTTAGGATAGTAGGTTAATCTCATTGCAGTAGAGATAGTCAACAATTTGGGATTGAAATTTCATGATCATCAAAGCCCATATCCATTGGCATGGGTAAATAAATATGCAGAGTTAAAGGTAAAAAAATAGTGCAAAATTAGCTTTGTTATCAGTGTTGAATTTATTGATGAAGTAGAACTAGATGTAGTTTGCCTTGATGTGTTTGGAGTAGTGTTTGTAAGTCCTTACATGTGCATGTGAGATGCCATATTCATGCAGAGAGACAACCTGTACTGACTTGTCAAGGATGAAAAAGCAGTCACCATAAACAAACACAAGGGAAAGTTAACAATTTCATTCGTAAGTGAAAACCAAGCTAAGAAACTATTTAATCCTGATACAAAGCTTGTTTTACTGTTTTTAGGAGAGAATAAATATGTAGAAGAGTCAGTAAGAGTAAGAAATAGTTGTAGCATCTAATGGTCCTTGATTGAGTACATCGCCATTTGGGTCGTCAATCATCATAATTCCCAAAAAGGATGGGACTAGGCAGATGTGTATTGGTTACAGGGCACTGAACAAAATCACACTTATGAACAATTACTGCCCGCCCAACATAAATGATATACTTTATTAGTTGCATCAAGAAAAATACTTCACCATGCTAGACTTAAATTTTGAATGTCACTAGGTTCCATTAGAGAAGAAGATACATCAAAAGCTGCCTTCAAAGTTAGGTAAGCTTTATATGAGTGGTTAGTCAGGCAATTTTGCCTATGCAATGCACCCTTCACATTTATTAGGCTAATGAGCGCTAAATTGTACACTTTTATAAATTGATTTTTCATTTTTTATTTAGATGATATATTGGTATATAATGCCACTTAGGAGGAGCATTTATCACATTTGATGCAATATTTGGAGACATTAAAAAGGTACCAAATACTAGAAAATGTCAAGAAGTGCGAGTTTGCATAATAATATTTGGTGTATTTGTGGTATATGGTAGGTGGAGTAGACCTAAAAATAGATTATATCAAGATGGAGGCCATCATGAAGTGGTCAGTTCCTACTAATTTTTCTAAACTTAGGAGTTTCAATGGGGTAGCGCAATACATGAGGAAATTAATAGCTTTGTTTTCAGTGGGTGAAGTACGACTCCACACTATAAGAGAAAGTGGAAAGATTTTCGAGTGGGGAAAGAGTTAGCAGAGGTCCTTTGAGTCAAGCACTAGTTTTGGTATTATTGTACTTGCAACAATAATTTGAGGTCGAGATAGATGTGAGTGTGTATGTTGTTAAAGTGGCACCGACGCAGTGAGGAAGGCATGTATGCTACCATTTTAAAGTATCTCATGGGGAAGTTCTTAACTACTATATGTGTGATAAGGATGTCTACACCTTAGTGAAAGCTATGAATAAGTGGAAACACTATCGGATCAGAAAGGAGAAAGTATTCCACATAGATTACTAGCTTTTACAACACCTATCAACCCGAAGTAAGCTACAATAGACTATGTGTTACAAGTGGATGAGGTTTCTACAACAATTTCATTTACTGATTAAGTATAAGAATGGAAGCACAAACAAGTTTTCCTAGTACATGATTTCAAGGCCATCCACATCAAAGTTCATAGCATTGGGAACTTTGATGCACATGGAGCCATTCACCCATGACGCATACAACAATGTACATTTAGAGGATAAGGACTTCAAGGAAGTGTTTTAATAGTTGTAGAGCCAAAGCTATGTGCACTATGGTGATAACATAGGTGGCTACCATATCCACAATATGTTACTCTACAAGATGGATAAGTTATGTGTTCCTAAATATTAGCTATTCCAGTTGATTCAAGAGGTTCACGCCTCAAAGGTTATAGGGAAATTTGGTGTAGTGAATATAGTGGCCAACTTATAGAGGTATGTGTATTGTCCCAGGAGACAAGAATAGGTAGCTATGTTCATAATATGATGCATGCTTTATTGTACTCACAAGCAAAGTAATAGGAAACAATGTCTCTATCATCCCTTACCTATACCCACTTGTCCCTAGGAACACATTTATTTGCACTTTATGGGAGGTTTAGAAACAAATAGGAAGGGATATGAATACTTTTTAGTGGTACTAGTTGATAGGTTCAACAATATGTGTGTTTTGATGCCTTGTAAAAAGGCCATCAACATGCAAGAAGCAACAAACTTGTTCTTTGGACAAGTATGGGTGCACTTTGGGATAACAAGGAGAATCGTTTTAGACAGGGGCACAAAATTTATATGTGCATTTTGGACTACCTTGTGGGAGAATATGAATAATAAGTAAAATAGTTCTACAACATTCCATTCATAGATAGATGGGAAGACAAAAATAGTCAGCGTCACTTTGGTGAAACTTTTGAGGGGTTACAATAACAAGCATCTAAAGATATGGGACGACGATATGGTTATATAAAACACTCGTATGATAGTCCAGTCGAATATTCTACTAGTAAGTTCCCATTTGAAACTTGTTTCAATAGAGGAAATTTCAGCCTAAAAGTGGCCTCGTAAGGAAAAATAATAAAATAATAGTTAAAATAATAAAATAAGATTTATGAATTTTGGAAGGAAAAGAATAAAACTATTTTTTAATTGTATTTTGGCTTATCTCCTTATATATTTATTCAAATTTCAAATGTAGACACTTGTGGAATATAGAATTAAATTCCACATCCTACGATTTATGCATACTTTACGAGTTATGTATATTAATTTTTTATCGATGTGAACCTTCTCAAAAGTATGCGTAATGGAAACGCATTGGATGTGAAACTTAATTCCACATCCAAAAAGTGTCTACACTTGAAATTTGAATAAACCTATATGGAGATAAGCCAAAAATAAAACTAAAAAAAATAGTTTTTCTTCTTTTCCCTCCAAAATATTTACATGTACCTCTTTTTAAATTTAAAGTATTTTGATTGGTTTACATATTATGACATGGAAATTACATAAAAAATACATGGGAACTTTTAGGCTAAAATTTCCTCTAATGTGGGTATTCTCCACCTTCACATATGGATATTGCATATGGGCAACAACGAGGAGTAAGGGAGGATCTTACAGGGGATGCCTTGAAGGTTGAAACATTTACTGAGAAGATTATGCAGATCCATATTAAGGTACATGAGACACTACAAAATTCATAGGAAAGAAATAAGGCTTGGCATGATCAACATAGAATAGAGAAGTCCTTCAAGGTAGGAGATAGAGTATGGTTACAATTAAATGAGGAGAGGCTACATGGTCATTGTAAGAAAATAAAGGCTCTATGAAGATATAAGGCTTGACATGACAAACATAAAATAGAGAATTCCTTCAAGGTAGGAGATAGAGTATGGCTACAATTAAATGAGGAGAGGCTACATGGTCATCGTAAGAAAATAAAGGCCCTGTCATATGGTCCCTTCGAGATACTGGAAAAGGTTGGAGATAATTATTATAGAATCTTTCTACCCCCATAAATGTGAATTTACTTAGTTCCAAATGTGGAGAATATTAAACTCTTTGAGCCTTCCATGCTAGACCGGGAAGAGGGATGTGTCCTAATGTTTGTAGAGGATTTGGCATCAGATGCTCAAGTAGAGTTAATAAAGGATACAATTTTGAAGAAGCGGTCCAAAAATACTAGACAAGGGTAGCATGACCTTTGGTATATTGGGTTGAAAGGATGACTTCTAGACAGAGCTAAATGGTACACCCGAGAGAAGTTCGAGGAAACATTTCCTCACCTCGTTTACTAGAAATGTTTTCAGACTAAAATCCTCCTAAAATGGGTTGTTGTGACCCAAATTGGATCATTATATTATTTTCATCCATCTTGATTCTTTTAGATTGGAAAAAGTGGAGGAATCAACTCATGGGATCATTTTTTATTACAAGGACCCAATTTGGAAAATTGGGATTTGAAACTTTTGAGATAATTTTGAGGCATCAAATGATGTTTCTTTTGGGTTAAAACACTGTCACTTTAACATCACATCTTTTCTCATATTCCAAACACATATACCTTTCCAATGGTGCAAGAATTGCTCAATCGTAGTCTCTATGTAAAAGTTATGCCATTATAATTTTGACATTCCTAATTTGACCACCATAATTCGAGAGAATGCCATGTCAATCCCCCATTAGTCATGGAAAAGGAGCTAGTGATATTACCATGATGAAGAAGGAACTAGAAGATTCCATAATGTAACTTTATTTTAAGAGTTGAGAAAGTCAAACATAACCACTAGTAGGTTATTGGGATGTGTCATAACCCGACCACGAGGAGGAAAAGGGTTTCCATTCTTTTTGAGTGTATCTTTTTCTATATATGAGAAGAGTAGCTAAGAGGGATGGGGAGAGAGCACATAGAGAGTATGTTTACACTATAGTATCTTAGGGTCCATAATCCTTACTTCTTTACAATTGCATCCATTCTCTATTCAGAGAAAGAGAGCAAAGTGGCCTCACCTTCTAGTCGTGTTTTATCCTAAAAGTGTTTCTGACCATATATCTTATGTCAATCATCATTTGTGGATTTTATTTCACTGTTATTTTTTTTCTGCATGATTATAATTTGCATTCATAAGAAATAAACAATAATTTATATATCTAAAAATATAAAGAGAAATAATCCCTCATAATATATATTTTAGATTTTTAAGTATAATTCATCAAATTTGTCGGGATGAACTGTCTTGTGGAATACCCATGATAGTTTACGTATTAACATAGTTTGAAAATATCTTAATATTCTAATTGAGATACATCTCAAACTTCAATAAGTTTAAGAGCATCTATACAATCTTCTCTAATTCCTCTAAGAAGGATAAATGGAACAATCTTGATCCTAAACTTATTTTATTTGATATATCTAAGTTGTATTGAAATCCATCAATCTAATATATATTTTCATCTCCTTTTAAGTAATTCTAAAAATTTCCTCTGGAATGTCCCTTGTCTTGCAATACTCTTGATATTTATTCAATAAGTTTTTCCGCATCTCCTATTAGGTTTTAATGACATATGAACTACCACCATGAACCAACAAGTGATACTTCTTTTAGTGTAGTTGTGAATAATTTTAGTTTTTTAGCAACAAAGGAGTAGTCATAACTCCAAAAAAGAACACAAAAATGAAAGAGTAAAGTGTTAGGATCCTCACTAGGTAGACCAAAAATATTATGTAGGAAAGAGAAGGAATGCTTTTTTATTTGAAACACTCCATTAGATTGTAGAATGGGGAATTCAAATTTAATTGGTCCCACTTTTTTATATCCCTGCCCTTCTATATGCATGTTGATCATTTGGTCCCTCCAACATAACATAGGATAAAGTATACAATGAATTTAGTCTATTTAGTAGGATTTACTTAGTAGTCTATATCTTTACGATTTTCATATCTCATAGATAGAAAGCCTATACTAACATGAAATATATATTTAGCCTTATGAGGGATACATATCACATTGGAGACTAGTTGTTTTGTTTGGATTTCAAGTTGGTCCCCTGAGACACCTTGGGGTTTCCTCCCTCATTTAATATTTCTACTAGGTTGTTAGTAATATGGGTGGCTCCTACTACACCATGAAATTATCCCTGAGGGCATTTAATTATAGTTCTTCTCATTTTCTCCACTATGGAGTATTGTACGATAGTGAGGATGGAGGTTGGATACAGTTTAGTAGATGTTTCCCTAATAACATCTTCAATATATTATCTTATCCCTAACCTTTCATAAAACAATATTCTATGCTCCTTTAGTGCCTCCCTAACAATTGTGCCAAAATGGTTGTGTTTTTTATTACCTTCCTAGGTTGGGGAATGTTTGATTAACTAAATCACTTAATAATCAACCAGGGCTTTAATTATCATTATGAATGTACATTTGTATTATATGCAAACAAATATTCTCAAATTGTCTACTTAAAATCATATGTTGTAGAACCTAACTCTATTTGAAAGATAATTCATGTAAAGGAAACAAATCTATTGTAATCCAAATCCAAATTAACTATGAAAGTAACTAATAAAAGGAAGTAACATTTATAACTTGTGGTTTCATGCTTAGTCATTTGCACTGACGCAACCTAATCCACACAAACCCATAGTATGCATATAAAATGCATGTCATATACATGTCCCAGGAATTCCAATTTCAAACTTAGGAAAAATTCTCATAATCATGGTTTAATGCTCTTTCAATAAAATCTATGCGGAAACATTTCATTTAACTATCCAAAGTTTAAACCTTTATAAACCCTTGAGTGAAACCTTATAAAACTCTTCCATAATCTTTGGTTAATCCTTACTATCTGCGCATATCCATAATACCCTTTAACTTTGATTTTAATTTAACCCGACATTAACCATAATACATTTATTCCGCTATATTTCTATTATAACTTTTGTATAATAGAAATTATACATAACCCATTTAACCCTTCATTAACTTACCATTCTACCGATTCACATGACTTTGCACATTTACCGATGCTCAACCTGCACTTCAAATATCCACAGTTAATTATCTTGTCCCAATCCAACGAAGATCGCACCATATCGCGCTCTAACTAGCACGATGGATAAAATTCCAGAAGCACGCGATAAAAGTTGTTTTGGGTGTGCTACGTGTCGCCAACTTGGGTTAATCACATGAATTAGAAAAATACCATTTACCATTTTCTAACTACGCGATATACCATTTACTCCTTGTTAGAGTCGGTCTTGTCAGTCCTCCATCAGACATCAAAACTCTTTTTGCATCTCATTTTTAGGTGTCCCATCCTGCTCGCTCACTTTCATTCCGCTAGGAGCATGCCATAAATCTGACGGAAGGGCTTTGTCATTCATTCCCCTCATGTCTTATACCTGCTGGCTTAGGTTTTTTCATCAATGTATATTAAATTCCATGACAGTCAATGTTTGATCTTTTAATGGGCAACGAGTTATGTCAATCATAGGTCTAGGGTTTCGAAAATTGAGTCGTTAAAGTGTTCAAATGCCAGCAGGCCAGAGGGAGGTTCTACACATGTTTTCTATTTCGCGAATTTCATCATTATATCGATGGATTACAACTATTCTTCAAAACTCTGTTTTGAAGAAAAGTCAACATTTTGTCCTTTGTAATAATTTTCAAAAGTTTTCAGTTTTTGAAATCTTCAGGCGCAGCCCTGATCTCCTTTGCCAAATTCCATGTCAGCTATCCCTGCAAGAATTTGCCAAGAATTTCATTGTTTCAGTTAAAAAAAAAAATCAAAAGGAAATTCAAAAAAACAGAGTTGTATTAAAATAGAAAAAGTGCCAATGCCAAAACATTACAAAGATGGGTCTTGGAGAGTCAAAAATCAAACCCATGTCTTTATAAAGATTTTTTCATGAAGATCAAGGTCATTTGTATGCCAAGACCAAAGAGAAGCCATTCAAAGCAAATTTGTAGAGTTAGTGTGCGTTTTGGGTGAAGTTGGAGGAAATTTGGCCGGCGCGGCGCACAGAGTAGGTGGCGCGGCACACTGGGGAGGTGCGGCGCACTGCGAGAAATTGTCCAGTGTAATTCTGAATGGGCACGACACACTGGGACGGCGCGGCGCGTTGGGTATGCGGCGCGACGCATACACCTAAAAGCCCGAAAACATTTCAAATTTCTCCAAATTGCCATTCATTTGCGTGGATTCGCCAGGTAGGGTCGACATCTCAATGCTTCATCCATTTTTGTGATAAGGGATGGTGGTTTATGGATGTTAATGTTTGAAATAAAAAACCAAACCCTACTTCAAACGTGCCTCAAAGGAAATTGTTGTGGTTTCCACAATTCACTGTTTTGCTACCAAAGTCATTTCTCCATCATTCCCTTCTCCCTTATTCCATTTCTCCTAGATTTCATTCTTCCCTATCCCCAAAAGTTACTAAACCCCTATCCTAAAATTCCCTTTCCCAAAACTGTCAAATGTGAAAAACCCTAAAACCCTATTCCCACACCTAAATCCTAAACCCCCTCCCATATTTCCCAAATAAATCTCTCCCAATAATTCCTAATCCCTTGATATTATCTCCCTTTCCTAACAGTCCATGTTTCATTGGTTTTCCCCTTTGGTGGCAGAGTTGGCACACATTACTAAAAGAGCAGTCTAAACAGTTTTCATACACCAGCATCTTCATCTTCAAGGCAGTTTGAAAAACAGCAGTCATGACATCTGAACATTCATCCGACTATGAAGTGGAAACCCAAAGTGACTCACCCTTGGAAGAACAGGTACCCCGGAGGCCTCATAAAGGTGGCAGACATGTTAGAGAAGAACCGATCACCCTTACAAAATTGCAGGCCTGCCCTCTTGCCATGTTTTGTTTTCAGCATCAGTCATGCTATGAGTTTTGTCAAAAGGTGGCTAGTGTTCAATTTCATCATGAGCTGGCTTGTCTTTTTGTGCTGCACTTACATGGAGATCAAGTTATCTTAGCTGGTGTCACCTTCACACTTACACCAGAATCTGTCTCATTAGCAACCAGCATAACGAATATTGGTGAACCATGGAACAAGAAGTAGAAGATTGACCGGCAGCATTATGATCCATACATTAAAACCGGTTTCTTGAGGCAGCTCAAGAGAGTGTTCCCATTCCGATATCTGAAAGATGAATATGCTCCACTAATGAAATTGATCATGAAATATTTCAGCTGTGAGGGACGGTTCTCTCGTCTCTATGCTTATCACATCAGGTTGCTCATGCATTTCACCAGGGTACGGATGATGAACATTCCGTATTTCATTTTCCGGAACATAGAGAGGATGACCACCCTTGTGCAGCATAAAACCCCTCAGCAGCAACTTAACAGTGTCTATCATTTTGCTCTTATTAAGATTTTGGTGGTTCATCAGCTTGAATTACAGGGCATCACTTGGGATGATTTCATCTCCCGTGACTTCTTCAGAGCTTCACAGGGATTATCAGAGGTTAAGCATGAAGGTGGACCTTCTCATCAGTATGAGCGCCATGAGACCGCTAGTGTGCCGGTATTCATCACATATCAGAGAGGTACCAGACATTTGTTTGCAGCAGCAAAGCGAGTGTTATCTCCACCCGGGGTGGAAGGGGCCTCACTTCCTCCATCAGCATCACAGGTATAGGACAAAGGTAAGAGGCCAATGCAGGATGAGGGGCCTTCAGGTGAAAGAGAGACCGACTTCATTCTCATTCATGATGATGATATAGATACGGGCCCACAAAGTGCCAAGCTTAGGGAGATCATCCAGGAGCAGAAAGCAGAGATCCAAGCCTTATCCCTTGACTTGGAGAGATCTAAGTGGACCATGAAATATTTGGAGCAGAGGAACAAACAACTTGAATATCAGCAAGCAATCATGGAGCTACAGAACATCCGCGAGAATCGCCAGGCTACACAAAGGAGAAGAATTGAGCTCACGTCATTGGAGCAAGAGATTAATGAGGATCGGGAGGCTAATCTCGAGAGAGTTAACATGCACTTAGAGAGGCTTTTTGACAAGGCTGATAAGGGTCACGCATCGCTGAGACACATGGCTTTCCACTACATGGCACGAAACAAGGTCTGCAAGGCACGAATAAGGAATTTAAAGGCAAAATTGAGAAAGGCAATAAGGAAGCAAAAGAGGCAAAGGGAGCTTGATCGTCTTCAGATATTGGCCGAAGCCTCTTTAGCCTAGCATAACACTTAATGAAGAAGCTCCAGCCCAAATTTCAAGAAATTTGGGGCATTTTTGGCATTTTGGCAAATTTTGGTACAAAAAATAGGGTTTTTCTCCCTGTGCGCCGCGCCACCTGGCGCGCGCTTTTGCTAGGGAGCTCCAAACTGCAAAAGTTTATATTTTTTGATTTGGCATGAAAAATCATGACTGTTGGTGCATGGCCAAGAAGTTTGGGCAAGTTTTGAGTCCCCAGGAGGTCAAAAATACTCAAACAATGACCTCTCTGCCCCTATTTTGACACACAGAAAGTAGTCTTGGGAGATTGAAGTTTTGGAGGGGCAAATGACATCCAAATTCAGAAATTCCACTTGGGTTGGAAAGTAGACAGGTAGGGATTTCCAACAAGCACACTTGGGCTCAATTTGGACTTCAGGAAGTGCCTCAAACTCAGCCTCAAAGTGGCGCGACGCATACAGATTTTGGCGCGGCGCACAGAGGATTTTTGCTCAATTTTTCACCTTCCAGCTCAGAAATTCGGCCAGTTTGACTAGTTTTGCTTTGTGATGTAATTTTTGATCTATCTTGATGTAATTGGATAAACATGATGTAATTTTGGCACTTATTTACTTGTTCTAGAGGATTCATTCACCAAAAAGTGAAAATTTAATGAATGAATCAGTTTCCTACCTTATAGAGGCAAGTTGTTTTGATTGCCTAGATTTTAGTGCTTTGTTTAGAATTGGTTGAAACAGCTCCTAGAATGATGAGCTCGACCCCTAGAGGCAAGGGAATGGGTTGGGCTAGTCTATATCATGTAATTCCTAAGTCATTTTCAAGGTTGGACACTTGGGATTGTTTTGGCATATCATTGTACATTCTATCTCTACATTTTTGGCTAAGGAAAGACCAGGGTTTTGCAGCACTATTTGGGATCCATGTGGCTTTATGTTTTTGATGGTGTGCTTCTCTAAGTAATTGTAAGTTCATTAGTGTTATGTGTATCATTTTCCTGTCTTTTCTTCTGAATTTGAACAAATGAGTGATTAAGGTGGAATCCATTAAATGTTATGCTCTGCCTTTGAATTTGTTTAAATTTCCATGTTTTCATCTGTTTAAGGAGAATTCTTGAGACTCTCTTGCTCTCCTTAGCTCCTCACTAGTCTGATCTATCCATTCAATCAATTTAAAGCATCACGATTTCCTTCCTTGCCCCAATCAAAACTCTGCAGAAATTGTGCCTCATCCTCGAGCCCAATTTGCCTTTCCCTGTTTCCAACACAAAACCCCCAAAAAAACTCAAATCAAACCCTTGTACTTTATACCTAGCCTAAAATTAGCTTTTATTTCGGTCATCTCGAGCCCCATCGGCCCAGAGAGAGCCCTCTCCTGTCCTCATAGGGCTAGCTACGAGGCTGAGTGTGGTTTGATGTGGACCTAGAACCTTGTCTTTTTAGCCTGAAACAAATCTAGGCTCTAACATAGTGGCGACCATACTGGGGAAGAAAACGGTTTGCTTGTTGATTTCATTTGTTTTATAAGCTACAGACGGAGCCTGAAGTCATGCCAGGTAGCCTTCGAAACGCTTTTGCTTTGCATCAGTGAAAGTAGATAAACGCTGCTTCAGTCAATCTCCGGTCTAGCTTGTGAACATGACACTTGACTTGTGAATTACCCCCCAGTACATTAGATTGTTCTAGACTTTGGGTGATGAGTCTAGAATTCGATAGGTTGAAATCATTCACCTGGCAACTTCATTCACTGAAAAATCCAGAAATCAATGCTTCATGGTTACTCCACTGCAGGAAGATTAGTACCTTTAAGGTTTTCAAGATGGATCGGGTTGCAAGAAGATATGCTCCCATGACCCGAGATCACATCCCCGGTTTTCTGAATAAAATGCCCAAGGTAGATTGGTCAAAGAATTTGCCTATGTTCAGAAATGTGGAAGGTAATGACACTGCTCTTCATCTGGTGAAATTTCACATTCATGTGCATAAATTAAAGATCAATTTTCTTGAAGACTGTTTGATGAAACTGTTTATGGCTACTTTGGAAGACGAAGCCCGATCTTGGTATGAAAGTTTGCCACCTGCGTCTATTTATTGTTTAAAAGATTTTCATGCAATATTCTTTGAAAGGTATAAAGAATCATATCCATCCTTGGCTTTAGTTCAGGACTGTTGTAGCCATGTTCATAGTTTTATTGAAGATCTTGAGAATTTTTATGGACATGATGACTTGATGGACAGAGAAATCATGGAAGCCCTGTATGAAAATCCATTTCAGCAGCATAAAGACGATCATGAAAATTTGCAGCAGGATCAAGATCTTAGTATGGCGGAAGATGAAGGAATTTTTCATCTTGACAGTCAACAGAAATTACATGAAATGGATCAGCAGTATGAGGAAAATTTGTACACTCCTTCACTTGAAATTAATGAAGACAATCACTGTTTGAGCAAGAGAAAACAAAAAGTATTATCTCCTCTATCTGAAGACGAGATAGATCAACTCTTGAACGGTCATGTTCCAACTCAAGTTAATGCAGATCTGCAGTGTGCACATGGTCAAGAAGGTGATGGTGGAACTTTTTCCTCTTCTGAAAAGGATGACAGTCCTCTAAGTAGCTTTATAGATCAACAGGTTGAAGATGTCCATATAGCTGAAAGTGATGAAAGAAAAAGTGTCGCTTCAGATCTGTCCATAGAAGAAGACAGCATGCAGGAAAGTCAAGTTTCAATTTCAGAATGTAATAAAGTTAAGTCAGCCATTTCAGATCCAGATTCAGATTGTGATGACCAAGAATACCTTATACTGAATCCCACGGAGGAGAAGTCTGCTGTTGAAATCATCTAGAACGAAGTAGACAGAGTTATGAATCCAAATGTTCTTATGTCATCAGAACAAAGGCTTCATAAAGAGGTAATCCAATCAGTTCATGAACAACAAGATGAGATCTTCGCTCAAGTAAGTAAAGAGGTTTCTCTGGATGAATTTATGGTAGATGATAGAAATGTTAGTGTTGGGTACAAAGAAATATCTGAAGTTTCTTTTCTCATGATTGATGAATGTAATGAGAATCCGGCTGTCATATCATATGAAGATGATCTACAATATATTTAGACTGCCGAAGATCAGACCATTCAGGATTCCCTTTCAGATTCTTCTTCATATGTCTCATGTTTTGAAATGTTCTTTCAAAAGGAGATCTGCTCATCTACTTGTTCAGAATTTTTTGAGGACCAGGAACATACTTTTACTAAAGTACATGATGAAGGAAGATCAGAATCAAGAGAAAAAGATACCTTGTTTCTCCAGCAGGAGGTAAATCTTCATGTTTTTCATGATCCAATGGAAAATCTGTTGCAGGCAGCAGTGAAGGTGATTATTACAGTGTTCAGTGATGAAGGAGATCATGGTCAATTAGCATTTTGGATGCCCAGTTACAAGTATCTACTGTTGACCAGGAGATCTGATAAGGAGAATCAATCAAGAAGGCATCTGCTTGATTGGTTACATTGGAATTTTGATATAGTTTGATGGTATATTGTTTTGTAAGAAACACAGGTGGTTGTCATCATGATTTCAAATCTTGATGGACTACTGCCTTTTTCAAAAGCTTTTGTTTTAAGTCAGTCATAAGTCATTTATGTTTGGTCTGTTGAGTCAAGTCTTTCAGTCATTTCAGTTTCAAAATTTAGTCAGATTTTCAGTCAAATAAATGAGTCAAATTCTTGTGTTGTTTGTTGAAATAATGACTCCATAGCCCAATGGACGAAGGCACTGTCTAGCTCTCCCAGAGGTCTGCCGTTCTTGGCACCTCCAAGGAGCTACCATCCCCATTGGAGCCAATGTTAGAGTCGGTCTTGTCAGTCCTCCGTCAGAGATCAAAACTCTTTTTGCATTTCATTTTTAGGTGTCCCATCCTGCTCGCTCACTTGCATTCCACTAGGAGCATGCCATAAATCTGACGGAAGGGCTTTGTCATTCATTCCCCTCATGTCTTATACCTGCTGGCTTAGGTTTTTTCATCGATGTCTATTAAAGTCCATGACAATCAATGTTTGATCTTTTAATGGGCAACGAGTCATGTCAATCATAGGTCTAGGGTTTCGAAAATTGAGTCGTTAAAGTGTTCAAATGCCAGCAGGCCAGAGGGAGGTTCTACACATGTTTTCTATTTCGTGAATTTCATCATTATATCGATGGATTACGACTGTTCTTCAAAACTCTGTTTTGAAGAAAAGTCAACATTTTGTCCTTTGTAATAATTTTCAAAAGTTTTCAGTTTTTGAAATCTTCAGGTGCAGCCCTGATCTCCTTTGCCAAATTCCATGTTAGCTATCCCTGCAAGAATTTGCCAAGAATTTCATTGTTTCAGTCAAAAAAAAAAAATCAAAAGGTAATTCAAAAAAACAAAGTTGTATTAAAATAGAAAAAGTGCTAATGCCAAAACATTACAAAGATGGGTCTTGGAGAGTCAAAAATCAAACCCATGTCTTTATAAATATTTTTTCATGAAGATCAAGGTCATTTGTATGCCAAGACCAAAGAGAAGCCATTCAAAGCAAATTTGTAGAGTTAGTGTGCGTTTTGGGTGAAGTTGGAGGAAATTTGGCCGGCGCGGCACACAGAGCAGGTGGCACGGCGCACTGGGAGAAATTGTCCAGTGTAATTCTGAATGGGCGCGACGTATTGGGACGGCGCGACACGTTGGGTATGCGGCGCGGCGCATACACCTGAAAGCCCGAAAACGTTTCAAATTTCTCCAAATTGCCATTCATTTGTGTGGATTCACCAGGTAGGGTCGACATCTCAATGCTTCATCCATTTTTGTGATAAGGGAGGGTGGTTTATGGATGTTAATGTTTGAAATAAAAAACCAAACCCTACTTCAAACGTGCCTCAAAGGAAATTGCTGTGGTTTCCACAATTCACTGTTTTGCTACCAAAGTCATTTCTCCATCATTCCCTTCTCCCTTATTCCATTTCTCCTAGATTTCATTCTTCCCTATCCCCAAAAGTTACTAAACCCCTATCCTAAAATTCCCTTTCCCAAAACTATCAAATGTGAAAAACCCTAAAACCCTATTCCCACACCTAAATCCTAAACCCCCACCCATATTTCCCAAATAAATCTCTCCCAATAATTCCTAATCCCTTGATATTATCTCCCTTTCCTAACAGTCCCTGTTTCATTGGTTTTCCCCTTTGGTGGCAGAGTTGGCACACATTACTAAAAGAGCAGTGTAAACAGTTTTCATACACCAGCATCTTCATCTTCAAGGCAGTTTGAAAAACAGCAGTCATGACATCTGAACATTCATCCGACTATGAAGTGGAAACCCAAAGTGACTCACCCTTGGAAGAACAGGCACCCCGGAGGCCTCATAAAGGTGGCAGACATGTTAGAGAAGAACCGACCATCCTTACAGAATTGCAGGCCTGCCTTCTTGCAATGTTTTGTTTTCAGCATCACTCATGCTATGAGTTTTGTCAAAAGGTGGCTAGTGTTCAATTTCATCATGAGCTGGCTCGTCTTTTGTGCTGCACTTACATGGAGATCAAGCTATCCTAGCTGGTGTCACCTTCACACTTACACCAGAATCTGTCTCATTAGCAACCGGCATACCGAATATTGGTGAACCATGGAACAAGAAGCAGAAGATTGACTGGCAGCATTATGAGACATACATTAAAACCAGTTTCTTGAGGCAGCTCAAGAGAGTGTTCCCATTCCGATATCTGAAAGATGAATATGCTCCACTAATGAAATTGATCATGAAATATTTCAGCTGTGAGGGACGGTTCTCTCGTTTCTATGCTTATCACATCAGGTTGCTCATGCATTTCACCAGGGTACGAATGATGAACATTCCGTATTTCATTTGCCGGAACATAGAGAGGATGACCACCCTTGTGCAGCATAAAACCCCTCAGTAGCAACTTAACAATGTCTATCATTTTGCTCTTATTAAGATTTTTGTGGTTCATCAGCTTGAATTACAGGGCATCACTCGGGATGATTTCATCTCCCGTGACTTCTTCAGATCTTCACAGGGATTATCAGAGGTTAAGCATGAAGGTGGACCTTCTCATCAGTATGAGCACCATGAGACCGTTAGTGTGCCGATATTCATCACGTATCAGAGAGGTACCAGACATTTGTTTGCAGCGGCAAAGCGAGTGTTATCTCCACCCGGGGTGGAAGGGGCCTCACTTCCTCCATCAGCATCACAGGTACAGGACAAAGGTAAGAGGCCAATGTAGGATGAGAGGCCTTCAGGTGAGCCTTTAGGTGAAAGAGAGACCGACTTCATTCTCATTCATGATGATGATACAGATACGGGCCCACAAAGTGACAAGCTTAGGGAGATCATCCAGGAGCAGCAAACAGAGATCCAAGCCTTATCCCTTGACTTGGAGAGAGCTAAATGGACCATGAAATATTTGGAGCAGAGGAACAAACAGCTTGAAGATCAGCAAGCAATCATGGAGCTACAGAACATCCGCGAGAATTGCCAGGCTGCACAAAGGAGAAGAATTGAGCTCACGTCATTAGAGCAAGAGATTAATGAGGATCGGGAGGCTAATCTCGAGAGAGTTAACATGCACTTAGAGAGGCTGTTGGACAAGACTGATAAGGATCATGCATTTCTAAGACACATGGCTTTCCACTACATGGCACGAAACAAGGTCTGCAAGGCACGAATAAGGAATTTAAAGGCAAAATTGAGAAAGGCAATAAGGAAGCAAAAGAGGCAAAGGGAGCTTGATCGTCTTCAAATATTGGACGAAGCCTCTTTAGCCCAGCATAACACTTAATGAAGAAGCTCCAGCCCAAATTTCAAGAAATTTGGGGCATTTTTGGCATTTTGGCAAATTTTGGTACAAAAAATAGGGTTTTTCTCCCTGTGCGCCACGCCACCTGGCGCGCGCTTTTGCTAGGGAGATCCAAACTGCAAAAAGTTTATATTTTTGGATTTGGCATGAAAAATCATGACTTCTGGTGCATGGCCAAGAATTTTGGGCAAGTTTTGAGTCCCTAGGAGGTCAAAAATACTCAAACAATGACCTCTCTGCCCCTATTTTGACACACAGAAAGCAGTCTTGGGAGATTGAAGGTTTGGAGGGGCAAATGACATCCAAATTCAGAAATTCCACTTGGGTTGGAAAGTAGATAGGCAGGGCTTTCCAACAAGCACACTTGGGATCAATTTGGACTTCATAAAGTGCCTCAAAATCAGCCTCAAAGTGGCGCGATGCATACAGATTTTGGCGTGGCACACAGAGGATTTTTGCTCAATTTTTCACCTTCCAGCTCAGAAATTCGGCCAGTTTGACTAGTTTTGCTTTGTGATGTAATTTTTGATCTATCTTGATGTAATTGGATAAACATGATGTAATTTTGGCACTTATTTACTTGTTCTAGAGGATTCATTCACCAAAAAGTGAAAATTTAATGAATGAATCAGTTTCCTACCTTATAGAGGCAAGTTGTTTTGATTGCCTAGATTTTAGTGCTTTGTTTAGAATTGGTTGAAACAACTCTTAGAATGATGATCTCGACCCCTAGAGGCAAGGGAATGGGTTGGGCTAGTCTATATCATGTAATTCCTAAGTCATTTTCAGGGTTGGACACTTGGGATTGTTTTGGCATATCATTGTACATTCTATCTCTGCATTTTTGGCTAAGGAAAGACCAGGGTTTTGCAGCACTGTTTGGGATCCATTTGGCTTTATGTTTTTTATGGTGTGCTTCTCTAAGTAATTGTAAGTTCATTATTGTTATGTGTATCATTTTCCTGTCTTTTCTTCTGAATTTGAACAAATGAGTGATTAAGGTGGAATCCATTAAATGTTATTCTCTACCTTTGAATTTGTTTAAATTTCCATGTTTTCATCTGTTTAAGGAGAATTCTTGAGACTCTCTTGCTCTCCTTAGCTCCTCACTAGTCTGATATATCCATTCACTCAATTTAAAGCATCAAAACGATTGCCTTCCTTGCCCCAATCAGAACTCTGCAGAAACTGTGCCTCATCCCCGAGCCCAATTTGCCTTTCCCTGTTTCCAACACAAAACCCCCAAAAAAAACTCAAATCAAACCCTTGTACTTTATAACTAGCCTAAAATTAGCTTTTATTTCAGTCATCTCAAGCCCCATCGTTTGTCTTTTGCAGAGATCGACCCGTAGAGAGCCCTCTCCTGTCCTCGTAGAGCTAGCTACGAGGCTGAGAGTGGTTTGATGTGGACCTAGAACCTTGTCTTTTCAGCCTGAGACAAATCTAGGCTCTAACACTCCTTTCTAGAAACCACTCCACTGTTCTATTAACACATGACATAATGTGATCTCTCCATTTCTTGACTTTATTTTGCACGACTTAATCTTAGCCACCTATCTCCCTCAATCTTGTCCGTCGATCTGACTGATCCAATGATTGTGCTTTGTTCCTATGTTCTTTTGCATCTTATCTTCACTGTGTAATAGTCCTCTTGACTTCTCTATCTATGTATTGATTCTCGCCTTATGGGTTTTCAATTGTTCTGATCCCAATCTCCAATTCTGTATATTTCTCACATTGCTCCTTTGTCCTAGATGTTATGTGTGTGATTTCCTCCTCAGCTTACTTCTGCGTGCTCTTAACCACTATTCCTCCTGAGCTTCAACTTGATTCTTCAATTGACTTCGTTACCATCTGACCACTGTAACACTTTCTTGTGCTAGGTTTTTTTCCCTGATCTTTTCTGCGTTCTTCTTGAACTCCACTTGCGTACACATACTATGTGAAACTAACCCAATTCTCATAAAATTTACAATTAATCACTCAATTCACACCAGACAAACTCAGAAATTGAGTTATATGTATTAATAAACAAACATTTACAAAAAGAATTCCTTTCTGGCCTGATCTTCAATATCAATGGCCTTCTCGTTTCCTGCCCATAGGCTTACAATCAAACCCTATCTATTACCTCGTTTCTGAACTCTGACTCTAACTCTAAGTCTCTCACTCTTTCTATGCCTTTTAGGCTTACATTTATAAAAAAGGTTCTGTAACCCATTTTTGTTCAGATCCTTAATCTTTTGAACTAAATCTTGAATATCCTCTAAGTCCACTTTTGACTCAACTAATCCCTAAGGATTCTCTCTAATCCACAAAATCATGAAACCAATTCCTAATCTAAGATTTACAATTAATTCCCAAATCTCTCAATCTCTTAACCATCCTAATTCTCTCATGTTCTCCAACATTCGAGAAAATTTACAATATGCGTCAGAATATCTAATTAATTCCTATTCCAAATCACTCAAAACATTAATAATTACATTAATTTGATACATAGGAATCCAACTTCCTTGAAAACACAAGACCCCTTAAGTTAACTAGAATATAATGAAATTGCTGAGCTGGATGCTCCTGCATTAGACTCCCAAGGTTAAAATAATCATGATCTCCAGATCATGTGCTCCCAACCTTTGTCCTCCTGGATCCCATACTTTGTTCTGTAATTTGTCTTTGGTTGCTGCTGTTGTTTGTTGTTGTTCTCTAGGTCTCCACACTTTATGTTGCTTTGCCCCACTAGCTATGCTTTCACAGTCTACTGCTGTCTTTCTCTTGCTGCTGCTTGGCCTTCTTACTGTTGTTTTCTTCTGAGGCACCTTCATCATCAATCTTATTATTCTTTCAATCTCTATGTCCAATTTATCTTCTGTCTGATAATCACTTTTCCATTTGTACTCTGTCAACTCATCTTCAAACTACTGATTGCCTTTATCTCTTGATTGTTGAACTCTTATTCTTACTACCGCCCTTTCATCCTTACCCTCTTGTGGCTTTCCAAACAACCTCTGTTCAATATCTGTAAATTTACTTTCAAAAAATAAATTGTCCTCCAATTCCCTTTGTACTTGATTCCTCTCAAATACATCACTATGTTGTTCATCAATTCCAACATATTTTCCTTCCTCTTCCTTGACAACCCTCAATAATTGTCCTTCATTTCCTTGACTAATTTTGACAGTCAATTTAATTTCTTCAAGCACGGTATCTTCATGCTTTTCATTTTCCTCATCAGTATGTCTGACCTGGAAACTTCCAATCTTCTTCAGTTCTAAAATTGATTCTTCAACTTGAAACATGTCTGTCTCATCTTCATTAAATCCTATAATCATAAAACAATTATCAGAATTAAAAATATAAAGTTTCATTACCTTTTCCTTCTCTGGAAACATCTCAGTATGTTTCTCTGGGTTTTCGTCCAATTCCTTTGTCAACACATCAGTATGTTGATTTAAACTCTCCTCCATATCATATGTTTCAATGATATCCCTCTGCTCTGGTTCACAATAATGAACTCCTCCTTCTGTAATGTCAATTGGCTGAAATTTTATTACCATTCTCTTTTCCCTATGATTGTCATTCATGAAAATTTCTTTGTCTTCCTTTTCCAACAATTTATTCCGAGTATATATTCTCTTCTTTTCCAACTTCCTTCTTTGAAAGTCTAATATTCTATAAAACTCAATAATTTCAATTGGAATAGAATTTGGAAATTTTACATAATTTTCCATACCTTCACTTGTTATCAACCAATCATCAGATGTCCTTTCTCCCTTTGCTAAATCTTTTGCATAGACTTCTTCTTTATTAACATCTTTAAGTAGATGTGCTTCTTCTTCCTTCAATTTTGTGATTGTCTTTTCTTTGTCTTGAGACAAATCTGCCTCCCCTTCTTCTTCAATACTCTTTTCCTTGTTGTCTCTTTGTAAACCTTCTTAAAGAGCTATCCTCGCCCCATCATCTGCATTAGTATTCTCTTGCATTTGTTCTTCATCAATAACATTAATCAAATTTATTAGATTACCTCTCTAAGAAAATATTCCTTCATTCTTCATCAGAATAAGATTCTGATCTTCCATCTCTATGACAGCATCAAGTGACTATTTTCTCTCATTAAGTATCTCATCCATAGAATCTTTCTGCTATAACCAGTCAAATTCTTCCTCCTCTGAGAAATTTTCCTTGTCACATTTTACTCCAAGATCTTCATCCATCTTGAAGACATATTCAAAAGGTTTCTTTTCTCCTGTAATACCTGCAATCATACACAAATTATCAGTTTTAAAAACATAAGACCTTATGGTCTCACTTGATGCTTCAGTCATCATATCTCCTTGCTATTCTGAATCCTTCCTATGATTCAGCTCCTCTGTAGATTTCTCCTCTGTCTCTTCATTACTTTCAGAAAGTAATGGACCATATTCGGGTTCACATACATACTCATTTAATCTGAGTAACTCTTCCTTCAATTGAGCATTCACTCTTTGCTCCCATTTTACTTGCAATCTATGCCATTTGACTCTCCTTTTCATAATCCATCCATGCCTCTGGTCTTCCTTATTCATCTGCAACATCTCCATCAACAACTCAAGATGGAAATTTATCTCAGCTTTCTCTCTTCTGTAATGACCTTCAGTAGTCATCCTTTCTTGTTCTGTGAACTTTTTTGTGAACTGCACCTAAGCTTCCCTTTTTAGCAAGTCTCTGTACCTGCCACTCATCAATATTTCCTCCTTAAACTTGATCTATGGTTCTCTACCTCTGGAAACATCTCCTTGTCAAGATTCTCTTGACTCATCTGTTTCCTGCGGATTTCTTTAGCACCCTTTTCCTTCATCTTGTAGCCTTATTCTGAACATACCATATGAATTTTCATAGCCACCTTCTCTTTTGTGTGAGCTTCTACACTTGCAACCAATCAACCTCCTTCTGAGTTGATCTTCTCACCAAGATTCTCTTCTGTCTGGTTTCCAAGTCCTCTTTTCCTTAGAACTTGCACTGAGCACTCTTGCTTTCTCTCTGGTTGTTACACTCACTTCTCTTAAGGACCCCTATGGCCCTATCTCTTCCAAGCCCCAGCTAGAATAAGGTTCTACTACAATCTCTAAGAACTTCCAAAAGTTCTTCCTACATTTTTACTGTTGTAGTCTTGTGCCAAACTTTGCCATTCATTCAATTGCTGCAAAATTTCATACCTTTGTAATCAATTTATGTCTCACTTGGTTGTCTCCTGCAAACATGCAACTTTTGCACCCCCTTGATGTGGTTCAATCTGTAAAATATCATTAATTAATCAAAGCTTATGCATTCTTTCAACATACAGTTGTTGTCACAACAATCAATCCTGAACAGAGCTTCTCCATATATTGAATAAGACTTCAATCCAAATCAATTTGGATCTCATTCCTAGAATGATAAAAATGCGTCCTTGTCTTTGAATAATGCTTTGAATCTGAACCTCAACAAGTTAGAATTTATACCAAACTTTATTTGCTTCCTAAGCATCTATTTCACTAGCAATATCCAATGATAACACAATTCATAATTCTGCATTAATGGTTTGAATTTCAACAATACAATACCATGCAAACATAACAAGTCATCTCTTCCTTATGCATTCTACATAAATACAGTATAAACATCACTTCAAACTTACTCAAAAGTTCCCTTCCAAGTAGAAAACAATATTCCTTTGTTATCACAACCTACCACTTATGATCAATCTTCATCATGCTTGTTCTTCCTTCTACTGGATAAAACATGCTTTACTATGATCATCCTTTCTACAACTCCCTTAATTCACTGTTGGATCTGTTAATCTCTGTCTAAATGAGGAAAATAATTTATGTGTTTGTTACTCAATTTCAAAGAACATTAGCTCTGATACCAAATGATGCAACCTAAGCCGCACAAACCCACAGTATGCATATAAAATGCATGTCATATACATGTCCCAGGAATTCCAATTTCAAACTTAGGAGAAATTCTCTTAATCAAGGTTTAATGCTCTTTCAATAAAATCTATGCGGAAACATTTCATTTAACTATCCAAAGTTTAAACCTTTATAAACCCTTGAGCAGAACCTTATAAAACTCTTCCATAATCTTTGGTTAATCCATACTATCCACGCATATCCATAATACCCTTTAACTTGGATTTTAATTTAACCCAACATTAACCATAATACATTTATTCCGCTATATTTCTATTATAACTCTTGTATAATAGAAATTACACATAACCCATTTAACCCTTCATTAACTTACCATTCTGCCGATTCACATGACTTTGCACATTTACTGATGCTCAACCTGCACTTCAAATCTCCACCATTAATTCTCTTGTCTCAATCCAAAGGTTATTACGCCATATCGCGCTCTAACTAGCACGACAGATAAAATTCCAGAAGCACACGAGAAAATTTGTTTTGGGTGTGCTACGTGTTGCCACCTTGGGTTAATTGCGTGAATTAGAAAAATATCATTTACCATTTTCTAACTGTGCGATATACCATTTACTACTTTCTAGAAACCACTCCACTGTTCTCCTAACACGTGGCTTAATCTGATCTCTCCATTTCTTGACTTTATTTTGCACGACTTAATCTTAGCCACCTATCTCCCTCAATCTCATCCATCGATCTAATTGATCCAATGACTGTGCTTTGTTCCTATGTTCTTTTGCATCTTATCTTCACTGTGTAATAGTCCTCTCGACTTCTTATCTGTGTATTGATTCTCGCGTTACGGGTTTTCAATTTGATCCCAATCTCCGGTTCTGTGTATTTCTCACTTTGCTCCTTTGTCCTGGATGTTCTGTGTGTGATTTCCACCTCAGCTTACTTCTGCATGCTCTTAACCACTATTCCTCCCGAGCTTCGACTTGATTCTTCAATTGACTTCGTTACCATCTGACCACTGTAACACTTTCCAGTGCTAGGTTTTTTTCCCTGTTCTTTTCTGCGTTCTTCTCGAACTCCACCTGCGTATACATAATATGTGGAACTAACCCAATTCTCATACAATTTACAATCAATCACTCAATTCACACCACACAAACTCAAAAATCGATTTATCTATATTAATAAACAAATATTTACAAAAAGAATTCCATTCTGGCTTGATCTTCAATATCAATGGCCTTCTCCTTTCCTGCCTGTAGGCTTACAATCAAACCCTATCTATTACCTCGTTTTTGAACTCTGACTCTAACTCTAAGTCTCTAACTCTTTCTATGCCTTTTAGGCTTACATTTATAAAAAAGGTTCTGTAACCCATTTTTGTTCAGATCCTTAATATTTTGAACTAAATCCTGAATATCCTCTAAGTCCACTTTTGACTCAACTAATCCCTAAGGATCCTCTCTAATCCACAAAATCATGAAACCAATTCCTAATCCAAGATTTACAATTAATTCTCAAATCTCTCAATGATCCTAATTCTCTCATGTTCTCCAACATTCGAGAACATTTACAATATGCCTCACAATATCTAATTAATTCCTATTTCAAATCACTCAAAACATTAATAATTACATTAATTTGATACATAGGAATCCAACTTCCTTGAAAACACAAGACCCCTTAAGTTAACTAGGATACAATGAAATTGCTGAGTTGGATGCTCCTGCATCATGCACCATCTACACTGGAGTCATTATGGAATTGACATTATGTAACCATTACCATTGATATGTTTTACCAAGCTTGTAACAATGAGAAACTCCAATAATATATTTATGGTAACATAATTATATAACAACATAACTCTACAAGAATAGAATAACATGGGCCCTTTAATTAGGCTTACATTTCAGGTATAAGAACCTTGGATTATTGTGATGTATGACTGGACACACGCCTGCACACAAGAAAAAAATAAACTTGTTCCTATCATGATTCATAAACGCTAAGGTGCATAGGAACTAGCTCTAATGTTGTAGGAGAGGACATGTTTGATGGATTAATGACAAGTTGGAGCACATTATCAATCACTTTCAACAGAATAGGTGCATGCCCTTAATGTATACATGCATAGGTGCCTCCTAGTTGGGGATGATATATTATTTCTTTATTAAATTGAATATGATTTGCTACAGTGAGTTGAATATTCCATGTTTGTCATAAATGATTGTATCTCCCCTAATATACTCCTTGAGCTTAGAGAATCTCATGACAACTTATGGAATACACTAAAAGCATGCTAAAAGTTATATTAGAATTCTTCCTGAAAATCACAAACATGTAATATATCTTGGTTCATAATCACTAAGAATATAAATAGTTGCATAACCTTCCTTCTTATTTAGTAAAGAAAAAAATTAAATAAAATAAAATAAAAAATAAATAGTCGCAATTCAATAACCTTAAGGATCACATAAAATACAAGCATGATAATAGAAACTTTATAACAATTATGGCATACTTATTTCTCGATCATGGTTCAAAAAATAATATTATGGATTGCCAAAAATATGTCAAATTTTAGTCTCATCACCTTCACCCACACAAACTCCATTAATATATTGATAGACTTGATCAAATATTCATTAGATATTAGTAAATTGAATTGTTTCTATAAAATCCCATGTTCCTATGAATAAGTTTTTATTATTGAAATTGGATTATCACTATAGGTGTGCTATAGGTGCACTTTAAAGATTCAACATGAAAAAAGTAAATCTAGAGATTGAAGCTATAGACCAACTCTCACAAAGAACTCTCACAACATTAAATTATGGTCATAGTTATATAGCACAATATAACTATTGCAACAATGTGAAATCACATACTTGGTTAAGGAAAAAAAAAGTTAACATTCATTCTATAATACATTTGCATTAAAACTAAAAACATATAGAACATTAATTAAAAAAATATAGCAAACATATTTAGGAAGTATCATTTTCATTCATGAATATTTTTTTCAACCATACCTATATCTATATTACACTAGATAAGTAGGTTATTTCTACCATTGTATTAATGGGAAATAATTTTAATGTGATGAGCTCTGGTATTGTAACAAGGATGTTGCAACTCCCATGGCTAAAATATTTAATTTATCAATCTAAGGTTTATACAAACTTAAGAGGTGTCATTTATGTATGGAGAATAAACTAATTTCTAATTCAGTTTCACTAAGGAAGTGGATCAAACCAAGATATACAAAGACCATTTTGCAAACTAAATCTAGATTTTGCAAGATGGAAAATTGTTTCATAAAAGGAAATCCAACTTTGCTTGCAAGAAATGAAAATTTTGCATAAAAGGGAATTCTAATATACTTGCAAGAAATGTAAATGTCTCATAAAAGGAAATTATATCTACTTGCAAGAGATGTAAACGTTGCAGAAAAGGAAATTATAATCTACTTAAAAGGAATGAAAATGCTTGGAATAGAAACCCCGAGTTAATGTAGAGAATAAATGAAAATGAAATAACCCTAGCCTAGTTGCATAAAGTAAATAGCATGAAATCAATCCTAAATTATTGCATTCAAAGGATATCCTATGATAATGATAGAAATCAATAAATGCTTCAAGAAATAACAATGTAAACTATCCCTATGTTATTAAATTCATGAACTCAATCACTAACCCTAAATGAAGGGATGAAAATAAACGTCCTAAGTTGTCTTTGATCTTCCTCAATCTTGGTTTCAAGGCCTAGGAGACATTATGAAAGCTAAGGGGAAAACATTAGGCTTAAAGGGAAATTTTGGTTAGGTTTTGAGGGTTTTATGCAGTGCTACAAGATGCTACAAGGTTGTTATAAGATGTTATAGGATTTCCTTATATTTCTAAAAGATTCAATCCATAAGCATTACAAGGGATTAGAAGGTGATATAAAGGTGAGGAAGGATGGTAGAAGGTGGCAGAAGGATATGGAAGTCCCTACCAAGCTTACTACTCCTCAGGATCCCACCTTGCACAAGGAGGGAATGTGAACAATGGCGTCTAACAAATCTGTCCTAAATTTTCTATATGCAAACTACCTGAAAAAGTTGATGAGAATGAAAAGAGGGTATTAATGGTACGGTTACAACTGAAAATGGAAATTCTCTACCTTACAAATCAATAGTATTTACTACACATCAGAAGGTTATTCAACTTGTAAAACATCTAAATAATGCTAATAATAATAACTGCAGAAAATCAAACTAGAAAGGAAAGGATGAGTTGAATTTTATCAAAGATCTAACTACTACATCAAAATAAAACTTATCTTTTTGTGCTTGCCAATACAAGGTCTATAACCATGATTTCTAAGAGAAATGATTGAGAAATCTGTAGAGGCAAATTTTACATACACAAAGTTTAAAAGAAAGGAAATACTACTAAATAAGTATAGAAGATAAAATGCATAGTAAAAATGTACAAAGGAGAGAGACTGGAGTGCACAACTTGGTCCCTAACTCAAGGGAACTCAACCCTCTAGAGCACACTCAGACTGAAGGCACCAAACTTCTTTATGTTGATCTCAAAAAGTGCTCAAGTGAATGATATGGAAGTGGAAATGACAAGTACAAGGTTCTAAATCTAGCAATCACTATGTTCCTCTAAAAATTTGAATCCTACTAAGCTCTTGAGATCTTGATCTCCTTTATTGATACAAAATGGGTGAGGTGGCAGACTCCTTGGAAGGGGGGTTTCTTCCCTCCAAAATCCCTACAAAAGTGGATGTGGTCTCCTAAGATCCTCGTAGCCGTTGAGTGTAGTAACTGTCTAATAGCCAGCCAAGTTGGTTGGTGAGTGCATGCATGGAACATGCCTCCTGCATTTCTTTTAGCTGATCTCCAACATACTTATGCACAATAAATATTTTTTTTCCTACACATTAATCATGTTAGTCCACAAGATATGATAAATATTCCTTAATATCCCTAATAAACACATTATAGTCCAAAAGTGTGTTATCAAATTCAAACAGAGAGGTAAATGTATGCTAAAGCATGGCTAGATGGGCCTTGATTTATACCTATTTAAGAGGCCCATCATCATCCCCCTACTGAAGGTGTTTCTCACCCTATAAGAAATTCAACCACTTAATTGCATCTCATTGATAACCCTGGTGGCCTCCCTAACATCCTAGGGTATCTCAAATGGAATGCCCCCTTGAGGGTGGAACCCTACATTCTTCTCTATCTCTGCCCATTCTTTTTTCTATTTTACTTTCTCTCTTCTTTCCTATAGCCCCAATAGAAAAGGAGGGTTGAATTTAAGCCTAATACAATTAATCTTCAGTCTATGAACTATTCTTTTATACAAGGGTGTCCTTTCTAAGGCATTTCTCAACCTTTCTAGAGAGTAATACTCTAATTTTTAGGTTATGTGGTAAAGAGTTCTATCTCCTCTGATAAGCCTATAAGCTATCAGTTCCTAGTAACTTGAAAATTTATTCCAAGTGCAAGATGGCTTGTTCTTTTCTTTCTATGTATATTGGTGCCAGTCTAAGGTATTCAAAAATTTGTCTATGGTTTCTAGTGACAAGATGAGGGGCTCTCAAATCTACTCTAATCCATAGGGGTTCATTGGTTTCCCTATTCATGGCCCTTTTTATCTCTTCATCCATTTCTTCATCCTGAGTAATCCAAGAGGAAAATTCCATTAGTTGTACATCTCCCATTCTGGAATTGGGATCCCAAAAATTCATATCAGTCAATATCAGGTTATGCATGTAGAATTTAGTCATTCTAGCTCTATCCTCGACTTTGTATTTATGGCATAATCCAATAAGATTTTTGTAATCTTGGAAGGGAAGAGAACCATACTGCGCTAAGGTATTGATATGAAATTAAAGCCACTATTCCTTGAGGAAATTTAAATAGGTTTTTAAGGGGTGTCTGCATTGAATGAATTCCATAGTTAAGCTTGCCATGGTGGCAAGATGCTCATCTTTCTCCTATAGCTCGTATTTCAGTTTCTTATTTTCTATATGTAGTTGTTCACTCGTGTTTTCTTTTTTGAGTCTCAAATCGGCCATTTCCTCACCCATCTTCTTCATCTTTCCTTCCATTAGGCCCACATATTCAACTCCTTTGGACCTTGCAATCTACATCCATCATTGGCTTCTACCTCTTTTTTTTTCTAGCTCAACAAGGATTAGGACTAAAAATTGGGTAGGTATTATTTGTCCATCTTCAAAGAATTTGTAATAGTACCCAAGGTCTTCTTGGGGATTAGGTTATTGTAGCTCTTGTGGCCCTTCACCTCCTTCATGTGGTGGTGCATCACTTTCCTGTAGCACTGCCTTGCCTTCATGTAGCACTTCTTTTCCTTCGTGTAACATGGAAAATTCTTCTTTCAATTGTCTAGTCTTGGATCCCTTGGTGTTTCGCTTCCTTTGTGAAGCTTGGGGTTGTTTTCCTTTGGCTTTGAGGGAGGCTATTTCTTTAATTTGCTTCTTATATTTCTCTAACCTGCCCTCTAGGTGGCTAGTTAACCCCTCAATGGTGATGGGCATTGTTGAGGAAGGTTGAGGCTTACCTTGATTAAGTCTACTGATTCTCCTCCTCTTGAAATATATAGGGTCTTGCTTTGGCTGCCTCCCTTTGGGCTTGACTAGTGTACTTAAGGCAACAAGGGTGGAAACCACTTCTTGCTCAGTATTCCCTTCTGAAATACTTTCGTGTTGCTCTTGTCTCCTTATTTTGTAAGGCCTGGAAGATTCTACAATGACCTTTGGGATTCCTTAGGGAAAATTTTAGGTGAAAATTTTCATAAATGGGCTATTTTTTGGATATTTTATGAAAAAAATATTAACCAATTTGGTTAAAAATTCACCTATTTTTTACATATATATGAAAATGGATGATATTCACCAAAAAATTACCAAATTTAATAGTAAATTACATGTTTTTCATTGAATATTCACCTACATTCAATACATTTGAATTCTCAAACCCGAATAGTCACCTACAATACTATATATACAAAAAAATTATATCATTAAAAATTACCCTGGAACTTCCTTGTTCACCCTTTTCTCCCTTTTTCTCCTTCTCTAGTTTTTCTTCTCCCTTTTATTCATCAACCTCTTCTTCTTCCTCTACTTTTTCCTCTTCCTCTTCTTCACTAGCCTCTTTTTCTATAAAACCATTCTTTGTTGTCTCTCTAAGGTCTAGCAAGGGTTGGGTTTGAGTTTCAAGGAAAGATTCCCTTTCCATATCCACAAAATTTTTCCATGACACAGGGTTTTTGATATGCTTGAGAGCATCTATGACAATGAGCCTTATGAGCCCTTGGTGAGCTATGTATTGATGTTTTCCCTTTCTTACCCTTTGGCTTATTTCTACTATGGATTGAAGAAGAAAGTGGGGAATGTTTAATCTCCTTGAGAAAGGAAAATCCATCTAGAACCTTAGCTGATAAATTAGCCTAAATTGATAGGAATAGACAACACTGAGTCTCCCCTCATAGGATATGTATTTCAAAATGTGATAGGCTACCTCATCCCATGGATAGGGTAGACTCGCTCTCCTAACACCTTTTTTTTCTACAATATGTTGCTCCTTAGGGAGGAACATTTTATTTTTTTGTTGTGATGGCCCCCATTATCTCCTCCTTTCTTCATCTTATTCCTAAGGGAAATGTGTTCACCCTAATAATTAATTTTTCATTTAGAAGGATAATAATCACCCTCACAATGGTGGTAGCACTATCTTCCCCTTGAGGCTTGAGCCCTACTGTAAACTCATGAATAATTTCATTATCAAACCCCTTGGTGATTTGATGAGATATATATGACAAGAGGATGTTGGTGGATCCATGAAGAGTATGTGGGCTCCCTTTAATTAAAACCGCCCCCTATGACTCCTACTGAATAATTTTTTTTTAAAGTTTTTCAAGGCAATTTTCCTCTCAATTATTACCTTTAGAGATTTTCTCAATAAAATTAGGTTTCAAAATAGGAGTAACAAGGAGTATTTTTATTTTGTTGGTCAAGGAAAGGAAAAAAAATATCATTCCCAACTCAAAACAAGCTCATTACCCTACTACTATGCTCAATTTACAAGGAAAAATAACACTTCAATTCCTCTCATTTTCAGAAGTTTTCTACAGGATGTTCTATGGAAAATTTTAACATTTTCACAGGATTTTTGTTCATAGGAGGTGAGGAATATTGGGTACTTACCATTCCCTTATACATTTCTTCATAACTTTAGGGTCCTATGGGAAACATTGTGCAAGGTTGGGCTCGTTTGCACCTCTCATGACAATACTGTAGCACCTGAGATCAATATTGTAGCACACAGTTTGTCCTATAGTAGTTGTATTTCGACCTTGTGGCTTCCTCTATAGCAACTTGTAAGAGCGCTAGTGTAGGTAGCTCAACTCCCGACAATGGTAGTGGGCCTCCTTTCCTGTTTTAGAATGAAATGTTTATTCCAAATAAGGCTCAAGCCTGCTTTTATGCCATTAGTGGGGTGGTGGGCTCAATGACTTGTATGAGCTAGATCCCACCTACCACCTTTGCAACTCCACCATAGGCCCACTGGCCCATTCCTCATAACCATCACCTTTTTTTTTGTCATTTTCTACACATGTGATGAGAGAGAAAGATAACTCTAGCTGACTGTTTAAGGGTGGCTCAGAGTATTGAACCACTTCTAAACTACAAAACCTCGTCTCTCATGCATTGACAATAGTTTTTAGACTGTGATGTACTCAAGGGGAGAGGTTAGTAATTTTTCATACCTATGCCTACCTAGTGGTGCTCGTTGACGTGTTGATTACTTGATGCTTGGATGGCATTTTTGAGGCTGCTTTGAATGTCTTTTGAGATGTCATGTTTTTTTTCCCTTGCTCTATGCATTTATTTTTGCTTCAGGATTTTTTTTTGAAATGTTACTTGTTGATTGAAGGTTGATAATGCAGGCCCTTCAAGATGCAAGTACCATTATGGATTAGATGCTATTACTTTTTGGGTGAACAGGGATCTCGTAGCAGCTTGCAGAGGGTCCTGCAACTATTCAAGGTTAGAGTTGTAGTCGTCCAATGCTTCCATGATGATTTTCGTTTGTATCTAGTGTTGTAACTGTGATCTTGTATGGTATGAGCAAACTGCTACAGGATTGTGTGTATTCCTGTAGCAATCACACACACACCATTTTAGGATCAAAATTTCCTCTAGATGTTACTTCGAAAAAACATTGATAAGTCATGAAGTTGATAATGGTCAAAGGCCTTCTCTATGGTGGTAGAGGTTGAATAAGGGGTGAAAAGGAGTTTTTATGAACATAAGTGGGAATACATGTGGAGAAGAGTTCAGGTGGTGTGGAAAATTAACGATGAGGCTATTGTGCGCCCCACGCCCCCCTCCCCAAACCACCCCGAACCCCCCCCCCCCCCCCCCCCCCCCCCCCCCCCCCCCCCCTTTTCTTGAGTGAAAGACAAATGAATTGTTCCTTCTTTTTGTACCAATCACAATTCTGTAGATATTTTGGGACAATCCTATACCAATATAGGAAGATCTTGTAGCCCTTAAGGACTAAGGTAGAATTGGGAAGACTTGGAGAAAACAAATGGAGGGATGGAGTGCATTCAGAGGATTGATTTGGAGGATATGGGAGTGGATTTTTTGAAGTTTCTTCTCTATCTAGTGACCTCCATTGACTGTAACAAGAACCCTGTAGAAATGTTAGAAAAATAATGTAAGGGTACCCTTTTCTCTTATTTTTTCTTTGTTTGTTTGTTTTTTTTTTTTTAACTTCTAGGCTACCTCAAAGGAGGTTTTCAACCTACAAGACTGCCCTAGGTGCCTCTAAGGAGGGTTTCACATAGGGATATTTTATTTTTTTCATCATTGTTTTGTTCTTTTTAAGACCTTTGGACTACCTCATGGAAGTTTTCAATCCAAGAGCTTGCCTGAGGTGCCTCGTGGAGGTTTTCACCCAGGCTTTTTATCCCTCTTCTATTTATTTTTCATTTATTTTTTCTCTGTTGATGAGAGGCTGGATGGATTTGGAGCTTTGAAGATCCAAATCACATTTAATTCTCTTCTTATTGAATTTGTACACTCCTCTTTTGACATAGGTCTCGTATAAATCTTCAATTGGTAACCATTGACTAATAGTGGAACTTTCTCCTCGTCAATTGTTCTAATCTAGAAAAAGCCATTTTCATAACATTTTTCCACCAGTAGGGACCTAACTATCTTGTCATCAACTTCCCCTTAAAATCCTTTAATCTAGAGTCATGCAAAAGGGCCCAATCACCCTCTTGGAAGGTCATTTCCCCAATGTTCTTTTCATGTCAAATATTCCTCTACGATTAGACCACCTCAATATGCATGATAGCCTACAACCTAAATTCATCAAGAGTGTTGAGTTGTTGCAACCTCTCCTATTGATCTTTGTCGTCTAGCTCCAATTGTGCTACCATTCTCAAAGTTTTGTACTCAAACTCAATGGACAACAGTGCTTTTTTTCCAAAAAAAAGCTCAAAAGGAGTCAACCCAGTGGTGGTTTTCCATGTGGTATTAAAGGCCCAAGTGTCCTCCATAAGTCTACCTCCCTAATCCTTTTTGTTGTTGCTGACAACTTCAGTTAATATGATTTCCAAGGCTCTATTTGTTACCTCCATTGACCCGTTTTCTAGAGGATGATGGGGGGGTAGTTTTTTGTGCTTGATGTGATGTTGCTCCATGATTCCCTCAATCAAATTAGAATTGAATTGACCTCCTTGATCAGTGACTAACTCCCTTGGGAAACCAAAATTATATAAGATGTTCTCCCTTAAGAACTCAGCCACCTTTTTCTCTTTGGCTTCATTAACTGTCTTCACTCTATCCCATTTTTTCAAATAATTAGTGCATACAATTATGTACCTCTTTTTTCCAGATGGGGGGGTCAATTTGTCCAATGAAATCCATTCCCCACTTCTCAAATGGCTCAAGAGTCACTTGAGTATGTAGTTTCATTTCATCCTTTGGTGTAGGCTTAACCATCCATTGGCATTTATCACATCTAACATTGTACCTCCTCGCATGTTTGTGTAGGGTATGCCAATAATATTCTTCTTGGAGAATTTTGAAGGTTATCCTCTTGGCAGCAAAATGACTTCCATAAGATCCATCATGGCATGCTGATAGGATGTTAAAGACCTCATCTTCCCTGACATGCCTTCTTAAGATATGATTTGGTCCGAGTCTGAAAAGGTTGCCCCTAATCCAAGTGTAAGGGGCACTTTTTCTAACAATTATCTTCTTTTCCTTGGAGTATAGATTGGGAGGAAATTTCCCAAGAGCCAAGAATTTTTCTATGTCAACAAACCAAGGGGATAGCAATGAAATTGAAAAGAGGTTCTCATGAGGGAGATGATCATCTATCATTTCTTCGTTCTCTACAGAAAATGTTAGTCTTAACAAAAAAATATACAACCACATTTTCCTTTCTTGGTTTGTCAACAATTTGTAGATCAAACTATTGTAATAACAACAACCATCTAATGATACTAGCATTGACATTAGGTACGTTCATTAAATACTTAATGGTTACATGATTAATATGTAAAAAAACTTGGTACCTTGTGATGTAATGTCTAAACTTGTTCAAGGAGTGTACAACATCATTAGAGAAATTTTGAGGTCTATATTGGTCCTCCTAAGTAATAGTATAAAATAATAGTGGAAATAATAGATAATATTGAATTACATCATCAAATTTTAGAGGAAAAAAAGAAAAAACTACTTTTTCAACTCGTATGTTCGACTTATATCCCTACTGTTTTACTCAAATTTTGAGTGGGATAACTCGTTAGGTGCATAATTTAATTCCTCATCTAAGGAGTTCCCATGTTGCATAATTTCGATGGACCTTTCTACACAAAAAATGAGGAATACATGAAAATATGTTATTACAATAACGTTTTTCATTTATTTCTCATTTTTCATGTATCAAGGTCTATTGAAAGTATGAAACAT
This sequence comes from Pinus tabuliformis, assembly GCA_031772625.1. Taxonomy (NCBI): domain Eukaryota; kingdom Viridiplantae; phylum Streptophyta; class Pinopsida; order Pinales; family Pinaceae; genus Pinus; species Pinus tabuliformis. Next base: position 890,790,392 of record CM062807.1, on the reverse strand, counting down.
TGGTACTCCTTGGATGAAGAATTAACTTATGCATCCAACAAGTGTTTCCACATGAAATTTGAGTAAAACCATATGGAGATAAGTTTAAAATATGAGTTGGGAAAGTAGGTTTTTTTTTTAATCTTTTACATTTTTACTCTAAAAATGGTAAATCATCCCTCATGGTTGACCTCATCATCTTGAATTATATTGGTTCTTATAAATTTTATTTTGGTTGTACATTTTTGTTTTGAGGCCCATTTTTTGCATCAAAATTTATCTAATGATAAGAGCTCTTTTTTAGTAACTGTGTAGTTGAGTTACACCCTGGATAGATTCCTACTGATAAAATATATGGCACGGAAACTTTCCTTCCGCTTGTCTCAAGGCTTTCCCCACAAGCCTGATAGTGCATCTATGTGGTTGTGAAAAGGCATGACCCAATTTGGACCCCTAAGAATTGGTGCACTGGTAAGTTTCTCCTTCAGCTCTTCAAATGCTTCTTGACACTTATCTGTCCAACAAAATTTGAATCTTTAGTTAACAATCCAAACAAAGGTGAGGCCATCTTACTAAAATCCTTAATAAATATCTATAATATCTAGCTAGTCCTAAGAAACTCCTAACATCCCTTTGTTTCTAAGGGATAGGAACCCTTTTGATAATGGCAATATTTATAGGGTCAACTTGGATCCCTTCCTTTGAGAGGAAGTGACGTAGGACAATCCATGTATTCATAAAAACATCACACTTTTCTAGACTTAATGAGAGATTCATTTCAATGCACTTCTTTAGAATTTTACATAGGTTGGAGAGGGTTTCCTAGAAGTCATTCCCATAATGAGTGAAGTCATCCATATAAATTTCAATTGTATCATAAACAAGATCATAAAAAATACTCAACATTTCCCTTTGGAAGGTAGTAGGGGCATTACACAAGCCAAAGGGAAGGATCCTATAGGAGAAGGTTCCCCATGGACATGTGAAGGTGGTCTTATCCTAATCCTCATTGTTGATATGGATCTGTGTGTACCCATGGAAACCATCCAAGAATGAAAAGAACTTCTTCCTTGCAAGACCATCCAAAACGTGATCAATAAAAGGCAAGGGGAAATGATATTTTTTGTAGCCTTGTTAAGTTCCTGTAGTCAATACAAATTATCCACTTCCCATTCTTCTTGGGTACTATAAAAAGATGAGACACCCATGTACTATCTAAAATAGGATAAATGATTCCTACATCCAATAACTTATGAAGTTCTTCTTTCACAATGTCTTTTAGGGTAAGGTTCATTTTCCTTTAGGATTGGCACACAAGTTTACATCCCTCTTTAATGTATATGTGATGTGTACAAACTAAGGGATGCACCCCTTTCATCTCTTTATATTCCAAAGAAAAGGCATCAAGATGTTTTCTCAACATAGTGAGCAATTTCTCTTCTTGCTTTCTCGAGAGAGAAGGACTAATTTTTAGGGTTTTAGATGGACTGATTTCCACAATACTAGCATGATATTTATTATAAATAGCACTAAATATTTCTACCTATGTGTTGTTCTTAGGATGACCTAAATATTCCTCTACCAGTTCATCGATTTTCATGGTAGGAAGATGTTGGGTTTGTGTAAAATTATCAATAAGGTCATCTTCATCTACCTACCTACTTCCTATAGTGGTTTATAATGTACAAATTGGTTATGGGGATGATTGATAGAAATATTCCTCTTCTTTTCCTCTACCGACATAGGTAAATCATGCTCAACAAGAGATTGAGAAAGGGGGTATAATAAAAACTACTATGTGAGCTGCCCATTTTTAATTGTCACATTTTGAGCCCTACAATTGATATAGACATCAACGATAGATAACCAAGGTCTCCCGAAGATGAGAAGATATCCATTGAACTTGGCCTTCAATCAGAGTACAAGGATATCTATGGGGCACTCACAGGAATTGATGGAGACCATCGAATCCTCAATAACACCCTCAGGGGCTCCTATGGATCTATCTGCAAGTTGCAATGCCATGGTATTTTTCCTCAAGGCTCGTTGGAGATTGAGATTCAACATCGTTTCCTTGGTCATGACAAAAATTGCATTCCTAAGGTCAATCAATGTGTTGGGGACTACATTACTGTGAGTATCTACATCCACTACCGGGCTACCAGGATCCAAATACTTTGGGGAGATGACCTTCCCAAGCATCAAATCAACCAACTTACCAACAACATTGATAGTGGGGGCATCTCTTTTCCTCTTTTTGGGCCTCTTGAAACATTCTTCATTGATAATATTGTTATATATGGAGACATATTTAATGGCCTAGAGAAGGGGTATTTTGACACATAGGTTTTTCAGTTCTCCCAGAAGTTCAACCTCTTTTGGGGTGTGTTTCTTAGGTTTGACCAAACTTCCAGGATAGGAAGGAATATTGGCTTGAACGATATTGTATTCCTTCTCTTCTTCAAGATCTTTAGATGGATAAGGTGGGTGGTCATCTGGAAATTCCCTCTTGAACCTAAGGTTGATTTCCCGGGTCTCCACAATGTAGGTAGGATAGGATGTTTCCCCACTATAGATCTGTTGGGATTGTTTGTTGTTTTAGTTCATATTGGGTTGTGCATGCATATGAGATTACTTGGGTGGATTATTATGGGGTATTTGTGGTTGATGAGGAGGAGGAGGCATTATGGCAGGTGGTTGGGCTTCCTGAGGCCTCCATCCTTTGGAATGGTTGCTCCAGGGAGGAGGTTGGGATTGATATGGTTAGAAGGGTGGATTGATAGGCCGAGGAGGATACTGGGGAGGATAGGACCAAGGGGGAGGCATGGACCATGGTGAGCTAGATCGAGGATACCAAGGATGAAAAAGTCCACTCTAATTTGGATTGAAAGGAGGGTAATGAACGCCTTGCATGCCTTGATGATATTGTTAAGGGACTTGTGGCCTCCTTTCGTTGAAAAATAATGCTTGTCCAAGCCACCTTATGTCCCTTGATAAAAAACCTTCAGACCTGGAAGAGAGGGGAATTGTTCAGTTGCATGGTTCTCCTCACAAATAGATCATATTTATATTACATTCAATGGGCACTCATTTATAGGGTGCCTCTTAGTGCATATAGAGAAAAAGATAGATAGTGCCCTTTCTACCTCCTTTTTTTTCTTATTAATATTCATGGTGTCCATTTGTAAGGAAAAAGTATGCAACATTTCACTCTTAAAATCTTCTAACATATTCCCTATCTCATGTTTGATAACTGAGGTAGAGGGTGAATAGTTTGGTAAGCCTTGGCTAGATATACCTAACTTCCTTGCAACCTTGGAATGATTCTTAAATACTCTCTTGATGTCATCATAATTTAGCTGGTAAATTTCTACACCATACAACATATTAAGGGTCTCCAAAAAATCCTCTCTGATCCCTTGGAGAAGTACAATATTCAACGATTATGGGTCAAGGATGTAGTTAACTCTTTTATAGCTGAGTTGAAACCTTTTTCGTAGTCCTCTAGGTATTCATCTCGTCCTAGGGATGTTCCTTGAACTACAATAATATTTATATTTATAATTGATGGTTTGTTGCATTTGAACCCAAGTAGTGATGTCACATCCTTCTAAGCTCATGAAACAGTGCAAGGTTGCATCCTTGAGAGTGGAAGGAAACAACTTCAGATTCTACTCGTAAAAAGTGTAATCATAGGTTCTACAAACCACAAAAAAATCAAACATGAATGTATCGGGGTCCTCAGAAGCTAGGCCATGGAATTTTGGGAGACCAGTGGGGCTTATCTTCTTCATTCAGGATTTCCCATGGGTTTCTATGATAGGAAAGAGCTCAAGCTACCTGTTTTTATCCATCTCTTGGGTAGGTGATGTAGGTTCCTCCTCCTCTATAGGTTGTTCAAAGATCTTTATCTAATCACCTAAAGGGTTCTCCAAATCCTCTATGGTCAGGGTAGGAGGTCCACAGTCAGCAAATAAGAGTGATGGTTGAATGCTTGTAGGAGTGGGGGATTTTAGAAAAAAAAATCTTTAGGTTATCCCTAACCCTACGAGGCATGAAATAAATGTGTTTTTTTTTGTTTTCTTTTCTTTGTGGATATTTATAGATAGATAAGAAATTGACACAATTTTTTTTTTGAAGGAAATAAAATGAAAAAGAAAAAGAAACTCAAAGCAGAATCAATACCTACTTTGACACCTCCTTGGCAATAGTGCCAAAAAGTGATGAGCTTTGGTGTTGCAACAAGGATGTTGCAACTCCCAGGGCTACTAGCTTTAATTTATCAATCTGGAGTTTGTACAAACTTAAGAGGTGATAGTGTTGTATGCATAGTAAGCTAAGTTCTACTTAATATTATTTAAGGAAGTGGATCAAACCAAGGTATATAGAGACCATTTTGCAAAATAAATCTAGATTTTGTAAGAAGGAAAATGTTGCATAAAAGGAAATCCAACTCTACTTTGAAGAAATTAAAATGTTGCATAAAAGGAAATTGTAATCTACTTGCAAGAAATGTAAAGGTTGCATAAAAGGAAATTCTAATCTATTTGAAATATATGTAAATGTTTCATAAAAGTAAATTCTAATGTACTTGCAAGGAATTAAAATGCTTTGAATAGAAACCCTAACCTATTGCAGAGATTAAATGATAAAGAAATAATCCTACTCTAGTTGCATAAATTAAATAGCATGAAATCAATCCTAAAAATTTACATTCCAAGGATATCCTATTCTAATGAAAATGCTCAATAAATGCTTCAAGAAATAACCATGTAAGTTATCTCTATGCTATTAAATTCATGAACACAATCACTAACCCTAGTTGCAGAAATAAATTGAAGGGATGAAAAGAAATGTCCAAGTGGTCTATGATCTTCCTCAAGCTTGGTTTCAAGGCCTATGACACATTTTTAAAGTCTAAGAGGAAAAAATTAGCCTTAACGAACAATTTTGTTCATGTTTTGAGTGGTTCTACGCGGTGCTACATGATGCTATAAGATTGCTACAAGATGCTGCAAGATTGCCATGTATTGCTACAAGATTGAATATGTGAGTATTCCAATGGCTTATAAGGTGGTATGAAGGGGAGGAAGGATGGTATAAGGTGGGAGAAGGATATGGAAGTCCTTGCCAAGCTTACACTCCTTAAGAGCCCATCTTGCACAAGGAGGGAATGAAAACAATGGCCTCTAACAAATCTATCTTGAATTTTCTCTATGCAAGTTTCTTGAAGATGTTGATGAGAATGAAAGGAGGGTATTGATGGTAGGGTAACAATTGAAAATGACATTGCTTTTCCCTAAAAACCAATAGTGGTACCTACACACTAGAATATTATTCAACTTGCAAAACATCTCAAGAACACTAACAATACTAATTGTAGAAAATGAAATTAGAAAGGAAATGATGAACTGAATTTTAGCGAAGATCTAACTACTGCATCAAAATAAAACCTACCTTTTTTTGGTTTCCAATACAATGTCTACAACCACACTTTCCAAGAGAGATTATTGACAAATTTGTAGTGGAAACTTTTTATATAAACAAAGTTTGCAAGAAAGGAAATATGACTATCTTACATAGTAAAAATGTTCAAAGGAGAGAGACTAGAGTTCTTGGGTTAGGCCCTAACCCAAGGGAACTCAACCCTATAGAACACACTCAGAATGAAGGAAACAAATTACTTTTAATTGATTTCAAAAGGTGCTCGAGTACATGACATGGAAATGGAAATGACAAGTACAATCTCCTAGCTCTAGTAGGCACTATTTTCCTCTAAAAGGTCAAGTCCTACTAAGCTCTTAGGCTCCTTTATTTATGCAAAATGGGTGAGGGGGAAGCCTCCTTGGAAGAAGGCGGGAGGGGTGGGGGGGGGGGCGGGTGGGGGGTTCCCTCCAAAATCCTTACAAAAGTGGATTTAGTCTCCCAAGATCCTCACAGCCACTCAGTGTAGTAATTTCTCAATATCCCACCGAGTTGGTTGGTGAGTTAATGCAGGGAACAAGCCTCCTACATTCCCTTCATTTGGTCTCCAATGTACTTTTGCACAATAAATATTATTTTTGTTTCAAATTAATCATGTTAGGTCACAAGATATGATAAATATTCCTTAATCTCCCTAATAAACACATTATAGGCAAAAAAGGTGTTATCAAATGCAAAGAGAGAGGTAAATGTATGTTAAAGGATGTCGAGAGGGGCCTTGCTTTATACCTATTTAGGAGGCCCATTATAATGCATCTATATGTGTCGAGGATCTATTATTCAAGCATGGCAACTGAAAACATCATATAATTAGATATAGAAGAAAGAAGCCAATTAAACTATACATACACAGATACATATATTGTAGGTCACATGGATAGATTAAGCCTTCCCATCCTTGTTCATGTGACCCTCACATATTCTCAAGCTGCAAGTCAACTTGCTATAGGATGATGGTCAAGGCACATAATGCTAGGCTTATGGCCTAATTGATACCACTAATTATGGTATAGGATGATAGTGAGCTAATGGATCCCACTAGACCTTTTGTTAAACTTTCATGTCTAGTGGGCTCCATTAGCCCATAAGTCTTGTCATAACTTTACCATATATGGTAGTCACATGTATTACGATGGAAACACCTATTCTATCAATGTGCTCTCTCCTTGCTAGAAATACAAGATCAAAAGGCCCAACCCCTTCCCTAACATCGCATAAAGCTCCCTCTTTGCAGGAAAATGATATGAATGCACTATGTTATGTCATGCCATAGATCAAAGTGGATATGGATTCCTAGCTCTAGCTAATGTTTTCTACCATGGGAGGATTTTGGGTAGGGAAATTAAGCCTATACCTAGTAAGATGGGAATGTAGCATTGAGTGATGCGAAGAATTTTCTCTGTCCTATGTGGATCTATGACCTAGGGCCTAGAATTCTCCAATGCCAAAGTAGTTGACATGGTGGTCGACAAGAAAGTTTTCCCATAATTTTATAATGAAATACAAGGCACCTCCCTATTACTGCAACAAATTTTTTCAAATATTACAAATCACCTATCCATCCAACTATCTAAAAATGGTTGGGAGAAGATACAATCTACAGAAATGTGCCTCTTTGTGATTGATGGATGTAATCATATTATTGGATCAATAAAGAATAACTTCAACTCTTATTTTGAAATGTTGAGATCTCTAAATTGGCCTCTGCATTTGAAATATAAGAAACAATGCTCTCTAGTGATGTGGTCAGTAACAGCCATGAGGGAATTTTTGTATTTCTTATTTATGTCAAACCTTCATCAACTTTAATGTTTATGTTTAGCAATTTTGGGTTGGGGTTTGGTGTGTCTTTATGTGGTGATGTTGGACTTGAGTTTTCTCTCGACTCCATGTTAATTAAGTATGTTCCAATTTAATAAGAGAAAATTAATTAATTATCATTTTTAAACAAAGTATGAAATAAAAATAATAAAATTCAATCAAAATAATTACCTAACACTAGTTGATGACCATGTCAATAGAATATAACAATGATTTTCTAAGAGCTCCTAAATTTGCTCAATAACACCTATAACACATGGCATGGTTTACTGGTGAAATGGGTCAACTACATGGTTTATAATAATTTCTTAATAGTAAATTATGCACAGTCCTAGATTGTGATGCATTCTAAAGGTTGCACACTTTCCTTAAGAATGCCTACATTATGCAGATTTAGAAACCTTCATGGTATGTCAATGATAAAATGTCACAAATGCATAAACTTTTTTTGCAACATGAACATGTATTTGTGTGAGTGAATTCCTAAGAACCCAATTACCACATTTTCAACCATCACCTTAATGTAAGTTCCCTAAAGCATAGGAAACCATTAAGGATACCTAAGATACTAGATAAATAGTTAATGTACATGATTTAAAAGAAAACATATTTTTAATTATGAAGGGGAATGAAACATACTTGTAACATCGAGTGTCACCATGCTTGTTGCATTGGATAGTGTTAATGATATGAGATCTATTGTAAAACTTTGAAAATATGCTAAATAATGTAAGAGTGATATTTACTCAAACATTGTTATAAAAGTACCTTTTATGGTTGGTAAGGCTTTTACTTTATTCATTTATGTAAGATAAATTTAGAAGTATTGCTAATATTTTTATATTATTTCCAAATAAAGCAAAGAAAAATTAATTAATGAAAAGAATACAAGTATTGATTGACAACTTTAATTATAGAAATTCTATATATAATTGTTATGTATTAAATGTTACATTTTATGGTATTGAAATATTTTTTTCATAATTATAATAAAATTTATAAAAAAAAATATTATTGAATTATACTTAAAATAAGCATTTAAAAAAATAATATTTAATAATCATAGAAATATTAAGTCTTGTGGGCCAATCCATAGAAAACAATCTATATAAAAAAGAAAATAAATTTATATTATTACAAGGAATTAGGATTATGAAGATAATAATATCTATAGATAATGTGTATCTCATTTTAAGACCTTAAAAAATATACATTAAATATGATTAAAAATTAAAAAAATTAAATATGAAAATAGATTTTCAACAATATAAAATTTATTTTATTTGAAAATGATAAAATTGAATTTTTAATATGTCAATTTTTAGATTTCAAATATAAAGAAAAATTATATAATAAAAGTTTGTGAGAATTTATAACTTTTAAAAAAGTTATCACTATAATTAATTTAACTTTATAACAAATATAACAAATAAATAAATATAACATTATTATAACAAATATAAAAGATAAATGAATATAACAGGGTTAGTGCACATATTTTTAGAACATTATTTCAATATAAAATTGGATACATAGAAAATAAATTAATTTATATATATTAAATTATAAATTATATTATATAAATATTTTAAATTCAAATTTAATTTTAAATCACTTTTTAAATCTCATTTTCAATTACCTTTAAACTAATTCTATATAAGTGAGTTTATTGTTTATATATTTATATATATAAAAGCTATCTTCTTATATTATATATAAAAAAAAATTAAGTAAAATTTGATTCTAAATTACATTTCAATCGATTACAAAAATCAATTTATTGTTTTGCTGTTTTTTTATTATATATTTAATAGAATCATTCAATATATGTTGTTTTCTTTTTTATATATTAAATTATTTCTTATACTATTAGGAAAATCATTTTTTTGAAGTAAAATATGGTTCTAAATTAGATTTTAGCTAATTACACAAATATATTTATTATTTAAATATCATATTTAATAAAACCATTTCATATATGTTTCTTATCACATTTTTTATATGTTAAATTATTTTTTATATTATATAAAAATTTAAAATAAAATTTAATTCTAAATTATTTTTCAATTAATTACATAAATACGTTTATTATTTAATTTTGTTTTTATATTTAATAAAATCATTTCAAATGTGTTGCTAGTGACATTTCTTATATATTACTCATAATCATTAGCATTAAGGATGACAATGCATATTTAAATGTATATTAAAATTCTGGTATAACATCAAACCGTTTCTTAACTAAAAACACCTTACATGCCATATTAAAAAATAATTATATAATTATAATATTTTTATCTTAATTAATTCTATTTTTAAAAATTAAATATATAATTTAAATTGAAATATTTTTCTTTTAATCATCTATATAAAAGTAAAATTAATTACAAAGCTTTATTTTGCAAAGTGTAAAGTAAGCTGCTCTATTAAAATATTATCTATTTAAGAAAATGCAACTCAATTATAAATGTGGCCTCATATAACTCAAGTGAAAAAATGATAAAAAAATAAAATTAATAAAAAAATACAAATAAAAATTTATAATAAATGTAAATAATGTGAGTGTCAAAAAATGACTAGTAAAAAAATTATATGAAAAGAACCACATAAATTATTTAGAAAAATGATAATTATCCTGTCATAAATGATGATTTTATGAAATGCTCATAATGGTTATTAAAAAATTATATGAAAAGAACCACATAAATTATTTTGAAAAATGATAATTATCCTGTCATAAATGATGATTTTATGAAATGCTCATAATGGTTATTGAAGTGGGTATTATTTTTTAAAAATATCTATAATTGAAATTTTACTTATATTAATAACTTTTAATTTTAATTAATATTTTTTTATTTAAATATTTAAAAATTATTATTTTAATTTTTATATTATCCTAGTATATTATATAAAACATATTTTTTATAAATTGATTTTAAAATATTTAAAAAGGGTTAAAAATATATTTCAACGCCAAAATGGCTCTCTCAATCTCTTTATATGAGGCTATGAGCTCTTCATCCATTAAAGAAGACATAGTACAAATGTGACTCTCAACCTCACAATTCAGATTGCAAGCTGTGCATTTTTTAAAGGAAATAGTACATGGGGTCACTCATAATTTACCGGTAAGGTAACCGATAAATAGTTTGGTGCGGAGTACTGGATTTATTGGAATGAATGGCATGTTTCCAAATATTTCCTCATCATGTAATAATGTTCCCGAAAGTTTCGGGTTTGGAAAAACAAGTATCATGTCAACATAATATGTACTTATGATACTTCATGGAAAAGCTTCGTCCATTGGTTTTTAGTGCGTCGAATCCTAAATGATGTAGTTTTCCCCTCTTAACATTGTGCATGAACCTCTCTATTAGATTCTCAAGGCTGTCATCTTTTCTTTGATTCATTCTAAAGATTTCTTCTTTAAGGTCATGATGTTTATATTTGTCTAGAAATATCTTTTGCATATAATTCCATGATCTTATTGAATTAGTCCCTAAACTTATGAACCATTTAAAAGTTGTATCCTTCAATGTTGCTAGAAACAATCTTAGTTTTTGAGTTTTTAATAAGTAACCATAAGATCTACAAACAATTTCAAATTCAAAGAGAAAGGTTTCTGGATCCTCTGACCTTAGACCATGAAATTTTGGAAGAAAAGATGGAGGGATGTTTTTCATGTGCACATTGATATCAGTATCCTGAATGGGAAATCCTAGAGGATCTTCCTCATTGTCATCATCTCCATCCATTTCTTCTACATTCTTTGCCATCTTCTTTTTCTACCTGTAAAAGTGAATGGTGATGTGGCTCTTATTACACCACATGATCAAATGGGGGGGTGGGTTGGTATTGGAGATTTTTGTTGTTATTGTTGTGATTGAATGAAAACACTAATGCAATGCACTTTTCTATTTTTGAAATGAAATATGCCTAATGCAACTATTTTTTTGTTTTTGCAAAAATTAAAAAGAAATGAATCAACTAGGGAAGAAAACAATGCATACATTGACATATCCCCAACAACAGCGCAAAAAGTGACGAGCCTTGGTATTGCAACAAGAATGTGGCAACTCCCAAGGCTACCGACTTTAATTATCAACCCGGGGTTCGTACAAACTTAAGAGGTGTCAACACTATATGTGTAGCATACAATGTGTCCTTCCTTTGCTATCATGATGTAATGGAGTGCATGTACTGAAGTCAAATCCTAAGCTAATTGCAGAAAATGAAATGTTCGAAATGGAACCTTAACCTATTGCAAGAAAGAAAGTACAAGGAAAGAGACGAAAATTCTATGCTAAATCACACCATTTCCTAATTAATTGCCAAGAAAATATGCTTTGCAATAATGCTAAATTATCATGAATCAAATGCTACTCTCTAAGAATGGAAGTAAGAAGTATCAAACATCACTAATGTGCAAGTAAAGGGACTGAAATAAATTCGTTTTTGTCTTTTTGTCTTTTCATGCAAAATCAAGTATGCAAACTAATTTATTTTAGTGATGTGGTACGTGAATTAAGGATGTTAGAGGTTGGATGGAAGGGTTAGGAGATGGTTGGATGGTGTGGGAGACCCTTGGGAGGATTTTGGTGACTTCCTATAGGTTTTCTCTCAATTCGGCGTCAAAACAGGTCGTTTCAGGAAAACCTACAACATGTACTAGAAACCTATAGGATGATCCTGTAGGAATTACAGTGAACCTACAAGATACAATCAAGAGAAAAATGTGAGGTGTTGGAGGTGATGGGAGGCCTAGAAAATGTGTGTGATGGGTGGAATGGAGTGGGAAAATTCCTAGGATCACTCAGAACTCAAAACCAAAGTCCGGAGATGGGTGGATTCGCTCAAAAAGCTTGGAGAAGTTTCCTTGTGAAATGATGAAATTGGTGAGGGTTTAATGACCAAGCAAATCAAATCCAAATTGGATGGGACAAATTTTGTTATTAACTAGGATGTCTTAGGTCCCTATTCCAAGTGGAATAACTCAAAAAAGACCTATGTTAACCCAAGCAAAAAAAAAAAAAACATTACTAGTCGAAAATGTAGAAATTTGAGAACTAGTGAGCTAGTAAATCTAAAAAATGCGTAACCAAATCAAGTGCAAATGCATTGGGGTAATTTTTGTTATTAACTATAATGTTTTTTTTATCTAATGCAAGTGGAATCAATTTGATTGAAGCTTGTTAGCATGCTCTAAAAAATAACAGAAATTTACTATTTTTTGCTAAAAAGGAGGTCCAACAATCTAGATTTGGGAATAAGAAGATTAATCCAAGCAGCTCAATGATTACTATGAACTTCCAAAGCTTTTCCAAGGATGAAATAATGCTTTTTGATCCTGCAAAATAACATACATCAACCATGTAACTCAATCCTACAACAAGAAATTATTAATCCTAAATGCAGAAATAGAAAGGAATAAAAACTAGAGATGCATGTGAATAAGCAATGAAAAGAAGGAAGGAAAATGATACAAAAGGGCTCTGAGGTTCATAGGATGGCCAAGCCCAAGGAAAATCAAAGACCTATGGAGGAGAACAAGATTTAGAAGCTGAACATGACAACAATCTTCATTATTTTCATCAATAGAATTACATCCCCGCAAAAAAATACAATGGAGCTCCAAAAATACAAGCTCTCTCCGCAATAACACTAATGAAAATCTCTCTCCTAGAGGAAAATTCGACTTAGTACTTATACAAAATTATTATGAATCATTTCCCATGAATAGGGGAAGCTTTCCCCACCAAAATCCCTTGATTAGTGGATCTAGTCCCCAATACTAGGAATTTGCATTAAATGGTAGGGAACACATTACTAGATTTTCTCAATCATTCCCTAAAGGCAAATTCGACTTGGTACTTATAAAAAATGATTAAGAATCATTCCCCATGGCTGGATGAAACTTTCCCCAACGAAATCCCTTGATTAGTGCATATGCTCTCTTGATTGGTGGATCTGCTCCCTTGATTAGTGGAACACATTCCTAGATTTTCTCAATCATTAGAGTTCCGGAATTTGTGCCATAATTCCATAATATATTGTTGAATTATTATTTATTATTGATCCTCTAGTAGTAGGGAACAAGTCCCTAAATTATCTCCTCCTCCAAATCTTCATAATCTGCCCAATATTCTCATAATATTCCACAAAAAATAAATAATATTAGGCACAAATATTCAATTATTCATAAACCTTCCTAATGAATATATTAAAGTTAAGATGTTTGAACCAATAGAAAAAATATGATACACAAGTTGAAATGATCAAATAAATTCTCTGAATCATGGATGGGAGATGGCAAAGCGAATGCAGGAAAGGTTGGCGTGCCCTCGACCTGACACGGGGTAGCCCTTCTGGATGTACACCTGGAGCCTAGGCGTAGACGCTGTCCGTATTCCATCATATTCTTGGCCGTAACCTACTTGGGAACCCCGTTTACCCTCCCATCCTACTTACCCCCAACAACTTTCAGCCTATGTCGGTTACTCTGGTTCTCAACAGTAGCTGGCATAAGCCCTGGAGAAACATGGAGGGAGACCTAATAGACTACTCTGAGGACCCCCTCGAAGGCATCTCCATCTTCGGCAGACCGGCTAACAAAGACATGCACTTTCCATTTAGCAGTGAGCTCTCGGAGGTAATTGCCCCTCTTCCGTCGTTTTCGGGACAGGCATGCTCTATGATCGATCTTCTGGAGCTACCTGTGACTTGTTCATCTCTTTCCGCACCTTCCCTGATGTCGTCCTCCCATCTCACTGACCCCGGCCTCTTCACATCTGTACAAGGGGCCGAATCCTTTGGCATAACCTCCCTCCATCCCCCTGAGGCTATTCACTACTATTGGGTCCCTATAATACTAGTGATTACCCCATTACTATTGTAGTTGTATCCCTTATTAATATTGTTGTGCCCTATTGTCCCCATATTGTTATTACTGTGCCCCATAGAATCCCTCTATTGTTATTTTTGTGGCTTTATATTATTATTGTTAGGTCGGTTGGGTTATATTGTGACTCTTTAGACTCCTATATATAGAAAGGAGGTTTTGTCATTTGAATCATCCAAGAATTGTTCATTTATGTAATGTAAAAGAGGTTACCCCCTCGAAGAGGCTGAATTCTAAGGCGTTGATCTATCTTTTCTTGAGCTGGTTTCATAACATTTGGTATCAGAGCTTTGGATTCTAGGGTTTCGCTGCTCCAAACAAGTCATCGTGGAATTTTCGCTATAACTTTGTTTCTGCAACGTTTTAGAAGCTAAAAAAAAAAACCCATTTGAGAAGAAATCGCGCTGAATCTTGGATCCAAATTGCAGAGCTTTTCGCGCTAAATTTGCGGAGATATGATCTGAGGAAGTTGGTCTTTTTGCAGACTCCTGAATTACATTCCAAATAGGTGACCTGGGTAAAATTGTCATAACTTTCTCTCTGAACATCGGATTGAAATTTCATAAGAAGGTACAAAAAGAGGACAGACTGTAGTTTCTTGTGTATATTTTTCAGAGCCAAAGGTCGAAACAATGACTCTTGGCACGTCGTACAAGTTCGCTCTACTGAACTAGTCTATAATCAGGTCATCTCGGGAGATTGTGTATAACTCTTCCTTGGAGAATCCAAATTGGATCAGACTGGTGGCATTGGAAAGAGGACACAGAGGGCTACTACGCATTGCAATTTTAGAACTGGATGATCTGAAATTGCAGAGATACATCAGATTCAATATCAAGCTCCTACAAAGTGAAAAAAAGGTGTGTAGTTTTTTTTTAAATTTTTGCATAAGCTTGGTTTGAAAAATTAGTTTGAATTGGTAATTGATGCCCCGAGGAAAAAAAATGCAAACACCTAGTAAGCAACTTGAAAGCTCTAGCATGACTCATGAAGAAGAGGAAGAAATGCAACATGATATATCAAAATTACGAGACCAAGTGAAACAAGTGTCACTTGCACAAAAAGCAATTTTTATGGAAGAATTGACAACACATTATGACGATACATAATGAAACACTTTTTTTAGCCAATTGATAAGTCTCAAAAAAAGGGTTCAATAATGGAGCACATTGAGGAGTTCCAAAAATTGAACATAAGGGTAAAAAATATTCCAGAGGAGCATAGGATTGATGTGTTCATAGGGACTTTAAAGGATAATATCCAACATGATGTTCGCCTTTGGGAACCTGATTCATTAGAGAAGGCATTTAGGTTAGCAAAAAAATGGAAAGCAAAATTATGGCAACCAGGAAGCATACCACTCACAACTATAAAGATGGAAGTGTTGTTGCCCCTAGTCTTCCACAACCTATAAGGTTGACACCACAACAATTGGAAGAAAAAAGAGCAAAAGGGCTTTGTTACAGTTGTGATAGCAAATACACTAAAGGTCATAAGTGTGCTGAGAAGAAATTATTCTACATAGATTGTGAAGAGGAAGAAGAAAAGGAGCAAGAAAGGTCAAAAGAAGAGGATATACTCCAGGAACAAAGCCTAGATAAAGAAGAAATGAATCCGACCATATCTTGTAATGCATTGGCGGGAATTACCACTCCTCAAACCATCAAGATAGAAGGACAAATCAAGAAGAAAAAGGTAATAGTGTTGATTGATTCAGGAAGTACACACAATTTTATTCATTGTAAGGTAGCAAAAGAATTGAATTGCTTCTTATATCCAGCACCAGAGTGTCAAGTGATGGTTGCAAATGGAGGAATAATAAATTGCTCTGGAAAGTGCCATAATATCAAGCTATCCATGGGAGAATATGTATTGACTAGCCCAATGCTTTCCATTCCAATGGGAGGTGCTGATGTTGTACTAGGAGTCCAATGGCTACAATCCTTGGGTACAATAGCTTTTAATTTTCAAGAACTTTTCATGAAATTTTCTGTGGAAGGAAAGGAAGTTGAATTAAGGGGTATTGCAGGGAAACCAGGAAAGATAATCAGCTCTAACGGTATGACAAAGCTTCTAAAAAAGGAACAAAGAGGTGTAATTGCACAATTATGTTCACTAGATGTTTCCACATTGGAATCATCTATTTCTCTTGATCTCCAAAAAGTCTTGGACAATCATTCCAAGGTATTTGAGACTCCCAAATGTCTCCCACCTATTCGTGATCATGATCATGCTATTCATCTGATTCCAGGAAGTGTTCCTCCAAACATCAGGCCGTACAGATATCCCTATGCCCAAAAGAGTGAAATTGAACGTATGGTTGCAGAAATGCTAGAGGCTGGTATAATTCAACCGAGTCAAAGTTCTTTCTCTGCTCCAATAGTATTGGTGCACAAGAAGGATGGATCATGGCGCATGTGTCAAGATTATAGGGAGCTCAACAAGCTCACTATTAAAGATAAGTTTCCCATTCCTGTCATTGATGAATTACTGGATGAATTGCATGGATTAATTTACTTCACCAAGTTGGATCTTCATTCAGGATATCATCAAATCAGAATGAAGATTGAAGACATTCCGAAAACAGCATTTAGAACTCATGAGGGTCATTATGAATTTTTGGTCATGCCTTTTGGCCTTACCAATGCACCTTCAACATTTCAAGGTTTGATGAATTCCATTTTCAAACCCTTCCTTAGAAAATTTGTGTTAGTATTTTTTGATGATATACTAATCTACAGCAAGTCTTGGAAGGATCATGTTGAACATGTTGACAGGGTGCTACAACTATTGGAGGAGAAACAATTATATGCAAAAAGATCCAAATGTTTCTTTGGAGTACAAGAGGTGGAATATCTGGGTCATATTGTATCTCATGAAGGAGTTAAGGTAGACCCTAGCAAAATTAAAGCCATTAAGGAATGGAAAATCCCCACATCCATAAAGCATCTACGAGGATTTCTCGGGTTGACAGGGTATTATCGCAAGTTTGTTAAGAATTATGGGAGAATAGCAGCACCTCTAACAAGAAAGATGCATTTTCATGGACTCCAGAAGCAACAAAGGCCTTCGAGCATCTTAAAGAGGAAATGTGCCAAGCACCGGTCTTAGCTACACCAGACTTCACAAAAACCTTTATTGTGGAATGTGATGCTTCAGGAAATGGAATTGGTGCTGTTTTAATGCAAGATGAAAGACCCATTGCTTTTGAAAGTCGTCCAATCAAGGGAAAGTTTTTACACAAAGCTATTTATGAGAAGGAAATGTTGGCAATACTCCATGCACTTAAGAAATGGCGACCCTACCTAATGGAAAGACACTTCAAGGTAAAAACGGATCATGATAACCTTAAATACTTTTTAGAACAAAGATTATCCTCTGAAGAGAAACAAAAGTGGGTCACAAAGATGTTGGGTTATGACTTTGAAATCATCTACAAAAAAGGGAAGCAAAATGTGGTGGCAGATGCACTCTCAAGAAAGGATGAGGATGTGGAAGCATTGTTATGCGCCATTTATATTATTCAACAAGATTGGATAAACGAAGCAAGGGAGGAATGGAAGAATGACGAAGAAGTGTGGGCACTTATTCGAAAGTTACAACAAGACTCCAGTATGTCTGATACATTTAGCTGGCAAAATGATTCGTTATGGTACAAAGATCGCTTATACCTCTGTAAGAATTCCCAGCTAAAACAAAAGATTCTTATGGAATTGCACACTTCTCCCTTAGGAGGGCACTCGAGATTTTTAAAAACTTACCACAGGGTTAAGAAGGAATTTTTTTGGGAGGGCCTTAAATCAGATATTCAAAAGTTTGTGGTGGAATGTTTGGTTTGCCAACAAAATAAAGTTGAGACAATTAAGACACCAGGTCTATTACAACCTTTATCCATTCCAAGCCAACGTTGGGAGGAGGTTTCAATGGATTTTATCACAGGTTTACCCAAGTCTGAGGGAAAGAGTGTCATCATGGTGGTAGTTGACAGACTTACCAAGTATGCACACTTTTGTGCATTATCACATCCATTCAAAGCTAGTACAGTTTCTACTGCATTTATGGAAACAATTCAAAAGCTACATGGAAACCCAAAGATTATTGTAAGTGACAGAAATCCCATTTTCACTGGAAATTTTTGGACAGAATTATTTTCTTGTCTTGGTACTCAGTTAGCTCATAGCTTATCTTATCATCCTCAATCTGATGGGCAAACTGAGATAGTAAACAAATGTTTGGAAGGATATCTTCGTTGCTTTGTATCTGATAAACAGACACAATGGGTCAAATGGTTGCCTCTGGCTGAATGGTGGTATAACACTTCCTTCCATACAACAACAAAAATGACCCCATTTATGGCACTTTATGGATATCAGCCACCATCCATCACATCATATTTAAGAGAAAATTCTAAGGTTCAAGCAGTGGAACATCACATCGAACATCAACAACAAGTCCTCCAACTCTTAAAGGATAACCTCGTGTTGGCACAGAATAGAATGAAACAACAGGCAGATCAGCATTGCAGCGAAAGAAGTTTTGATGTAGGTGATTGGGTATTACTACGGCTACAACCATATAAGAAAATGTCCCTCAAGCAAGCTAAGAAGGATAATAAATTTTCACCAAAGTATTATGGTCCATACAAGGTGTTGCAAAAGATTGGTACTATGGCATACAAATTGGAGCTTCCTGCAGCTTCTCGATTGCACCCAGTTTTCCATGTTTCATGTTTAAAGAAGGTTATAGGCGAAAAGCTCCCAGTTCAAACAATATTTCCAGAACTTGACGAGGAAGGAAAAATTATATTGGAACCAGAAGCAATCACAGAAACAAGAACTCGATAGTTACGAAATCGATCAATTTCGGAGTATCTTATCAAGTGGAAGAACTTATCCATTGAAGATTCCACATGGGAGGATGAGAATTTTATATAGAAGCATCCAGAACTACTCAAGCATTGAGGACAACACTTTTTTGAAGGAGAGGGGCATGTTGGGTCCCCATAATACTAGTGATTACCCCATTACTATTGTAGTTGTATCCCTTATTAATATTGTTGTGCCCCTATTGTTATTACTGTGCCCCATAGAATCCCTCTATTGTTATTTTTGTGGCTTTATATTATTATTTTTAGGTCGGCTGGGTTATATTGTGACTCCTTAGACTCTCATATATAGAAAGGAGGTTTTGTCATTTGAATCATCCAAGAATTGTTCATTTATGTAATGTAAAGGAGGTTGCCCCCTCGAAGAGGCTGAATTCTAAGGCGTTGATCTATCTTTTCTATCTTTTCTTGAGCTGGTTTCATAACAACTACCCTCCCCATTCCTCACTCAGTGAAGCCCTCCCTTCACACTCCTTCCCTCCCCTGGAACAAGCACAGTCATCTGGAAGCTACACCGTCGTTCGCCCCCTCCTGGACACCTACATGCCTGAATCAGAACAAATGCCTCCAAACCATAACCCTAACCCTAACCCTAACCCTATCTCTCATCCTCCAAACCCTCACCCTGAAGAGCACCCTGAGCAAGTGGAGACTGTGGAGACCCGGGGAAAGAAGCAAAGGTGTGTAAAGCTGAAGCCACTAGATTTTTTCATTGGCTGGGAAGAGGATTTCCAGTGGCACGACACTATGGACATGACAGCGACGGTCCTGGTAGGTAGAGTCAGAGGAAGGACCTATTCTGCAGCCAGACTGAAGCAATGGGTAGTCGAAATATGGGGCCATCATTTGGCAGATCTACCTATTGTAAAAAAAATTGTTCGCTGTTGGTTTTCCCTCATATTTGCGCGAGCTGACCACACAAATTGGGTTCTATCATCCTACTGGAACATCGAACAAGCTCCGGTCATGCTAAGGAGATGGAGCCCTCTCTTCGACCCTGACAAAGAGTAGCTCGGGACAGGGCCAATCTGGGTTAGACTACCCGGTTTGCCCTTGCATTTCTAGACCGAGGAAATCTTCAGAAGAATTGGCAACACCCTAGGAACTTACCTGGATTATGACAAATCCTACCTTTCCATGGGTGTCATGGCCTATGCGAGATTGTTGGTGCACCTAGATATCAAAGGAGGCTTGCAAGAAAAAGTTACCCTTCGCTAGAGGAACTATGATCGGACATAGACCCCGGACTATAAAGGGGTTCCAATTTGCTGCAGATGATGTCATAAAGTTGGACATCTCTACAAGGACTACCCTTTCCTCACAAAAAATAAATCCAGGTCCAGAGGGAAGCCCACAACTGCTGAGGGAACATAGATGCGGAAGGAACAATCAAATGAAGCCGACACGATCAACACTAAGTCGGATGAATCTAGGCCTAACCCGGAGATGACGAAGAAGCGAGGGACTACACCCCTTCAGCCACCTTCACCACTGACCAGGTCCAAGGCAGCCGTTGGCGGAGCGCTCTCTTCGGGTATGTATTGTCCTCCCTTACTCTCTGCATCCATTAAATTTTCATATGTTCTATCATCTAGTCCTCTACAATCTGGGGCTATCTCTATTTCTACCCCTTGCACAAACCATAGGATCAGTCCCCTCATCTCTTAGTTGGACCCCCATCCCTTTGTTGAGCCTCCATTCATTCCCCCTGCACAAGAGATCCCCATCCCTGGGACTGCCCCTGAACCTCATCGCTACCATCTCCGCTCCCACACCCAAGCAGCTATGACAGATGCCATTGGCCTTTGCATCTCTCCATTCCCCTCTGTCCTGAAGCCCACTCGGGGTAGACCGTCCTCTCTATCCAGAACAAAATAGAAGGAGGGGTTAGAGGTGGTTTCTAGGAAACAAATTTCACTAGATAGGGTCCTTAGAGCATAAATCCCTCCTCCAGTGTTCGCCGATGAAGGCCATCTGCTTCAATTGCAGAGGGATAGCTAGTACCAACAAAAAACTAGCGCTGAGGAGATTCCTTCGAAAGAAGCCAGTTGGTTTAGTTCTTCTTCAGGAAACCTTGGGTACAACAGCCATCATAACACCTCTTATGGAGTCCATGCTCCATGGTTGACATTTCCATGCCTTGGATGTAAATGTTCGATCAGGTGGCATAGCCCTAGGCTACAACCCTCGCTCTATTAAACTTTTGGGAGCCTGGGCAGGTAGAGGGTTCATAGGGGCTGACATCTACTCAGTAGAGTTGGGTTCTGAGATTAGAGTGTTGAACATCTATGGACCCTACCACCATAGAGAGATCTTCTGGGAAAGGCTGCTGGGAACCAGCATTTTATAGGCAGACAATCTTATCATATGGGGAGACCTAAATTTTTCCCTAGGTTTCTCGGAATCCTGGGGCCTTTAGGCACAGGCCAACCCCTTAGCAGGATTTTTTGAGTAGCTCCTTGACTTGCATCAACTCATTGATATTCCAGTGGCAAAACTAACCCCAACTTGGAGCAACAAACGAATTGCGGAGGCCAGTCTTGCAAAGAAACTAGATTGTTTCCTCATCAAGGAACATCTATTGGAGCAAGGGTATACTTATTGCCAATGGGTGGGATCCAAGGGGCTCTCAGACCATTTGCCTATTCATCTGGAAATCTGTGGCACCATCAACAAACCTAGAGCCCCTTTCAAATTCAACTCCTCATGGTTGAATGACATCTCTTACACCAGTCTTGTGACAGACTTTTGGAAGACCCACCCTCTGGATAGGAACAAACACATCACTGAAGGATTCGTGGCCAACCTAAAGGAATTAAAGAAAATTTCCAAGATCTGGGCTCACAATAAGAGATGTGAAGAAGAACATTGAGTGATCAAAATTGAGAATGAGATAGCCATCCTTGAGGACAATAGCAGAGGCACCTTCCTTTCGCCTGAGTTCAGGGGCAAGCTTGTGGAGCAAACAACTCTAAGAGGGAAAATTCTCAAGGACAAAGAGGAAACGTGGCGACTGAGAAGTTGGGCTATTTGGCTGAGAGAAGGGGATGAAAATACAAAGTTTTACCATAAATTCGAAAACAGAAGAAGGGCTTATAACACCATCTGGAACCTAACTAATGAACATGGAGCTATGGTTGACACTTTCCCCCAGCTAGCCTCATTGGCCACCTCACACTTCAAGCAAGTCTACCAGAACCCTCCTAATGCCACCTTGGCTGAGGTCATCAGAGTAGTGCAACTATTTCCTTGTTTTACTGATATGGAGGAAGCCGAGCATCTCAATAGAGAAGTTACCATGGGGGAGCTTGAGGCCACTCTAAAATGGTTCAAAAGGGATAAAAGCCTGGGCCCAGATGGGTGGACAGTCGAATTCTACCTAGCATTCTTTGAGGTTCTAGGGAATGACCTACTCAAGGTCATAAAGGAATGCAAGATATCCGAGAACATGCATGAGGCCATTAACACCACTTTTATAGCGCTCATACCCAAGACTGACAACCCCTCATCTTATCATGACTTCCGTCCTATCTCCCTTTGTAATTTTATTTATATAATCACTTCCAAAAGCATAGCCAATTGAATCCGCCCCATCCTATCCGCTCACATTTCCCCTGAACAATTTGCTTCCCTAAAAGATAGATAGATTCACGAAGCTATTGGATCAGCTCAGGAGGTGATGCACTCAATAAAATCCAAAAAGATCATAGGCATTATTCTCAAAGCCAACCTCTCCAAAGCCTTCGACAGAGTAAGCTGGTTATATCTTAGAATGATCCTTACCCATCTAGGCTTTCCTGTTGGATTTATCAAATGGATTATGTGTTGCATCACCAATGTATCCTTCAGTGTACTAGTCAATGGGGCAATCTCTCCCTTCTTTGGCTCTGAAAGAGGCCATAGACAAGGATGCCCCTTGTCACCTTTGCTCTTTCTTCTTGTTATGGAAGGCCTAAGTAGATTGATCAAGGACATGCATCACAGGGGTAGACTCTCTCGTATCAAAATAACTGAGGACTGTACTATAACCCACCTTCTCTTTGTGTATGATGTGCTTATGTTGCTAAACGGGGGAATAGGGGATCTCACTACCATCCAAAACACTATTAACCTCTTCAAAACAGCTATAGGCATGGCCATCAACAATTCCAAGTCCACTATTACTGTCTCTAAATGCTCGCCCCATGAAATAAACTTCTCACTACGAAGGTTTCCATTCACCCTAAATCACTTAGACAAGGGCCTTATATATTTGGGATACAGATTGAAACCGCATGGATATAAGATCGCAGACTGGATATGGTTAATTACCAAGCTGGAGAAAAGACTTCATATCTGGTACCACAAATATCTCTCCAGAGTCGGTCGGCTGGTGCTCATCAAAGCAGTTCTTGAGGCCACCCCGGTCTACTGGATGTCCCTTGCATGGATTCCTAGAGGCATCCTCAATAGAATACAGAACCTCTGTAGCAGATTCCTTTGGAAAGGTAATCAACCTAGGAGAATATTTTCTTGGGAAAGATGGGACCTCCTATCTATACCCAAGAAGTGGGGTGGATGGGGCATAAAAAAATTGGAGGACTTTTCCACTGCACTGGCAGCCAAGCTTGGGTGGCATCTTCTTACCTCCACCAGTCTATGGACCAATATTGTTGTTGCAAAATATATCACCCCGCTCAGGCCATTGGAGTGGCTGAGACAACCTAGCTGGAACAAAACAGGGATATCTAATATATGGAAAGTAGTTTTGAATGCACTTCCCCTTATATGGGATGGACATACTTGGAGAATATCTGATGGGGCTTCTGTCCAAATTGGTCGAGACCCTTGGATAGGATGTGGTAATGCACATTAACTCCCCTTGGACTTACTACAGATCCTCTCTAAGAAATGAATCACGCACATTAATCATGCAATGGACCCAGAGCAATCATCCTTTCTCCATCAAGCATAGAAGACAGCTCGTAGCCTGCTCCTCCCCTGACAATGGCATCAAGCATGGCATTCCTACACTTCTACCCTACATCAGACTCATAGAAGGGGAGGATGAGATAATATGGGTCATAGCTAAGAGTGGTTGGTACTCCCCTAAAGAGGGGTACCTTCTACTGGCTAGCAATCACAAGCCACAACTCATCGAACCATGGTGGAAAGACAAGTGGAAACTGAAAGCAACTCCCCAAACAAGACTACTCCTGTGGTCAATCCTAAAAAACAAGGTGTTGACTGGGGAAAACTTGAATAAGAGAGGTCAATATGGACCATTTTGGTGCTGCTTCTGCAAAACAATTCTGAATTTCTGGATCATCTTTTTCTGTCCTGTTCAGTCACTATCAGCCTATGGACCTCCACTCTTACCCACCTTCCCTTGCCTATCATCTGGGGGGGGGTCTGACTACCAAGGAAGCTTGGGAAAATTGGTGGGCATCTTCTACATCGTCCAAAACCAAAAACCTCCCCCTCCTCTTCTGTTGGGAAATATGGATCACCAGAAATCGCTACATCTTCTGTGACACCGCCCCTCATTGGACTTCCATCTCAGCTAGAATTATAGCTGATTTTAACTCTCTCCCTGAGGACTTGACCACCACACCTCCCAGGAACATCATTCTTGAATCCATAGATCATTCAAAACCCTAGGCATATTTTGATGGCTCTACTCAAGATACAGGATGTGGTGGTAGGGCTATACTACACATTTCGGCAAGCCATTATTATCATATTCAAGTGGGACTTGGGATTGGCACCAATAAATTTGTTGAACTCTCCATGACACACCACCTAATCAAATTTGCTATAGAGAAAGACTGTCATAATTTGCAAATCTTTGGTGACTCCAAAATTGATTGTGACTGGATAAACAAACCCACAACCTGCCACACATACACTTTGGGACATATATTGGCAAAAATTCATAGATGCATCTCACATTTTGAAAGTTTTTTTTTCATCACATCTACAGGGAATGAAACACCATCACATAACAACTTTCCAAAACGGTAGCGATTAGGCCACACAATGTCTGGTTGATACAGGAGCAGTGGGGAGTGGAACACTTCTAGTACTACCACCAGCCATATATGGACCATGCAGACCAGGCTGAGTAGGAGCCTGAACATATGAAAAAGAAGTCTCTTTTAATTTGTCTATTTTGAATTATGTATATACATAACAGCTCATGTTTTTAGCAATACTCTTTGTGTAGAGTATGTTTAAATTTTGACTCAATTATGTAGTACTAACTAAAAGACTGTCTCCTTGCGTGGAGATCTTATTTTGGAGATCATTTTTGGGATCTAAATATTTTTTAAACTGGCACATAGCCACACCTTATGCATATGCACTCACATCTACAACATGTAATTTTCTTATATTAATGAAAATTACGATTTTTCCAAGGGGAAAAAAGAATATATTAAAGTTAAAATTAAATTATCTAATGCAAAAAAAGGTTTAATGTGCTGAAGGATGGTCATAGGCCTTAATTTATGTTTTAAATTAGATGCATGGGCCTTAATTTATGTCTAATTTAGAGGCCCATCACCTGCCCAATCTGAATCAGTGAAGCCTTGGAGCTTCACACCATTTATCCTCCTGCACCATAACCCATACTCAATTGTGCCTTTGAGGTATATGAGCACGTAATTTGATGCTTTCCAGTGAAGTTTGGTAGGATTCACCATAAACTGACTTAACTAATTAACAACATGACATATGTGGGGCCTTGTGTTCACCAGATACATCATGGACCCCACCAACTATCTATAAATGGTAACATCCACTGCCTCTCCTGAAGAAGAAAACTCCTTCCTCTAGTTTCTATCTAGAAGAGTTTCCATAGGCTTGTTATCCTTCATGTGAAATCTCTGAATTATTTTAGAGGAATACTTCCCCTGACTCACAAAAATATCTCCATCTCCCTACCATACCTCCAAACTAAGGACCTACTGCATCAAGCCTATGTCCTTCATCTTGAATTCTCTTGCAATGTCCTCCTTGCAAGAGTGGATCAACTTCTCATCCTTTGTAAGTATCAAGTCATCAACATACAATACTAAGATAAGCAACTTTCCATCTACCACAATGTGATAGAGATTGTCATCTTCCTCACTTTTGGTGAAGCCCAATCCACCGATATATGTCTCAGTCTGAGTGTACCATGCTTGGTTCACCTGTTTGAGACCATAAAGGGCTCTCCTGATTCTACACACATGTGTCTCCCTGTCAAATGTCTCAAACCGCTTAGGATGCTCTATGCAAATATCTTCCACAACCACTCTATTGAGGAAGACAGTCTTCACATTCATCTAGTGGATCTTCCACCCCATCTACATAGCTAATGCTAAAATCGTTCTAATTGAGGAATATCTTGCCACGGGGAAAATGTTTCCTCATAGTCAACTCCCTCTACCTGTGAGAATCCTTTGGCCAAAAATTTGGCCTTGTACTTCTCGATGCTCCCATCAACTGCATGCTTCACTTTGTAAATCCATTTGGAACCAAATAATGTCTTGTTCTATGGTCTTGGCATCACCTCCCATACACATTTCTTCATGATGTAGTCATACTCCTCCACCATGGCATCAACTCACACTGGTTGAGAAACTACTTCCTCAAATAAGGAAGGCTCTAACTCAATGAGTTTTGTCATGAGTGCCATATACCCAGTCATGCTCTTGTGCATCTTGCACAAATCTGTCATCCTCTCTAGTTCTCTTCCTCCCCTCTCTGGAATATTCTGGTTGAGTGGGTGTCTCCATTCGGTCTCCTCTCTTCTCCTCCATATGTGGTTTCTCCACAACATCGTAAAGCTCTGTTTGAGGCTCCTTATTTGGAGTTAGAAGGTCCTCCTCTGGTGGGATACTCAGCTCTCACTCTACAGAGAATCTCATAGCCTTCTCCTCATCAAATTTGAAATCTCTCCTCACCACTATCATCTTGAGTGAGGGAAAATACACCCAGTAACTTTGTAGTGTCTCTATTTATCCTACAAAGACTCTCATCTCAGTTGTAGGCTCCAATTTATTTCTACTATCCTTGAAGACATGAAAATGCATAGTAGCTCCAAAAATTTGAAAATGGGATACATCTAGATTTCTCCTAGAGAAAGCTTCTTCGGGTGTGATCATGCCAATTATTCTGTGAGATATCCTATTATGCAAATAAACTACGGTGTTGCATGCTTCTACCGTAGATTTAATGGCAACTCTTGATCATGCAACATGGCTGTTGCTACTCCTACTATGCTTTTGTTTTCCTTTCAACCACCCCATTTTGTTTTGGGTTATGAAGTGCTATTAGTTCTGTTCTAATACCCTCTTTGCAAAAAATTCCTTAAAGGTGTTGGATACAAATTATCCTCCATTATCACTTCTCAAGGATTTTCATTTTTTACTAGTATTATTTTCAACCAATGCTTTAAATTCAACAAATTTGGAAAAGCTTCATCCTTTTTTCTCATGAAGAAGATCCAACATTTTCAAGAAAAGTCATCAACAAAAATCACATAATACATGTGTTTTGTTGTAGAGGCTGTAGAAAATGGTCCACATACATCAGAGTGGACTCGCTCCAATATTTCTCCATCTCTGCTATCTCGGCCCTGGAAGGTGGATTTTAAATATTTCCTCAATGTGCATCCCTTGCAGACATCATGTTGGTCAAGGGTGCATTTCGGGAGATCGGTGGTAATTTTTGCATGATTTTAGAGGCTCCATGGTGTAGCTCTCCCATGTGTCTGTGCTAGAGTTCTCCAACATCTCAACTCTACACATCTTCTACCTTGCTACTCTGTTCAACAAGAAAATCCACCTCATGTTTGAAGAGAGTTTTCACTCTGACTCCAATCTGTTTCACTTACCCTGTGGCTACATGCTTCAGAAAATATTTTGCCTTATTAAACACAATATCGTAACCTTTGCCCTCCAATACAACTACAAAAAAAAGTTCTTCTTCAACCTAGTAACATACATAACATATTTTCTATGAAGATGGGAGCCTGACTCTTTCTTAAATTTAATAGTACCAATTCCTTTGGTACTATATCTTCCATCACCTCCAAGTTCATCTAGAGATCCTTATCCTCTAGGCTACGAAAGAATTTACTGAGTCTTGTCATATGGAATGAGGCACCAGAATCGAGGCACCACAAAATCCCCATTATAGTGCTTTCCATGCATTTAATCATGGTGAAGTCCAATTCAAATTGTGAGGTGAGAGCTTCACCTCCTTCTCCTTATAAAGCCTTCTTGTTGGATTTCTTGTGCAAACACTTGGTTGCATAGTGTCCATATTCATGGCAGTGACTTTTTTTTTATCTTGATAAGGTCATTCTTCTTGCCATTGTTCTAATTGGACTCAGACTTTCATTGGGACTTATTTCCCTTGGCCTTCTTTTCCTTTCTTTCCAAGGGAAAATTTTCGTCCTCCTCAGCTTTGGATATTAATCCATCTCTAGTGTTCCTTCGAATTTCTTCTTGCATCATATTGAACCAAAGTCTCTCCCAATTTGGTAATTTGTCGCTTCCATTTATAGAGTCCTGGTAGTTGTGCCAAGATTTTGGAAGGCCTAGGAGAGCTAGGATCACTAGCTCAAAAGATGGCACAATTTCTCCTTCTCCTCCAAGTTCATCTTGAATCTGAGTGAATCTCAAGAGGTAGTGTGGAATGATTTCATTTTTCTTCATGCGAATGTTTCTAAGCTTTTCCTTCAATGCCAATTTCCTAGCATCACTTCTATTTTAGAACCATTTAGTGAGGGTATTCCACATAGAAAACGGAGTTTCTTTTCCATGTAAATTAGAGATTATGTGAGCTCTCACACCCTCTAGGATTATCCTCCTGATTTTGTAGTATACATCTTCCATTGGCCTAACTGTTGTGCATCTGATGCTGGTGGTTTTGCGATGTCATTTTGGGTGTATTCCAACACTCCATTATCGTCGATTACAACTTCCATCCTGTCCTTCCAAACTATGAAATTTGAGGTTCCCTCCTGGGCATACTCCAATCTCAATTCATTGAAAGACATTTCTCACATGAAAGAAAAACGACTTCATTGAATATGCAAATAGAAACTTATGAAGGAGAAAGTCTATTGAATGGCTTCTATTATGTTTTCAGCCTCTGATACAATGTAGAAATGAGGAGATTTTCTACTACTGATTAATTCAAACTGAATACAAGAGATGAAAATTTCTTCTACAACCCGCAGAATAGAGAATCACAAGATAAAAACAAATGAAATGACATGAAACCATCAAAACACAAGGAATACAATGATTTTATAGGGGAACCCAACTGGGAAAAACCCCTCCACTGCTTTTCATTAATCAGATGAGATTGAAAAATTATTACAATGTATTGTTTCAACTCTGAAGCACACCCAACATTGTAAACATGTTCTTATAATGATAGACTATATTTGGCAAACAAGTCGTCTATTCAAGCCCCCAAATTCCTCGTATCTCCTTATGAAATTTATGAGAAATTTAGCTCCTAAATAAGAGGGGAATTCCCTATATCCTTGCGCAATTCCAAGGGAATTGGCTACCTGCTAAATAATTACCAAGCCTGTACACTCAACTAGTACACAATTGATAATTACAAAGTGCCTTTTCCTCCACTCCATCTAGGCAATTCGAATTACATGCATGTATGGGCTATTTTTTGTTGATTGGCTAGTTAACTGAGAGATCAATGAGTTAACAATAGTCATAACTACTCAACTAAACTTCAACTAACTCAACTAATGACTAGAGCTCAGTTAACTGAGTTCAACTGAAAATAATTGCACTAGATTGCTAAATTTTAGCAATCACAACATGCACAACTCTACTATAAGTCTTGAAACTCGATTTTGTTGATATAAATAAGTGACAAGGCCATGTCACTCAAGCTAACTGCATTCCAATTCATCCTGCTGATGTGGTGAATCAAGTTTCTCCATTTGACTAAGGCACAAGTCAAATGGAGGTTTTTCTTGCTACATTTCAAACACTCCATAGTTTCTACTCTAAAGAAATGATTTTTGATTTATTTTGCAGATTCCTCCCTAAGATATAGGAGGTTGCTCCAAGTACTATCATTAACATACCAATTGAACCAACTAGAGGTCAAATCAGTTCTCTAAAATAAAAAGAGACACCAATAACAAATTACAAATTACTCTCCAAACTAAAACTTTTTATTAAGTTTAAAACAAGAGAGAGAATGAAATTGTCTATTTATAAGATATAAAAATAGTTAGTTCTTTTAGAAAATAAAACAATTAAATAGCTTCACCAAATTTTATCTCCCATATATAAATTAAACATTAAAAGCATAAAAAATTCTCTTCAAACTTATTGAAAACATTGACGTATCTTGTACATCAAATATAATCTCTATACAAAATATCTGTCTCCCACATACATTCTCTATGTAAAATACCATCCCTAGACCATACAGGATTGAGACATACTTGCACTTGACAAAAAATGAGAAAATTTCTTAATTAATGTGCTGAATTAAGATGACCAATAGTAAAGAGGGATCAACAGGCACAATGTCAGAGTCACTACCGTACATTAACATTTTCTCATTTTGTTGATAAATATGCAAGTAAATAGTTGATGAGGGTACAATAATTAAATATAGTCATTCAGAGCTTGCTGGGAAGTGCCATTAAAATGATGGTAACATAGAGCATCAAATGAATGTTAAAAGTATATAAAATAGGATATTAACTTTCCCATACTACAAATGTCATCATTGCATTGGAATCGAACCAACAAACTTAACATGGACTTGCGAGGAAACAAATGTTACTTAATTTTAATTTTGAGTTCCTTGGAAATATTCTTTATCTGTAACAAAATCTCATATCTTTGATTTATTTTCTAATCCATGTTCTGATGGTTCATTGTGAGTAGGGTATACAACACCATTTTCATTGTATTCATGTTTTGTATATCTTGCACGACCATCCTATGCTTTGGATACTAATGTTGTGGGTTACGTTCAAGATATCTGCAAACGAGAAAAAACAAGAGGAATTATATCTTATTAGGAAAAAAGGTTTCAGTGCTTCCAACGAAAAAAGTTATGTTTCTCTTTATTTACTAGACTTTTGGACTTCAAAAAATCATCAACATTTTACGAGAAACAAAAAAAGCATAAGATGCATTTGGTCTATAGAGACGAAATCAACTATCATATATTTTTTGACGAAGTTAATGTTTTTGGGCATGTCGAACAAACATACCAACAATTCATAACCCAAAGAAATGAAGGATTGAAATAGTTACTTTACTATCCTATGCTTGAGTTCCCTAATCTTTTCAATTGAGGTAGAAACATCCACCATGAACTCTAGAAAATCACCCATCTCTAGATTGTGATAAAAATTGCTAATAGGTTTTGTCGCTATCGTTGAGTTAGGATAGGATTATTTTTCATTGACATCTTTCAAAAAAAATTGTTGTGAGAATGTAAATTTCTTCCACAAGCATCCTACACTGCTCTTACGAATTTTTTAACCCTAACTGATTGGGGAGTATAAGCTTATGTGGGGAGAATAAATTATTTTGGAAAATAAAGTTGTGACAATCCCACATATAGAAGAACAAAACCCATCAATATTGACTACTGTGCATTATTTCCTTACCTAAACACCATTTATAATCCACCAATCACCAACATCAAAAGGGTGCATAAGAAACACAAACAAAATGGCTTCAAAGATTGTTTTTCACATATTCCCAAACATGAAGCCTGATAATGTTAGTTGATATGATACTCGTAAAATAACAAGGGCTATTGCAATCCACATAATAAGTACGAGGACAATTATTATGACTACAATGACAACTCCGTTAACAATTTTGAGTAGTTGTTTTGCAACAGTTTTAGTGTCATTCAAAGAAGAGGCCAATGATTTCCTTTGTAAGTAAACATTTCCGTGAAAAATAAACTTAAATGTGAGAGGATTACTACACATTGATAATATAACAATCGAAGTTCCATACTAAGAAAAAAATTGTTTTATTATATTTTAGTCTAGTTTATTCATCCTTGAAAAATCTAATGAAGATTAATTAATTTCATGCTTAAGAAAAATGAATCATACATTACATAAGAAAAAATGTACGATTGGAGTTAAAAGCACATACCATTCAATTCTTAAGAGATTTTTTTTTTTTATCTTGCCAATGTCAAGCACTCCTTCAAATTAAGGAAAGATTGATTCCACTTCATCTTTCTTCAAGAACCTCACAAGGTCATATTTCTCTATATACCTACAAGATTCAAAATCCCATGAGAATGAAACCATTAGTCATAGCAATGAATAGAAAAACAACAAATAGATATAAGCATACAAGAAGAAAAGAAGTTTGATGTATACACTAACTTGGCCCCCAGCTCAGTAAGATTTTTGAAAATGCTCTTTGTTGCAGCTATTGCTTGTTGTTCAGTTGTAATGTTTATACCATGATAATGGTCTAACTCAGCAATTGTATTAGAAATGGCAACACCTATGTTTTCCACGTTCCATAATCAAAGTTGTATGGAAAGAGGTTGGTAATGACATGATTTAGAAATCAAAACCCGCCCAATCTGAATTAGTGACGCGTTGGAGCTTCACACCATCTATCCTCCTGCACCATAACCCATACTCAATTGTGCCTTTGAGGTATATGAGCATGTGATTTGATGCTTTCCAGTGAAGTTTGGTAGGATTCACCATAAAATGACTTAGTTAATTAACAACATTACATATGTGGGGCCTTGTGTTCACCAAATACATCATGGACCCCACCAACTATCTATAAATGGTAACATCTACTGCCTCTCCCGAAGAAGAAAACTCCTTCCCCTAGTTTCTATCTAGAAGAGTGTCTATAGGCTTGCTATCCTGCATGTGAAATCTCTGAAGTATTTTAGAGGAATAATTCCCCTGACTCACAAAAATATCTCCATCTCCCTATCATACCTCCAAACTAAGGACCTACTGCATCAAGCCTATGTTCTTCATCTTGAATTCTCTTGCAATGTCCTCCTTGCAAGAGTGGATCAACTTCTCATCCCCTGTATGTATCAAGTCATCAACATTCAATACTAAGATAAGCAACTTTCCATCTACCACAATGTGATAGAGATTGGCATCTTCCTCACTTTTGGTGATGCCCAATCCACTGATATATGTCTCAATCTAAGTGTGCCATGCTTGGGGCACCTGTTTGAGACCATAAAGGGCTCTCCTGATTCTACACACATGTGTCTCCTTGTCAAATGTCTCAAACCCCTTAGTATGCTCTATGAAAATATCTTCCACAACCACTCTATTGAGGAAGGTAGTCTTCACATCCATCTGGTGGATCTTCCACCCCATCTACGTAGGTAATGCTAAAATCGTTCTAATTGAGGAATATATTGCCACAGGGGAAAATGTTTCCTCATAGTCAACTCCCTCTACCTGTGAGAATCCTTTGGCCAAAAATTTGGCCTTGTACTTTTCGATTCTCCCATCAACTGTATGCTTCACTTTGTAAATCCTTTTGGAACCAAATAATCTCTTGTTCTATGGTCTTGACATCACTTCCCATACACATTTCTTCATGATGTAGTCATACTCCTCCACCATGACATCCACCCACACTAGTTGAGAAACTACTTCCTCAAATTAGGAAGGCTCTAACTCAATGAGTTCTGTCATGAGCGTCATATACCCAGTCATGCTCTTGTGGATCTTGCACAAATTTGTCATCCTCTCTAGTTCTCTTCCTCCCCTCTCTAGAATATTCTGGTTGAGTGGGTGTTTCCAGTCGGTCTCCTCTCTTCTCCTCCATATGTCGTTTCTCCACAACATTGTAAAGCTCTGTTTGAGGCTTCTCATTTGGAGCTAGAAGCTCCTCCTCTGGTGGGATACTTAGCTCTCGTTCTAGAGAGCATCTCATAGCCTTCTCCTCATCAAATTTGAAATCTCTCCTCACCAGTAACATTTTAGTGTCTCTATTTATCCTACAAAGACTCTCATCTCAGTTGTAGGCTCCAATTTATTTCTACTATCCTTGAAGACATGAAAATGCATAATAGCTCCAAAAATTTGAAAATGAGATACATCTAGATTTCTCCTAGAGAAAGCTTCTCCGTGTGTGATCATGCCAATTATTCTGTGAGGGACCCTATTATGCAAATAAACTACGATGTTGAATGCTTCTATTGTAGATTTAATGGCAACTCTTGATCATGCAACATGTTTCTTTCTACTCCCACTATGCTTTTGTTTTCCTTTTAGCCACCCCATTTTGTTTTGGGTTATGAGGTTCTATCAGTTCTATTCTAATACCTTCTTTGGCAAAAAATTCCTTAAAGGTGTTGGATACAAATTATCCTCCATTATCACCTCTTAGGCATTTTAATTTTTTACCAGTATTATTTTCAACCAATGTTTTAAATTCAGCAAATTTGGAAAAAGCTTCATCCTTTTTTCTCATGAAGAATATCCAACATTTTCGAGAAAAGTCATCAAGAAAAATCAAATAATACATGTGTTTTGTTGTAGAGGCTATAGAAAATGGTCCACACACATCAGAGTGGACTCGCTCCAATATTTCTCCATCTCTGCTATCTCGGCCTTGGAAGGTGGACTTTAAATATTTCCCCAATGTGCATCCCTTTCAGACATCATGCTAGTCAAAGGGTGCATTCCGGGAGATTGGTGGTAATCTGTTGCATGATTT
Source organism: Pinus tabuliformis (assembly GCA_031772625.1). Taxonomy (NCBI): domain Eukaryota; kingdom Viridiplantae; phylum Streptophyta; class Pinopsida; order Pinales; family Pinaceae; genus Pinus; species Pinus tabuliformis. The sequence goes on along the minus strand of CM062807.1, from coordinate 890,755,600 downwards.
TAGAGGCTCCATGGTGTAACTCTACCATGTGTCTATGCTAAAGTTTTCCAACATCTCGACTCTACACATATTATACCTTGCTACTCTGTGCAACACGAAAATCCACCACATTATTGAAGAGAGTTTTCACTCTGACTCCAATCTATTTCACTTACCGTGTGGCTACATGCTTCAGAAAATATTTTTCCTTATTAAACATAATATCGTAACCTTTTCCCTCCAATACAACTACAAAAAAAATTCTTCTTCTTCAACCTAGTAACATACATAACATCTTTTATATGAATATGGGAGCCTGACTCTTTCTTAAATGTAACAGTACCAATTCCTTTGGTACTATATCTTCCATCACCTCTAAGTTCTATGTGCATTTGGAGATCCTTCTGCTCTAGGCTACGAAAGAATTTATTGAGTCTTGTCATATGGAACGAGGCACCAGAATCTAGGCACCACAAACTCCCCATTATAGTGCTTTTCATGCATTTAATCATGGTGAAGTCCAATTCAAATTTTGAGGTGAGAGCTTCACCTCCTTCTCCTTATAAAGCCTTCTTGTTGGATTTCTTGTACAAGCACTTGGTTGCATAGTGTCCATATTCATGGTAGTGATTTTTCTTTTATCTTGATAAGGTCATTCTTCTTGCCATTGTTCTAACTGGACTCAGACTTTCATTACGTCTTGTTTCCCTTGGCCTTCTTTTCCTTTGCTTCCATGGGAAAATTTTCTTCCTCCTCAGCTTTGGATATTAATCCATCTCTAGTGTTCCTTCGAATTTATTCTTGCATCATATCGAACCAAAGTCTCTACCAATTCAGTAATTTGTCCCTTCCATTATAGAGTCCTGATAGTTGTGCCAAGATTTTGGAAGGTCTAGGAGAGCTAGGATCACTAGCTCAAGGGATGGCACATTTTCTCCTTCTCCTCCAAGTTCATCTTGAATCTGACTGAATCTCGAGAGGTAATGTGGAATGATTTCATTTTTCTTCATGCGAATGTTTCCATGCTTTTCCTTCAATGCCAATTTCCTAGCATCACTTCTATTTTAGAACCATTTGTGAGGGTATTCCACATAGAAAATGGAGTTTCTTTTCCATGTAAATTTTAGATTATGTAATCTCTCACACCCTCCAGGATGATCCTCTTGATTTTGTAGTATACTTCTTCCACTGGCCTAACTATTGTGTATCTGATTCTAGTGGTTTTGCAATGTCATTTTGGATGTATTCCAACACTCCATTATCGTCGATTACAACTTCCATGCTATCCTTCCAAACTATGAAATTTGAGGTTCCCTCCAGGACATACTCCAATCTCAATTCATTGAAAGACATTTATTGCACGAACGAAAAACGACTTCACTGAATCTGTAAATACAACCCACAGCCTATGATACAATGTAGAAATGACAAGAAATTTTCTACTACTGATGAATTCAAACTAAATACAAGAGATGCAAATTTCTTCTACAACCCACAGAATAGAGAATCACAAGATAAAAACAAATGAAATGACATGCAACAATCAAAACACAAGGAATACAATGATTTTATAGGGGAACCCAACTGGGAAAAACCCCTCCACTACTTTTCATTAATCAGATGAGATTGAAAAACTATTACAATGTATTGCTTCAACTCTGAAGCACACCCAAAATTGTAAACATGTTCTTATAATGACTAACTATCTTTGGCAAACAAGTAGGCTATTTAAGCCCCCAACTTCCTCATATCTCCTAATGCAATTTATGAGAAATTTAGCTCCTAAATAATAGGGGAACTCCCTATTTCCTTGCGCAGTTCCAAGGGAATTGACCACCTGCTAAATAATTACCAAGCCTGTACACTCAACTAGTATACAATTGATAATTACAAAGTGCCTTTTCCTCCACTCCATCTAGGCAATTCGAATTACATGCATGTATGGGTTATTTTTTTGTTGATTGGCTAGTTAACTGAGAGATCAATGAGTTAGCAATAGTCATAACTACTCAACTAAACTTCAACTAACTCAACTAATGACTAGAGCTCAGTTAACTGAGTTCAATTGAAAATAACTGCACTAGATTGCTAAATTTTAGCAATCACAACATGCATAACTCTACTATAAGTCTAGAAACTCGATTTTGTTGATATAAATAAGTGACAAGGCCGTGTCACTCAAGCTAACTGCAATCCAATTCATCCCGATGATGTGGTGAATCAAATTTCTCCATTTGACTAAGGCACAAGTCAAATGGAGGTTTTTCTTGCTACATTTCAAACACTCCATAGTTGCTACTCTAAAGAAATGATTTTTGATTTATTTTGTAGATTCCTCCCTAAGATATAGGACGTTGCTCTAGGTACTATCATTAACATACCAATTGAACTAACTAGAGGTCAAATCAGTTCTCTAAAATAAAAAGAGACACCAATAACAAATTACAAATTACTCTCCAAACTAAAACTTTTTATTAAGTTTAAAACAAGAGAGAAAATGAAAGTGTCTATTTATATGATATAAAAATAGTTAAGCTATCTTATTTTTTTCATGTAATAACAATCAATTAAATCATGATTAAAATATGTTGAAGTACTTTTAGAAAATAGAACAATTAAATAATTTCACCAAATTTGTATCTCCCATATATATAAATTAAACATTAAAAGCATAAAGAAATTGTGTTCAAACTTATTGAAAACATTGACGTATCTTGTACATCAAATATAATCTCTATACAAAATATCTATCTCCCACATACATTCTCTATGTAAAATACCATCTCTAGACCATAGAGGATTGAGACATACTTGCACTTGACAAAAAATGAGAAAATTTCTTAATTAATCTGCTAAAGTAAGATGACCAATAGTAAAGAGGGATCAATAGGCACAATGTCAGAGTCACTACAGTACATTAACATTTTCTCATTTTATTGATCAATATGCAAGTAAATAGTTGATGAGGATACAATAATTAAATATAGTCATTCAGAGCTTGTTGGGAAGTTCCATTAAAATGATGGTAACATAGAGCATCAAATGAATGTTAAAAGTATATAAAATAGGATATTAGCTTTACCATACTTCAATTGACATCATTGCATTGGAATCGAACCAACAAACTTAACATGGACTTGCAAGGAAACAAATGTTACTTAATTTTAATTTCGAGTTCCTCGAAAATATTCTTTATCTCTAACAAAATCTCAGATCTTCAATTTATTTTCTCATCTATGTTTTGATGGTTCATTGTGAGTAGCGTATACAATGCTATTTTCATTGTATTCATGTTTTGTATATCTTGCACGACCACCCTATGCTTTGGATACTAATGTTGTCGCTTATGTTCAAGATATCTGCAGACAAGCAAAAATAAGAGGAATTATATCTTATTAGAAAAAAAGGTGTCAGTGCTTCCAAAGAAAAAATCTATGCTTCTCTTTATTGACTAGACTTTTGGACTTCAAAAAATCATCAACATTTTACGAGACACAAAAAAAGCATAAGATGTATTTGATCTATTGAGACGAAATCAACTATCATATATGCATTGACTAAGTTAATGTTTTTGGGCATGTCGAACAAAAACAGCAACAATTCATAACCCAAAGAAATGAAGGATTGAAATAGTTACTTTACTATCCTATGCTTGAGTTCCCTAATCTTTTCAATTGAGGTAGAAACATCCACCATGAACTCTAGAAAATCACCCATCTCTAGATTGTGATAAAAATTGCTAATAGGTTTTGTCGCTAGCGTTGAGTTAGGATAGAATTATTTTTCGTTGACATCTTTCAAAAAAATTGTTGTGGGAATGTAAATTTCTTCCATAATCATCCTACACTGCTCTTACAATTTTTTTAACCCTAACCGATTTGGGGAGTATAATCTTATGTGGGGAGAATAAATTATTTTGGAAAATAAAGTTGTGACAATCCCACATATAGAAGAACAAAACCAAACAATATTGACTATTGTGCATTATTTCCTTACCTAAACACCATTTATAATCCACCAGTCACCAACATCAAAAGGGTGCATAAGAAACACAAACAAAATGGCTTCAAAGATTGTTTTTCACATATTCCCAAACATGACGCCTAATAATGTTAGTTGATACGATACTCGTAAAATAACAAGGGCTATTGCAATCCACATAATAAGTAAGAGGACAATTATTATGACTACAATGACAACTCTATTAACAATTTTGAGTAGTTTTTTTACAACAGTTTTAGTGTCATTCAAAGAAGAGGCTGATGATTTCCTTTGTAAGTAAACATTTCCCTGAAAAATAAACTTAAATGTGAGAGAATTACTACACATTGATAATATAACAATCGAAGTTCCAAACTAAGAAAAAGTTTGTTTTATTATATTTTAGTCTAGTTTATTCGTCCTTGAAAGATCTAAAGAAGATTAATTAATGTCACGCTTAAGAAAAATGAATCATACATTACATAGGAAAAAATGTAGGATCAAAGTTAAAAGCACATACTGTTCAATTCTTAAGAGATTTTTTTTTTTTTTTTATCTTGCCAATTTCAAGCACTCCTTCAAGTTAAGGAAAGATTGATTCCACTTCATCTTTCTTCAAGAACCTCACAAGGTCATATTTCTCTATATACCTACAAGATTCAAAATCCCATGAGAATGAAACCATTAGTCATAGTGATGAATAGAAAAACAACAAATAGATATAAACATACAAGAAGAAAAGAAGTTTGATGTATACACTAACTTGGTCCCCAGCGCAGTAACATTTTTGAAAATGCTCTTTGTTGCAGTTATTGCTTGTTGTTTAGTTCTAATCTTTATACCATGACAATGGTCTAACTCATCAATTGTATTAGAAATGGCAACACCTATGTTTTCCACGTTCCATAATCAAAGTTGTATGGAAAGAGCTTGGTAATGACATGATTTAGAAATCAAAACCTCTTATGCTAGCTATCATGTGATGGCACTTTCAAGCAGTGCATTCTTGGAGACAAATCCTTCAGGGATAGCAATGGAAAATGACTTTCAAGCAGCACATTCTTTTGGTAACCTTTTAGTTACAATGGTTTCATGCAACTACTACTAGTGTCAAGGAGTCAACAACAATAAATTTTCTAGAGAAGAAATTGAATAATAATGTAGAGATATATTATGAGGAAACTATACAGTTACTCTTTTGTATATGGAATTGGAACTTTATCATTCAGTTCTTGTCAGGTTGAAGATAATTTTTCTGGTGTTTTTTCTAGGCATTTATGTTCTCTTTTCTTCAACCTGTGTAATTTTTTAATATTAACTGTTTATAGGAATTAATATAAATTTGATTTCAATTTCTTCGGATGGAATCAAACATAAACCCATTCTCTTTGGGGTTTACAAATATTGTATCAATATATCTTGTTGTATCTGGTAAATCATAAAATGTCTTATTTATATTTTGATCAAATGATCATGCGATTATAACACTGAACTATTAGTGTTAGGGTTATTGTTCCTACCAGAGGAGCTAGACTGCTTTTTAAATTGATCCACCTCTATTAAAGCGTGTGAGTACTTTTGTTGTAGTGCTATTATATTTTATTCAATATTTTGATATTCAGGGAAATGGATCCTATGCCTTGTGAAATTTTATATTATTTTTCTTGTAATTCAATGTTCTTTATTCTGATTTCTTTCATGTTTCTCTTTAAGAAATTGTCAATCTTTTTATCCTTTCTTAAAATTTCCTTTTTATGATTTCACGGTTTTCCCATTTTCATACTCTTTCGTATTTATGATGTCAAAGTTCTCCTACTTTCTTACTTTTTCCTTTTCTTGATCTATGATTCAAAAAAGTAGGTTCATTCATGTTGATCTTTGGCAGATTACAGTTTGTTCTTTTAAATATTTAATGAATTTTCCATGTCATTTATTTACTATATAAGACACTAGTATGGGATATTCTTGCTTCTCTTATAGTTGTAGTATTCCTTAGTGGTTTTGGTTTATTTCAGCTCATGTTCCTAGTGTACCTGGGATTGAAGTCCCACAAGATTATCTCCTCTTGGTATCTATCTAAATCGTGGTTATTGAGTTCAACACATGCCCCTGATGTAGGTTGGTATTGGACTCACACAAATATAATTGGCATTTCAAACCCCACCTTTTAAGCTTTACAAGTTTCTAGTTTGGTAAATTCTTCTTTTGTGTCATTCTACCTTCTCTAGTTTGCACATTCACCTTCAATGACATGTTATATGGAATGTGATTCATCATTCTTCTACTATAACTTCTATTTACATATAATTTTTCATCATGTTATTATCCTCTTATTTTTTCCACTTGTTCAAATCACTGGAAGTTTTGAACTATAAGTTTTTACCCTGCTAAAATGTTTTTTTAATAATATTTTCCCAGTCACTTCCCCTGTTTTTGAGGATGACACCTAGGTTAAACCCCATATTATTCAAAGCACAAGGAAAGGTAAACTACTCATGTATAGATCATATATTACTCATCTACAATTGACTCATTAAGGACAAACATGTCACCAAGTGGGATATGAACCTAACTGGGAAGGGAAAACATTTTTCCTCATAACCTCTCAAGATACACCCAATTGTCTACCCTCATAAAATGTTGTATTCATTTTTTGTCAAATAATTTCAATCCTCATAGGCATGTAAATGTTCAATAAAAAATAACAAGTGTTCTTCATGATAGATTATTATGCCAATGTGTGTAATATTGAACTTGTTAACTTTGTCATTTTTCATTTGTTTGAATTTATGACTCTTTATTGCCATGAAACTCCTGTGTTTATTTTTGTTTGGGAAATGGATATTAAAAGATATTTTTACATGTAGCTCAGTTAAAAACTTTGGCATACGGATTTCCTCATGTTAGTTTGTCATCTGATTTCATCTTCTTGACCATTTAAATATCTATATCTCATTCATATATTATTGTGAAGTTCTTTATTATATCTCACTAACATATTTGTGTGAAATTCTTTATTCAATTACATTGGTGCCATTTTTTTGTGCATGTTAAATGTTTGGAGCTTTTCTTTGTTTTATGCTGAAAAATGATTTTTTTGTCTACACTCGCATTCCTTAGAGTATAGGAAAATGATATGTCAAAGAACTCAACTTAAAAATAAGAAGTTGAAATGCATTGTTTAGATTTTCTTGATTGGTTTATGATTTCTTTTCTCATTCTTCTTGGATTTGTTCATTTTTTCTCCATAGACAGTAGTTTATGCACTCCAATTTGTTCTTCAGGAGGATTTTAAGGCTACAAAAATTGAGTTATCATCTTACATTATACTCTGTGGCCAATAAGCATTTAATAGTGTGTGTTTTGTCAGGGCATAATTTGATGTTATAAATGTTCCAAGGTTTAACTTTGATAGACTTTGAAAATATATCAAATTTAGAGTTATTTTCACTTTAAAAAATCAAATATTTTATTTTTTACGCATATGGTGTATGACATGATTTATTTGAGATCTAATTTGTTGAACCAAAATATTTTTTTGAAACATGATATTATTTATGAGTTCATGTGATATGGAATGTTTACAAGAGTGATAATAATACCAATGTACACCATAGAAAGGTCATACATAGACTTCATTATGTCAGAGGGTTTAGCATTTTCAAAATTTGCCACTTCTTGAGTTTTTTTTTTTTTTAACTCATTGAGGTTTTGCGATCCTAAATGTTGAACCATCTTGAACCTCAACGAACAATTTCAAAAGATGAATTCCATAGATAAAATTTACAACCAGGTTATGTAACAATGAACCAAATTTTTCCATCATATCCACGGTCACAACTACCTCCTCCTACTCCACAAGCATATCCTATAGGGCTACCTTCATATGCTACACAATCTTCTTATGTTACACAAATTTTATATGGACCTACATTTGTAGGAAAATTTGCATATATAGGGCTATCTACTACTGATGGAGTTGTAGCACCAATGCAGTACAACCCCCACTATAACCATTATACAACCTTTCAATCTCAACAGTCTAGCCAACCTGGATTGCCTACAATAGGTACCATAGCCACACCTATCCCTCCATACTATGGTACCTCATGAAGTGATGTTTAATGACATGAAGATCGAATATTTCCCTCCTTATTGAGGACTAAGGAAGCTAACCATGGTCTCAATACTTGAAGCTCCCATTTGACCAGAGAAATAATTGAAGTTGTATTTTAATTTTTTGCACTTTAGAAGAGTCACTTTTTGGAGGTCTCTATATTTGGGAAGCTCATCCTACTCCCATGCAAAATATCATGTATACTCCATATGTTCAATTTTTGTGCTGAATTTACCTACCCTACAATATTTTGAATCTTTATAGTTAAGTTATTATACCCATTTTCTTCCTTTATATATCATTGAGTTTTATATTAATTTTTGGGGAATTCAGAAGAGTTACATTCCATAGGTATGTGTATTCATGGAGCCCATGTGAGAACTATGCTTTGGATTTTACACTGGCTCCATCATGTTCAGTCTCTTTTTTGAATTGCATACTCTACATGATTTTGATCTTTAATCATCAAAGCAATTATAATTCCTATTTTCGTTAATTTTTGCTATAATTGTATACAATTTTTAAGCTCTTAAAGGATTTCTTTCATCTACAAACTTGTATTAGAGGAGCCATAGAACATGGGTACTTTGGGTTTGTACTTTGGTTAGTCTCAAGTTTAAACAATCGACTTTGATGTTATCTTTTAGGTGGTTGAGTGTATTAACCATGTGAAATTTACTTCCTTGTTCTAAAACAATTATGTTCTACATCTATTGAATGGTTGTTTGTGCCAGTTGAGCCAATGAAACCTACAAGACTTTGCATAGTTTTAAAATTTAATTAAATTTATAGAATTAAGAATTTATAAAGTTTCAAGGTCTAATTCTTTGAAGGGTGCTAGCTCAATGGAAGAGCACCCACTTTACAAGAAATTGATTGTTGGTTTGATTCCATTGTGCCTTAATATTCATAGGGAATGGTGATGGTCACTATTCGTCCCTATATATGTAACAAAAAACATTAAAGGGCCATCATCAAAAGTCATTTTTTATATATGAAATGGTGACGGTTAATGAACGTTTCCATATATATGCATCAATAGTGAAGGTCAAGAAAGGTCCATCACCATAAATCACTGTTGTTCATATGAAATGGTGGCAGTCACCGTCTATCATTATAATCATTATTCATGATGGACCTTGAATGTCACCACAACACCTATACTTTTGGCGATGTGGCCTTTGGTGACATTAAGCTTTTGGCGATGGAAGCTATTTTTACCGTCACCAATGAGATTATGGTGACATTTTTCAACCTTCACCAAAATATGAAAAGGTGACGGTCAATGACTGTCACCATATATGTGCATCAATATTGAGGGCCATGAAAGGTTCATACGAAATGGTTATGGTCACTATCCATCATTACAATCATGATTTGTGACAGACCTTGAATATCGAGCCAGAACACCTATGATGTTCAATTTTTTGTGAAAAAATCCATTTTGGCCATCACCAATGAGCTTATGGTGATTTTTTTCGACCCTCACCAATGACCTTTTTTGTTGTAGTATAATCTCAACCCGAAGGTCACACCTATGATGTTCAATTTGTTTGCTTGATGATCTAGGTGAATATCTATGTGAATTCTTTATTTTTACAATGATGCTCTTAAATGAATTGAATATCAATGCTTTTATTGACTGCTTATTAATTCCTAACCATTAACATGATGACCCAGTGTATACTGTTGAAAGTGTTTCGCTAGAAGGAATGTTGAAGAGAAATATTGATTTTAATAAGAGTGTTGTATCTATATGGGAAATATGTAAGATTGATCTACAGAGTCAAACCAAATTTGCATTTGAAAAATCCTTCATTTTATTAATGATTTCAAGCCACTCTTGTAAATATACCAATAACTTAAGATTATGTTGAAGTATGTTGAGAATAAATTGCTGAGGTGATATTGTTCCCAACATTTAATTTGGGTGTGTTGAAGAACCTGATAGTTCCAGTCTGTCACCATGGATCAAAATGGGCTCTTACTATGTCTGGTTTTCAGAGATATTTTCACATGAGTTTTAGTGCAAATCATATCCTAAATATGTCCATCAGAAGAAACTTAGAAAAATCTTTCCAATGATATATCACACTCCCGTAACCGGTTTCTGGATCAGAAGATATTATCAAAATGAATGATTGATTATTGGTTATGCATGTTTTGAGGTCATTTGATGCACATAGGGACAAGTTTACTACAAAATCAGTTTTTGAAGTAATGGACATGAATTTTACAAAAGTTAACGAGGTCAATCACATACCAAATAACAAAAATCTCCTTCAGTTTATGCACAGGTGTTACTATGCGGGAGATATGTAGTGATATTTGAAGCCTACATTAAAACAAAACAAATTTTGCATTTGTTTCACTGTTTTAGTCATTGTAGTGCGGCGCCATTTTACAACAGATGGAAAGTAATTTTGAGAAACCCAAGGAGGTTTTTGTCAAACACGAGCCATATAACAAAAATCTCTTTCATTTTATTCACAAGTGTTGCGAATTGGAATATTGGACTAGATCTTTACAGACTATATTTACATATTTAAATATTTAGTGATTTCTTGTTTAGAGATTATTTTGTGGCACAGATTCCGAGCAATGAGAAACGAATTTATAAATTTTGAGAGAGGTTTTTATCAAAAATGACCATATATACAAAAACCTATTTCAGTTTTGTAACAGGTGTTATGGTTCAAGAGATATGAGTTAATATTTTGAGCCCTATTTTTAGAAATTTGGTCCAAATTTAATGTAACTAATTCTATCTTGAGAGAGATGGTTGAGCTCAACTCCCTTAGTATAGGGATGAGCTGATTGTATATATTTGATGAATTTCAGAGTGTAATGGTTGGATTCTTGCAGCAGAGGGAGGCTGCATTGGACTGTGTAAAGTTTTCTTTGAGTATTATTTTAATGAAGCTTTTTCTGCTCTTTAAATTTGGGATTCATCACGGTGTTTAATGTGCAGTATGTTTTTCTTGTAAATTCATTTCCATGCTTTGTTTTTTCTACTAATTTGGTTACAAAATTCTCTAAGGGAAGTGTTAGGAATCCATCCATGCACGATGCTCCTTTCACAATGATTATGTTGTTTGATGTAGTGGTTATCTTTGCAGAATTCATCCTCTGTTAGATGCTCTGTTGAGTAACCCTGTGTTTCTTTTTCTTCTAACACTGCCACTATAGATCCATCCCTTGATTGATGCCTGCAGTGCAACAGGATTTCTCCTCTTTCCTTCTCTCATTTACATCTTTTATCTGGATAAACATTGCACTTACTTTGCCCCAAGTTTGCTGGCAGAAACTAGCCTTGATTCCATAGCCCAATGGTCCCTTCTCTTGCTATTTTCGACCCTCAACTTTCAATCAAATCCCCATACTTCATAGCTAGCCTAAGATTCACTTATTGCAGCCACATTTTTTTGGCAAAGAGAGAGACCTCTCTGGTCTGGCAGGGCTAGATGCCAGATCAAAAGCTTGGTCTATGGTTACCTCAGAATTGCCTCTTCTCAGCCTTGAGGTTCATTCTAAGTGCTAACAGAACCTACTTTCCATGTTTGCAATATATCCATGATGGATGATTAGAGTTAAAATATTTTTTATGTGGACTGTGTGAGTATTTCCATTATAGGTGTATGTAGCTACTGTAATTGTTGACGTCTTAGTATATTTTGCTGGTGATTTTTCTTTCTTGCTTACGTTTTGTCCAGAGCTAGGGTTTATGCTACAAGAATATGAAGTGTTGAGAATTACTAGGGTTGTTGTGACGTAAAACTTGTTTTAGTCTAAGATGATTGTTGATGGTTGTATGTTGCTGAACCTCGTGTTATGATATATTATCATATTGATAAGGGCATGCTTTGGTTGTCGAAGTTCAATTGGTGATATATTCTGGCCTAGGGTTTCTGCTCAATAATAAAAATCATTATTTCCAGATATTATTGCTTCTTGTTTTTAGTGAAATGATTAATTTTTTCAGGTGCAACACCAAGAGTTTGGTTTAGTTTCTAATGGCTAATTTGTGTGTGTGTTGTGACAGGCATTGGATAATCATTTCATCAGAGAGATGATCAACATGATATCCAGAGGGTTATGATAACCATTTACAATTCATGTCAAAGGGGAAGAATGAATAAGATAGATAAGTTTTTAGAAGATCGACCTCAGATGGAAGGATCGTGTTCCAGGTGGCTCAATAGTTTTCCATCAATGTCAAAGGGGGAGATTGTTGGTAGAAACATTGCCTTGTTGATATTGATGTTAACCTTCATAATGAAGTTGCATGGTTTTCAAGTGCATGTGTAATTTCATAATGAATTTCAAGAGTTGATGATGTTGTAAATCACTGAATAAGCCTTGATGAAGGTGTGAGAAGAAGACATTCTAAATTTTCCCCAAAATTAGGGGACAAATGTTGATTCGGTATGGGAAATATGCATTTGTAGTATTGACAAATCAGATTGTCGGTGTCAAAATCACATCCACGGCCCATATTTACAGTGAAGAACCAATGTTCGTGTCCTGTAGATGGAAAAATGAATTCCACGAGCTATCCCAACAATTTTCCCATGGTTTCCTTAGTGTTTGATATGACCATGATTTGGTTGTTTAATTTGGTCCTCCAGGACATTCTGGAATGTAAATAATGGTTGTTGATTTGATCCATTTTGATATGGTCTAGATAACACGATGATATGGTTTGAGTTGATTTTTTTGAGTTTATTATAATGCTTGGATTTGGTACTTATGTCAAACTGATCTCCAAAAAGGTGGATGGTAATCACTGTTATGTTGGTCTTGTCCAAAATGATCAACAAATTATTCATCTGGCATGATCAAGTGTATAGTGCAATGAGGGATTTACCCATTGTTTGATCTTCTATACGAGTGTGGTGTGTGAAATATGAGAAAGTGTGCTCAAGGCATGGTAGGAGTAGAGCGATTTGTGGAGTGGTATGCTAATGTATAGTGTACCTTAAGTGTGTGCATGGTTGAGGAGTAGATTTTTTGTTTGAGTGAAATGCATTGTGCACATATATGAAATTGTTTGAGGTTACCTGCTATCAGAAAAAGTATGCAATAGTAAGCAGAGTAATTAGTTGTGGAACCTAAAATTAGAGGTCATTGGAGGTGTGATTAGATTCCAAGGAGGTAGTGTGTTTTGGTGCACAAACTCAGGTGGAGCTAATTCTATAAATTTATGTCAGGAATGCAGTGTGTTTGGTTCAAACTAGATTTGGATCAATAGTGTTGGGGGATGTGGGGTGTCAGTCCAATTTACTAGTGTGTGGATGCATGTGATCTAAGCTTGATGTGGCTAAGCTTTAGTGTAATGATCAAAACTGAGAATTCTTGAGCATAGGTCGATCTTACAAACCTACTATGATGTAATGTAATTTGTTGGAAATAGCTTTTGATGCAGAGATTAGAGATTTTTTGTTGAGCAAAAGACTGTATATTCTCGAGTGTAAATCATGTGTATGTTGATAATCCTTGTAATGTCTATGACTTGTTAATGTATTGACATAGTTGTAGTAGTTATTTATGTGTCGTTAGTGCTTCTTGGGTGTCCTAGAAACTACAATATGAGTGTTATATATCGTTGTGTGTGTCCTTAAGTTAGAGTATATGATGGTGTTGTTGATAGTGTTTTCTTTGTTGATGGCTAAGATTTTGTATGAGTGTTGAGTTAGTCGTGAGAAGTTTATGTTAATTTTGTGTTTGGGCCTAGTCTGAAAATGCATGAAATGGTGACTCGTAGTGTTTGTGGAGGTTGGGGCCTGTGAAAGGTGATGGCTTGCTAAAATAGGGAGTTGGGGCATACTAGCTTGAAGAAGTGATTAGGAGCTCAAAATTTGTCAAAAAATCAAAGCGTTAGAATTTTGTTAAAATTAGCTTCAGATTGAAAATCTCGTCATTCTAAAACCAATGGTGAGAATGACACTCAAATCCGAGCTCGTATGCAGAAGTTAGTGCAAGTCAAAATTTAGGTTTTCCTTTGACACGTGGCAGGATTGGATGACATGGAAAAGGTCCCAAGGAATGGGGAAGCGCTAAGTGGGAGGTTTCCATTGGGTCCCACATATCACATATTGTAGAAAAACATAGGAGTGTCTTGAGGAGAATCATCCCTAGGCAAGTGGTGATGCGATAAGACTACCGGATGCGATGTTTTATGCATTGAGATTTATATTCCCGATGGGTCCGTGTTATCACACAAAGAAAAAGTGTTAAGAATCATTCCTCAGCAGGATCTTGACTGTGACTATGATATCGCATATTGTAGGTCTGAAGAGGAACGAGAATCAACCCCCATCAAAGCTCGGTTGTGATGCGACAAAATCACAATCGCGGATTGCAGCAAGAGCATGAAGTAACACCCCAGCCGCTGCCAATTGCGATTTGTGATGGGGGGACTTTCAGACCCAATATTGTTATACGATGTATTTTATAACCTCGGTGGGTCTGCTGCTATCACAGTGTATGGAATTTGATAACCACCGAAGGAAAGTGTCGATTGAAATAGGGCTGCCAGATGCGATATTCTATATGTTGTATTTTATAATCCCTACGGGTCCATGTATCGTAAAGTGCCTATTGTTTGGGCTTGAGGCTTTCCACCGATTGCAATGAGCAATAAGTCCTAGATGCGCTGCAACTATAGGATGCGGTTAATACGTCCGTTAGGTCTGCTGATATCGCATCGCACATCGCTCGTTTTTGTTCACAAACCTTGACCACGAGTCGCCCATTGTGATATCTGAGAGGGTTGCGAAACCATCACCTTAACCATCGGACATGCAACTTTGTATGTGACCACTCAGCCTTAACTGTGAGATAGGCTTAGAATTTGGCAGGACCACTGATTTCGATGGAACTGCCAGAATTAACTGTAGATAATGAATTTAGCTAGCAATTAGCCAGATTTGGAGGAGAAAATTGTGGAAATACTGACAAAAGTCATAACTAGGAAAATTTTTGAACAAATGGGATGCAAAAGGAGGCTATATAGCCATTTTTGGACATTCTGAACTGATTGGAACAAGTTTTAGGATCAAAGGAGCACTAATCGATAGGATTTTTGTAAAGTGAAGCCTATGGGTGCCATGGTCAACTAGAGTGTTGATTCAGTTTATGGAGGAGTATGAAGATGGAGATTACCTTGCAGGGATCTTCCAGTGTCCATGTTCTTTCTGTAGTAGCTATTACAGTAGTGATGTAGCTTTATTTCTTCTTTTCTATATATGTGTATGGAGAAAGAGACTTGTTTAAGTACTTCAGGTAGATTGTAGTATTGTTTATGCTCTTGGAAGTTGGAGTATGGGGTATTGATTTGAGAGCCCTTAGCTTGTTGATTGTTTCATGACTAACTATAGGTTGTCATGTGTTGAGAGTGAGAGTTCTTTGTAGAAGAATGTTTCCTTGAAGGGGAAACTATCCACTCGTTTTGTCAACACACTTATGTACATTACTGAAGAATTTTGAGCATAATGAGAAGGGGTCATGCCTTTAGAGCTGATCCAAGGAGATGTAGCCTAGGAGGGGTGAACTCCTTTATCAATGGCTGGTGTATTATTGATTGTTCCATGCTTCCATTCAGTGTTTTGGTTTCAAGTTTTAAGTTTTCTTCATGAAACTAACTTAAGTAAACACACATAAAATTCATTTTTTTACTCGCTATTTTGGAGTTCAAACCTCAAGAACATTTTTATATTCTGATGAGGATCTTAGCACAAAATTCTAATATTCCAAATTCAGATCAGGTTGGTATCAGAGCATAGGTTTGCTTTATGAAAGGAGGAATTTTCTGTTGTTTGCAAGTGAATGTGTTTTGAAGCTCAAGTGAGGAGAAGGTTTTAGAAAGGAGATCAAGATTGTTACAATCTCTACCACCAAGTTCTACCTCAAATTGTAGTAGAAGCTTCAAGAAAATCATGTCACAAGGAGGAGAGCCTGCAAGAATGTTAGAGGATGTGAAGGCTTTTAAAAAGGTTTTCTTAGACATGGCAGAAATGGTTAAAATCCTCTATGAAGAGAGGAATACCAAATTGCCAGGTGAAAGATTTAGACCTCTAAGAGGAGAATGTTATATAAGGGAAGAAGGTAACAAGAATGGTGATAAACCATCATCTTCTCCACAATATTCATGTTTTTCTACAACTCTTATGCAAGATGCTAGTGTAGAAAGTCCCTCAGAGAAGATAGATGGAAAAGTATGTACCTTTTGTCCACATGATGTGGAAGATGAGGTTCTATCAGCACCTAAATTCGAGGAGATGAAAGAAGAGAGCCAAAGGGTCCAAGAGGACAAATCCATAATTAAAAGGGAGTTCGAAAACATCTTTGTATGTCATTCCAAAGATGCAGCAAATGGTAAGAATTTACATGCTTCTTCCATGTGCAAAAGTGTTGATGTAAATTGATTTGCATCCTTTGAAAAAAAAGTAAAGGCATTGGATCCAAGCTCTTGCCCAAGATGGGTTACAAGGGAGGAGGCCTTGCAGTAAACAGACAAGGCATTAAAAATACAATTTGGCCAAGGAGAAGCCTAAATACGAAGGCGTAGGCTATGTTGCAAAAGAAGAATGGTCTTTTAGCGACAACTCATGGGTATCATGTTCCTTTTGTCGTAAGAGAGAACATGAGGAGGAAAGATGTTGGGATTTGCATCCAGAATTGGTTCTCACTTGGTTCCTCAAGCATCGGGAGGACTTGACGTGTGAAACGTCTCTAAAGAGAGATGAAAAAATTGAAGAAGAAGGGAAGCTAAATTCTTCTTGCCACTCAAGTTCCTCATGCAAGTAGTGTAAGCCAAAGGACAACAAACAAAGGTATATATGTTCTGTTAATGCGAATGTTGTTCATAATGGAAAACAACATGAGGATTTGAATAACGTGTTAAGAAATATGTTTTCGTGCACCTTTTTCCTTTCATATGACCATTGTGTAGATAAGTGAGATAAAATGAAGGCAACCATTAAGAAGATGTTTATGTCTAATGGAATTGAGACCAAAAAGAGAAAATCTCATCCAAGGTTAAAGGCAAGTGAGCCAAGAGGAGCTCAAAAGAACTTTTGTACTCACTGCAATATCAGTGGACATTGGGTCGAGAAGTGTTGGAAATTGTTTCCACAACTTCGTCCTGGTAAGGGCAAGAAAATCACGTAAGTACCAGAAGAGGAAGCGATAAAGGAAAAAGTGGAGCAAGATGCCACCATCCCTGAAGCAGCTTTAGAAGAAGAGAAAGTTCAAATAGAGGGTTTATTTACCTGGTTGGGTAAGAAATGGGCAAACTATTTGTTCAGCTGAAGTTTGTAAATTTTTGTTTTAAACTAGTTGCATATCCCCATAGTTGTGTAACCTGTAAAAATGATGTTCATAAATAAATCACTTATATGCAACAATGTTTTCTTTAAGCATTACAATGCTATTTTGGCTTGTTGATAGTCAATTTGAATGGAAAATTTAGCAGTCAAGTTTATTCCATTTTGTAAAATGAATTTCTATTTGTAGCTTGAGAAAGCATTTTAAAACTGTTGTATGAGTAGTTGCAACACATTTAGTATGTTGCAGATGTGTTTAGCACTCAAGTTATACAAGTATTCACTATGTGAGGCTTGTTTTGATTCATTTGGAAAATTATTTTAGGATCTTATCCTCAATAAGGATTTTGCAGATGAGAACCTTGGAATTATTCTTGGAAAGGATATTTTTGTGGATGGCCATAGTGACATGGACAAGCCAAGAAGAACATCGAACTTTCACATGCAATGTTTTATGAATTGAGATTTATAATCTCAGCGGGTTCGTGTTATTGCACAAAGGGAAAGTGTTAAGAATCGCCCCCTGGAAGGATCCCGACTGCAATTGTGATATTACATATCGCAGGTTGGAGTAGGAATGATAATCAACCCTAGAAAAATCCCGGTTGCAATGCGACAAAATCGCAATTGCAGATCGCAGCGGGAGCATGAAGTAACACCCCGGCCACCGCCGATTGCAATTTGCGATGGGGAGATTTTCGGACTTGATATTGTTATACACTGTATTTTATAATCCAGATGGATCGTCTCCTATCGCAGTGTATGGAATTTGATATCCGTCGAGGTAAAATGTCAATTGCGATAGGATTTCCGGATGCGATATTCTATATGTTATGTTAAATAATCCCAACAGGTCCATGTATCGCAGAGTGCCTATTGTTTGGGCTTAAGGTTTTCCACCGATTGCAATGAGCAATAAGTCCCAGATGTGATGCGACTATAGGATGTGGTTAATACTCTTGTCGGATCCACAGATATTGCATTGCACATCACGCGTTTTTGTTCAAAGACCATGACCACGGGTTTTTCCACCGATTATGATATCTGACAGGGCTACGAAACCATCACCTTAACCACCGGACAGACCACTCTGTATGTGACCACGCGGCCTTAACTGTGATATAGGCATGGAAGTTGGTGGGACCACCGATTTTGTCAAAAATGCCAAAATTAACTCTAGATAATGAATTTAACTGGCACTGAGCTAGATTTGGAGGAGAAAATTATGGAAAGACTGACATATGTCATAACTAAGGCAATTTTCAACCAAATTGTAAAAAGAGGCTAGATAGCCATTTTTTGACATTATGAAATGATTGGAATAGGTTTCAGGATCAAAGGAACACTTTTGGATAGGATTTTCACAAAGTGAATCCTATGGGTGCTATGGTCTGTTGATTTAGTTTATGGAGGAGAATGAAGATGGAGATGACCTTGTAGGGATCTCCCAGCCTCCATGTGCTTTTTGTAACAACCATTAAAACAGTGTTGTAACTTTATTTCTTCTTTTCTCTATATGTGTATGGAGAAAGAGACTTGCTTAAGTACTTCAAGTGGATTGTAGTATTGTTTATGCTCTTGGAATTTGGAGTATGGGGTCTTGATTTTAGAGCCCTTAGCTTGCTGATTGTTTCATGACTAACCGTATATATTCATGTTCTTAGAGTGAGAATTCTTTGTAGAAAAATGTTTCCTTGAAGGGGAAATTAGCCACTCGTTTTGTCATCAGACTTATGTACTCTTTATTACTAAAGAATTTTGAGCATAATGAGAAGGGGTCATGCCTTTAGAGCTGATCCAAGGAGATGTAGCCCAGGAGGGGTGAACTCCTTTATCAATGGTTGGTGTATTATTGATTTATGCATGCTTCCATTCAATGTTTCGGTTTCATTTATTAAGTTTTATTCATGAAACTAACTTAAGTAAACACACATAAACTTCGTGTTTTTACTTGCTATTTTGGAGTTCAAACCTTAAGCGCATTCTCATATTCTAATGAGGATCTTAGCACAAAAATATAATATTCCAAATTCAGATCGAGAAGCCAGCAAATTGATGTTGATTGATTTAAGGCTTCCTAGCTAGTAGGAGCTAGCAAAATAATGTAATGATACTGAAGAATAATGATAAAAGAAAGAAGTAAAGAAATATGGCGGTTTTTTCTTTCAAAAGGGTTTCTAGCATAATATCAGTGTTTTCTGTGTGTAATGTTCCTGATTATTATGTGTTATTTCTTCTTTGTCATGATAATGTTTCAGAAGGTAAAAAGATTACTATTTGTGTAAGAAGCCTCACTACTAATTCACACTCCCTCTCATTAATGACTTGGTTACCAACAATTACTAAAATAGTTAGGCATTGGATAATCCAACACTCCTCGTGTGCTTTGTGACATGTACTTAACTACCTTTATAGGATCCGTTAAATTTGGCGATATGTTTATTTACTAACACCTTTGGCTTTTGGTGTAATGGCTATTGTAATTCTAACTACCTGTTGTGATTACAAAAAATTCACACTATAATATTTATCATTGTTTGACGGTTTTTACATCTAATAAATTGTGTTTAGTTTTCCATGCCTTTAATTTGTATTTTATATTTATTTTTACATGTTTTTAGGTGCATGAGGTCTATAAAGAACTTTCTAACTAGCTCATTGTGTTATGTCGTGTTTTCTTGTGCAATGTTATTTTGTGCATTGTGTTTTTCTTCTAAGCAATTTTGGAATCCTATGATTGGTTGAACAAGTTGTAACATAATTTTATTTCTTCATATTGAGCTTCAAGAAGAAATACAATATGAATATAAAGGTTCGACAACAATTTTGGGTCTTAGATGTGTATTCCATGTGTACTATTGATTTTATTCATCATTATCATGATCAAGATTTAAATATGGATTGTGTTCTTTCTATTGTGGCTCTATTGGTTGTTTTGTATCATTATATTAAGGTATAAAGAATGGATGTGGATTTTGTTGTTTACAGTTAAATTTATTTTATGCATAATGGTTTAAACGATGTCGAAATATGGGCTCCTTATATAAATTGTAGGATATGCATAGCTAGTAACATATAGTTCTCTTAATTCATTGGTTATAACATATATTTCTATTTGATATATTCATCACAAATTTATTACTTAATGTTTACACCTAAGTGTAAAAGTTGGGTATCTTTGCCAACATGATTATAAATTAAATATCTCCATTTTGTCCCTATGTTTCGTGGAGTGGTGGAACTTACTTTTTACCTTTGCACATGCAACATGTGTTGTTTACACATGGAATTTATCTCTACACGTACCTTGCTTTGGTAGTCTTCAACTAACACATAATTTTTCTCTTCACATCCCTTACTTTCGCTAGTGTTAGATTTAGTAGGATTTTTCAAGTGGGGAAACTTATAACACATGCCTATATACATTACCAAATGAGTGAGACTATAATTTCTAAATTTACACATGGTTTATATATTAATAGAATTGGAAATATTTCTAAATGGAATTTATCAAAACTAATCATTTCTTCCAATTATATTATTAGTGTGAAGTTAAATCGAATTTAATTCGTATTGCATGCATCGAAGTCATAATATGCCTTAAATTATTTAGATATATAAAATATACTTCTTTATTCTCTCACAATATTGTTGAAGCGGTCAAATGATAGTTACCCTATTACTTCTGCACATGCATTACCTCTGCACATAATTTGTTTCTACTTAGGCTTTTCCTTTGTGAATACCTTTCTTCTACCCAATCTTTAACTCTATATATCTGTATACCACACAACACTTCCCCTTCCGCACACATTCCCACTTTCGCACATCCATGTGCATTCCTTCCTTTTTGCACTTCCACCACATATCTCCACCTTATATAGCACTTCTTGTGCATAGAAACTACTGCACACAATTTCTTCCCTACATTTTTCCTTTCTCGCACGCTTTCCTACTCAATGCAATCAACTTCTTCTATGCAACCTATTGCCATGACAAAGATTTTGTGGTATAATATTTATCATTGTTTGATAACTTTTAACACCTTAAAAATTATGTTTAGTACTCCATGATTTTCATTAATATGTCATGTTTCCTTTCCCATGTTTTTAGATACATGAATTCTACTAAAAGGTTTTGTATCTAGCTCCTTGTGTTATTTTCGGTTTGCTTGTGCAATGCAATTTTTTGCATTGTCTTATTCTTCTATAAAATTTTCAAACCCTATGATTGGTAAAACAAAATTAGACATCACTTTACATACACACATATTTTATGTATGCATAAACTTTACCTTTGCACATGCCTTTCTTCTGTATAGTGTTTAACTACATACATCCTTTTGCCACACAAATAGCATTGGAAAACTTTCTGAGTGGAATTGATCAAGTTTAATAAATTCTTCCAATTAAATAATTGTTCTCAATTTAAACTGGATTTACTACTTTTGTAAGCCATCAGACACATTAATTTCTTCCAATATATAAAATATTTTGGCTTCTTAATGCTTCTCAAATATTGTGGAAGTAGTCAAATTCTACTTACCCTTTTACTTATACACATGCTCTATCTTTGTACATAGTTTATTTCTTCATAAAGTTTTCCTTCACACATGGCTTTCTTTCATACAGTCTTTAATTTTATGCATTCTCTACTACACAAAACGTCTTCTTCTACGCACATTCTCAATTCTACATGGCTGCACCCATTTCCACCTCCACACACTTCTTCCATACATCTCCACCCTGCACAACACTTCTTCCATACAGATACTACTCTACACAATTTCTTTCCCGAAATTGTCCTTTCTTGCGCACTTTCCTACTCAATGTTATGAATTTCTTCTATGCCATCTACTGTCATTACAAATATTTCGTAATATAATATTTAACATTGCTTGATGGTTTTTTACGCCTTAGAATTTATGTTTAGTACTCCATGCTTTTCATCCATTTTCCATGTTTCTTTTTTTCTCGTGCAATGTAATTTTTTCGCATTGTCTTATTCTTTTATCAAATTTTCAAACCCTCGTAAAAAAAAAAATAGAAATCATGATATAAAGCGAGCGACTAGCTCCTTTGCAATTATTTCCCTTGTTTCATCTCCACATATTTTAGTTGTTTCCACTCATATTTCATTATTCCATGTTTCCCACTTATATTTTCATTTTTTAAATGTAATGTAAATTGAGTATAAACAAGTAATTGTTGTTCTACTTGTATTTGCATATTTGAAATGTAATGGAAAATGATTATAAATAACTAATTAATTTTCCACTTATCTTTCCATGTTTGAAATATAATGGAAATTGATTTCATTTTCATTCATTTGTATGTTTTTTATCATTTTTATTCATCTATAAGATTTTTATTTTCCCCTCATATTCACATGTTGAAATGTAATAAAAAATAAATGCAAAGAATGAATTACATTTTAATCATTTTTTCCATTCACTTATATTTCCACCTAATATGAAATATAAGGAAAAATGAGAATAAATAAATGTATAGTGTTGGTTGGATGGATGGATTTACCCATTGTTTGATCTATTATGTGAGTGTGATGTGTGAAATATGAGCAAGTGTGCCCAAGGCATGCCAAGAGTAGAGCGATTTGTGGAGTGGTACGATAATGTATAGTGTACCTTGAGTATGTGCATGGTTGAGGGGTAGTTTTGTTTATTAAGAAAAATGCATTGTGCACACATATGAATTTTTCTAAGGTTACTTGTAGTGAGACACAATATGCAATAATAGGTAGAGTAATTAAGTGTGGAACCTGGGATTAGAGGTCAATGGAGAGCTGTGATCAAATGCCAAGGAAGTAGTGTGTTTTGGTGTGCAAACTTGGGTGGAGCTAATTCTACAAATTGATGTCAAGAATGTAGTGTACTAGGTCCAAACGAGAAGTGGATTAGTAGTGTTGTGGGATTTGGAGTGTTTTTCCAAATTAACAATGCGTGGATGCATGTGATCCGTGCTTAGTGTGGTTGAGCTTTAGTGCAATGATTGAACCTGAGTATACCTAAGCATAGGTCAATCTTACAAACCTAGTGTGATGTAATGTAATTTGTTGGAAAGACCTTATTCTACAAAGATTAGATTTTTTTTGTTGAGGATGAGAGTGTATATTTTTTAGTGTAAATCATGTTTATGTTGATAAGTCGTGTAATGTCTATGACCCGTTGATGCATTGAACAATATAATATTGATGTATGTTTGGTTGGCGCTTCTTGGGTGTCCTAACATCTCTATGGATGAGTGTTATATATGGTTGTGTGTGTCCCTAAGTTAGGGTATATGATGGTATAGTGTTTGATTTGTTTTATGAGAGTTGATTTTGTTCTAAAAAGTTTATGTTGATGTTGTGTTTGGGCCCAATCTAAAAATGCATGAAATGGTGGCCCATAATGTTTGTCGAGGTTAGGGCCTCTGAAAAGTGATGGCTTACTAAAATAGGCAGTGGCAGCTTCCTAGCTAGAATAATCAAATAAATTGATGTATATTGATTTAAGTATTCCTAGCTAGTAGGATATAGCAAGCTAATGTAATGATTATGAAGAATAATGATAAAAGAAAGAAGAAAAGCAATATTGTCGCTTTTCTCTTGAAAGGGTTTCTAGCATAATCTCAGTGTTCTATGTGTGTAATGTTCCTGATTCATATGTGTTGTTTCTTATTTGTGATGATGATGTTTAAGAAAGTAAAATGATTACTATTTGTGTAAGAAGCCTCACTACTAATTCACCCCCACTAGTAGTGACTTGATTACCAACAATTACAAAAATTAATGGCCATTGGAGAATTCAACACTCCCCATCTGTTTCACGACAAGTACTTAACTTCCTCTCGAGGATTCGCTAACTCTGGTGATATGTCTATTTACTAACACTTGAGGTTTTTGGTGTAATGACAATCATGATTCCAAAAACCTATTGTGATGACGATGATTTCACACTATAATATTTATCATTGTCTTACAATTTTTACATCTAATAAATTATGTTTAGTATCACATGCCTTTCATTCGTTTGTTATGTTTCTTTTTGCATGTTTGTAGGTGCATGAGGTCTATAAAAATATTTCTAACTAGCTCATTATGTTATGTCATTTTTTCCTGTGGAATGTTATTTTTTGCATTGTGTTTTTCTTCTAATAAATTTTGGAATCCTATGATTGGTTGAACAAATTGTAACATATATTTATTTCTTCATATCGAACTTCAAAAAGAAAAATACAATATGAATATAAGGGTTCGAAAACAATTTTGGGTCTCAGATGTTTGTTACATGTGTACTACTAATTTTAATGATCATTATAACGATCATGATTTAAATATGGATTGCTTTCTTTTTATTGTGGCTCTATTGGTTGTTGCATATCATTATATTAATGTATAAAGAATGGACATGGAATTTGTTGTTTCCTATTAAATTTATTTTATGCACAATGGTTGAAGTGGCGTTGAAATATGTGCTCCTTTTATAAATTGTAGGATATGCGTAGTTGGTAACATATAGTTGTCTTAATTCATTGCTTATAACATATAGTTCTCTTTAATTTAATCATCCCACCTTTATTATTTAAGATTTACATCTAAGTCTAAAAGTTGGGTATATTTTCGAACACTATTATAAATTAAATATTTCAATTTTGGCCCTATGCTCTGTGGAGCGGTGGAACTTACCTTTTTATGCACATGCAACATGTGTTCCTCACATATGGAATTTAGCTCTACACACATCTGTTACAGGAATAAGTACCCTAGGGATTTGGGATGGAAACCCAATAGAGCAAGATAAAACTACAGTAAGAAACACTCATACAACTTAGGAAAAATGCTTAAATAAACAAACTATGTGATAGTGACCATACTCGGATGTCCTTCGTTTGGGTAGTTCCAGTAGGGTTCAGACCCTCTACAACTCTTGATGATCTTCGAATCTGCAAATCAACCAATTTGAGCATACATATCAGCATATAGATAAAGCATTTTAATGAAATTAACTTTGTATCATATAAGAAAATGATTAGTTATACATCAAAATAACATTCATATATGAATTACAACACTATTTGATGCATAAACACAGTTAATCTTAGGAACAAGACAACGCTTCTTTTTATTGTAGAAATATATAACTAACACAGAGAGAATTCACCTAACTCTTCTTCTTGCGGCTCCAAGCAGATTGTCCTCTAGATCTGTCCAGTCCCAGTCTTTAACAGCCTCCTTCCATAACCAATACCATGGTATCTCAAGCAAGAGGGAGAATATCAACAATCAAGGAAACAAGAGTTTCCTGAAACTTGGGGAAGTGCTTGAAGCACAGGGATACTTCAGACTCAGTCAGGGATTATCTCAGTATAATAACTCTATCTCTTCTCCTCCTTAAGGCCTTCCTATAGAAGTCTATTTATACTCCTCCCAATTAGTTTTTTAGTTGGGAAATAATTGGGCCACAGGAAATAGGAGGTAATCAACAGGTAAAAACTGTGAACTCCGCCCATAATTAAGGAAATTTATTTATTTTTAAGTGTTTTAACACATATACATGGGTTGGGTATTGACTAACCTACGTGTACACGCTTTTATCTCAGGGAAAAGTAGCGTACAGGGAATAAAACACTATTTTTAAAATATTTGGACCAAGTCTGGAAGGAGGGATCTCCCTAGGCCATAAACTGAGCATCACAAATACCAAGGGTGGTAAATGGTGCTATAACAGATGCCCCCTAATATATGAAGTCAGAAGGGGTACATGATGGCCAAAATGTATTAAGTATATGGAAAGAACCCTGCCGAGACTGAGAAGGACTTCACCAGAATTCTGCCTGCCAAGCCATCAAAAAGAAATTAGAAAGAAACCGTTGTCTGAGGTGGGCATACCCATTCTCAAAGAAAGTAAAGCATGTCCGCATATCAAGTATAAGCGGATCCACTATGTATACAAGTATAATGAACTGAAAGTACATAATGGATCATCTGATCGTGATCGAAAAAGTACATGTACGAATATCACATATAAGAAGATGATCAATGCAGCTAAAAGATGAAGTTGATCACTGATGTCAAAAAATGATCACAATAGTACCAAATGAACATGATGGAATAAAATGATACTACATCACAACTCGGATGCCAGCATATACGATGTCGCTATGAAGAACTACAACATATACGGTGGATGGTGTCAACTAGCAGTAACAGGGGCAACTGACAAGTGAACCAAAACATGTTGATGCAACCCGAGGTCTTCACCAACTGCCGTGGTACATTTCTACACAATGGGAATAAATGATTTGAGGTCGACCACGTGAGAAATCATTTGATTACCAGTCATTGATGTATACCATTAACTTTTAAAATTGGAAACTAGGGCCAAACTCCATGTGGGTCATCTTATTCATGGCTAATAATATTTTTATTAGATTCCTCTTGTTAAGAGGTGTAGGATTGATTTAAAGATCATCCGATTTCGATAAGTATTTATGGAGATATGAATTTATTTTGATTATGGAATAATTATCAAGCTGACCAGCAACTCATGTAGGCTCAGAAGCCCAACAGACGCATCTATTCATCATCAACATTTGTGTATAAATATAGGAGGTCTTCTCCTCATTTGAACACACTCATCTCATCACATCTCTCTCTCTCTCCTGCGCAAAAAAGAGGCTCTTCTCCTATTACGCAGAAAGAGACTCTTCTCTCACACGTGTGGAAGGAAGGACGCAGATTTAGGGCTGCAACTACAGATCGGAAGTTTGACCAGCATTGACCATCAGTCTCCCTCTCAGAACTACATTGTAGGTGAACTTGACTCTCTGTGGAAGGCCGCATTTTTTGGTGAAGGAATCAAGCCGATCCGACAGTTGGTTTGCAATATATTGTTTGCCCTAGTTTAGGGCTAATCTAGGGTTTGCTGCTGCGGATGTAAATCAGATTTTTGTACTATTTCTCTCTGCGGAATTATTGAAGATAAAAGAAGATTTGATCAAAGGGTTTCCCCATATTGGGGTTTGTCCCTGGCTAGTCGCCACATCTTGTGTCTCTTGTCTTGGCTTGTTTTATGTCGATCGTTTAATGTTCTATCTGCACTTTACTTTATGTACATGTGATTGCTAATCCATGGATAATAATAAGAAAGCTAAGTAAATTGCTCTAAGCATAGAACATACCATAAATTAACATGGTATCAGAGCTGAGGTGAAGACAAAGCCCGAGCAAGAGCAAGAGAAATTACTGAAGAGAATATTGGCAAGGCTATCCTAAAAGAACTATGGGGTCCTCAACACTCTTCCCTGCTGAAGACAAGCTCCGTGAGAAGTCTGACTATCACGGATGGAAGATGTCTCTCGATCTAACCTTAGAAGATCAAGGAGTGTTGGACCATGTGAGAGGCAATATTGTTGAGCCTCCATCAAATGCACCCGCTGCTGCTAGGAACAAATGGAAAACTGGTGAAGTCAAAACAAAGAATATCATCCGGGACTCTATCGACAAGTGCTTGGTGGCCTACATCTCCGACCTGAACACCTCCAAGGAAATCTACGATAGACTGGTGAGTTTATTTAAAGTTAATGATGCAAATCAAGTTTTGTTTCTTAGAAATAAGCTGAAGGAAATTAAGAAGGGCAAATATGGGAGCATGCAAGCATATTTCTTAAGAATCACCGGGATCAAGAACGATCTCTTATCTATTGGAGAAATTATTATTGATAGGGAAATGGCACTCTCAAACCTTGGAGGATTACCATCTGAATGGTACATGTTCAAGACTACTCTTCTCAACAATAACGTAATTCTTGGTATTGAGGAATTAATGGCAAGATGCATTCAAGAAGAAACAAGGTTAGAAGAGCAAGAAATGCCCATGCCTAAAGGTCCTCCTGCTACCTTTTCTTCTCATGCTAAGAAAAGAAATAATTCTGTGACTAAATCAAAAAGAAAGGTTGAACCTAAGGGTGGAAGGAAAGGACAATGTTACATTTGCGATAATGTAGGTCACTATGCAAGGGAATGCCCTATTAGAAGGAACTCTCACTAGGACGACGATCAAAATCCCTCTCATGGAAATCAAAGGAATGGAAAATCTAATAGTAGAGGTAAAAGGAGTGTTGGAAATCAAGGAAGAGGACAACCATTCAAGAAGGCTAGAAATTCTAGGTATGAATCTAACACTGTTGACAATAAACAGGATGAATATTATCTACCAGCTGCTCTATCTACGTCTACTCCTCCAGACTCACTAGGGAAATTGGCTTATTGATAGTGGTGCCTCAAGGCACTTCACTAGTTACAAATAAGTTCTCCATAATCTGATAGAGAAAGAAACTAACCTGGAAATTGTCCTTGGAGATAATATGAAATATCCCGTGAAAGGTGCAGCCAATGTCTCTCTTAAATTGAATCAAGGTAATACAATCCACTTACAGGATGTATTATATGTACCTGACCTCAAAAAGAACTGGTGTCCATCTCGGCAATGGAAGACAAAGGCTACAAGGTGACCTTCAGCAATGGCAAGGTACATGTATGGAAAAACAATGTTAAAGATGTCTTTAATCTTGGGTTTCATTTTGATTCATTATATCAGGTTGGTGGAAGTTTGCTAGGTGTCATGTCTTGTGACACATCTCTTCAGTTGGCATCAGAGGTTTTCCCACCTTCATTATAAAGCTCTACCCGATGTAAGACAAATGGTGACAGGGATGCCCAAATTCTGAGTAGAGAAAGAAGGTGTATGTCTAGGATGTGCCGAAGGAAAGCTCAAAAGGGGACCATTCCCCTCAAGCCAAAGAAATACCTCCAATATATTACAGTTGGTTCACTTAGACATATCTGGTATGATGCCTGTGAACTCCTTGGGAGGATATTCATATTACCTTACTTTTACAGATGACTATTCTTGAAAGACTTGGATATACTTCTTGAAAAAGAAGGATGAAGTGTTCACTTGGTTTTGACACTTCAAAGCCTTGATCGAGAATCAAACCGAAAAGAAGATCAAGATCTTAAGGACTGATAATGGGATTGAATATGAGTTTAACGAGTTTCATGACTTTTGTAAAGAGGTTGGCATTAAGAGGGAGACTACTACACCATATACTCTTGAACAGAATGGTGTGGCGAAAAGGAAGAACTGTATGATTGTGGAAGTTGTTCGTGCCATGCTCCATGATCAAAGACTTCCGAAGTTTCTATGGGCCAAAGCTGCAAACACCGTCGTATATGTCCAAAACTGATGCCCTCATCAAGCATTGGGTTCCAAGACTCCTAAAGAAATTTTCACTGGTAAGAAACTTGATGTATCTCATTTTAGAATTTTTGGAAGCCCTGTATATTTTCATGTGCCGAAAGAGAAAAGGAATAAATTGGGTACATCTAGAAAGAAAGGAATCTTCGTGGGCTATGGTGAAAATACTAAGGGCTATAGAATATATGTAGCCGATCAAAGGGAAGTCGTGATTAGTCATGATGTCACCTTTGACGAAGATATGGCTCTTAGCAAGGCGAACAATCTTCCTACTTTAAGGATCTCTCAAGAAGATAACACCAGGGAACCAAAAGAAAAACATGATGTAACAATGCCCGATGTGGATGAACCCATGGATCTTATTGATCCACCTGAGCCTTCCTCTTCCAAGAAGAGGCCCTCTTGGCTTAGGGGGCTACTCGATGATGCTGAAGGACACATTGCAACCCGAGGAACCTTCCGTGAAAGTAAGAAACCTAATAGGTATCAGGGATACCTGACCATCATGAGCACGATCATACAAAATGAGCCTTCATCATTCTCAGATGCCATCAAGCATCAAGTATGGAAGGATGCTATGACTGAAGAATATGATTCTATTATGAAGAATGATGTCTGTGGAGTAGTTCCCAGACCCCAGGACAAGATAGTTGTCACTTCTACATGGCTTTACAAGATAAAGCATGTAGCAGATGGAAGTACGGAAAAGTATAAGGCTTGTTTTGTCGCTCATGGCTTCTCCCAGAACGAAGGTATAGACTATGAAGAGATATTTGCACCTATTGCCAGATGTACCACCATTCGCTCGATCATAGCCCTTGCAGCTTCACAAGGATGGAACCTACATCAGATGGATGTCAAGATCGCGTTCTTGCATGGTTCAATCAAAGAAGAGGTCTACGTGGAGCAACCTGAAGGATTTGAGATCTATGATCGAAAATCTCATGTATGCAGGTTGAAGAAGGCTCTCTATGAGCTGAAGCAAGCACCCCGAGCATGGTATGAGAGGATCGATAGCTACTTGATGAAGCTGGGATTCACTAGGAGTGAAGCCAATCCTAGCCTTTACATTAAGGTACTGAAGATGAAAAACCTCTCATACTGGTGATGTATGTGGACGACCTCTTCCTAACAGGTGCAGACCCTCTCATTCACAAATGTAAGAGGGAGTTCGCTTCTGAATTTGAAATGAAGGACCTAGAACTGATGCACTATTTCCTAGGACTTGAAGTTTGGCAAAAGCCAGGGGAAATTTTCCTATCTCAAGGAAAATATGTGGTGAAGATTCTGGAAAGATTCGGTATGGTGGACTACAAGCCCATAACTACCCCGATGGCGCTTGACTTCAAAAAGTTAAATGGTAGTGCTGCTGGACCTGTTTTACGAAATGCCACCGAGTATCGTCAACTCATCGAAGCATTAATGTTCTTAATGAACTCCCGTCTAGACATATTCTTTGTAGTCAACACA
The DNA here is from genome assembly GCA_031772625.1 of Pinus tabuliformis. Classification (NCBI taxonomy): domain Eukaryota; kingdom Viridiplantae; phylum Streptophyta; class Pinopsida; order Pinales; family Pinaceae; genus Pinus; species Pinus tabuliformis. The sequence continues at coordinate 890,724,468 of CM062807.1, read as the reverse complement.
CTGAGTCAACATATGGTTGAACTTCACCACATACATTGGATTGGTGCCAAGAATCTGTTGAGATATCTTTGTGGCACAATTACTTATGGTTAAGATACACTACCAGAGATGTGAGACTACTTGGATATATTGATGCTGATTGGGCAGGCAATGTGGTGGACCGTAAGAGCACTTCCGGGTGCTGTTTCTCCTTGGGATCTGCTTCGATATTTTGGATGAGCAGGAAGCAGAAGTCAGTGGCTTTGAGCACTGCTGAAGCAGAGTATATTGTTGCTAGCATGGCCTCCTATGAGGCAGTCTAGTTGCGAAAGCTCTTCAGTGAGCTATTTGGATTTACATTGGATACCACCGTGATCCTATGTGACAACCAGAGTGGGATTCATTTGTCAGAGAATCTTGTATTTCATGGCTCCAAGCATATCGATATCAGGTATGACTATATTTGAGATATGGTGCAGCGAGGAGCAATAAGGCTCCAATATATTGGTATAGAAGAATAGGTTGTCGACATTCTGACAAAAACCCTAGGGAAGGTCAAATTCCTGACTTTCCGAGAATGAATTGGTGTCATTTAAAGACCCTCTGATGAGGGTCCTGTAAGATGTATTGATCTTTGGGAGCTCCGGGGGGGGGGGCGGGGTACTTCTTGGAGCGACATATGACCACAGGGTGACTCACCATCCGTTGGTGGTGTACGTGTACAGGGTAAAAGAATCAAAACTTTCCCTCTGACACCTCGTGGTGACTATGTAGTAGGATGATTAGTTCTCCTGTGAGGTCTGGATGATGTGTTCTCCATGATGATTGTGTAGCAGGATGATTAGTTCTCTTGTGAGGCTTGGATGATGTGTTCTCCATGGTGATTGTGGAATAGGATGATTCACTCTCCTGTGGGCCAGGATGATTAGTTCTACATGGCATCCACTGGACAATATGATTCGCTCTCTTGTGGGACAAGATGATTCACTCTCTTGTGGGACAAGATGATTCGCTCTCCTGTGGACAGGATTGATTAGTTCTCCTATCGAGGCATCCTACCCATGCAGTCTGGGACTCATGGGAAGTACCTCTTATCTGATCAATGAGCAGGGAAATGAGGATAGGGACAATAGTAGTACTGTTGGATGCATCACTGTATCTACCGTCCTCCCTATGCTAGGATGACCTTCATTGATCTGGGATCAATGATACTGGTCTGGAACCAGTGGTAGGAGTTGTACCCACTATGACACTGACTTCGGGTCAGTTGAAGACTGGTCTGGGACTAGTGGTACACACTCTGAGACTGACTTTGAGTCAGTGGAGGATGGTATGATACATCCTCGATCATTTCTTCTTCTTCATAATTCGGACAAAGCAGAGTAGAGAAAAGTAGAACAGAGTATAGTAGAGCAGATCAGAACAGGGTAGAACAGAACAGAGCAGAGCAGGTAGAATAGAGCAGAGCAGATCAGGGGTCAAGCTATACAGGGTAATGCATTTGATGGATGAATAGTGGCGACCGACAAATGAATTGCAGATGGAGTTCTCCCTAGTTGAGAGGGAGTGTTAAAATTGGAAACTAGGTCCAAACTCCATGTGGGTCATCTTATTCATGGCTGATAATATTTTTATTAGATTCCTCTCATCAGGAGGTGTAGGATTGATCTAAAGATCATCCGGTTCTGATAAGTATTTATGGAGATATGAATTTATTTTGATTATGGAATAATTATCAAGCTGACCAACAACTCATGTAGGCTCAGAAGCCCAACAGATGCATCTATTCGTCATCAACATTTGTGTAAAAATACAGGATATCTTTTCCTTATTTGGACACACTCATCTCATCACATCTCTCTCTCTCTCTCCTGCGCAGAAAAGAGGCTATTCTCCTACTACGCAGAAAGAGACACTTCTCTCACACATGTGGAAGGAAGGACGTAGATTTAAGGCTGCAGCTACAGATCGGAAGTTTGACCAGCATTGACCATCAGTCTCCCTCTCAAAACTGCGTTGTAGGTGAACTTGACTCTCTATGGAAGGCTGCATTTTTTGGTGAAGGAATCAAGCTGATCGAATGGTCGGTTTGCAAGATATTTTCTGCCCTAGTTTAGGGCTGATCTAGGGTTTGCTGCTGCTAATGTAAATCAAATTTTGTACTATTTCTCTTTGCTAAATTATTGAAGATAAAATAAGATTTGATCAAAGGGTTTCCCCATATTGGGGTTTGTCCCTGGCTAGCCGCCACATCTTTTGTCTCTTGTCTTGGCTTTTTTTTCTGTCGATCGTTTAATGTTCTATCTGCACTTTACTTTATGTACATGTGATTGCTAATATGTGGATAATAATAAGAAAGATAAGTAAACTGTTGTAAGCATAGAACATGCCATAAATTAACATTAGCAAATGTGAGACCACTCACCAATAATGATAATGAAAGTCAAGGTACCCAATACAATCTAACAAGTGCGAATGAATGAGATGAAGTCGAACACCTGGAAGAATCTATCAATTAGGGGATAGTGATGGTTTCCCAATGTTGATAGCGAAGGAATCTGCCACTGATGACTACAAACCCCAAGGTACTGCCAAATGGACTCTAGATCTTTGTCCGAGAGCAATGAGCCGTAGTTGATATGAAAAGATCCACTAGAAGGAAGGCATTAAGGCATCCTTCATCAATCTAGCGCGAGTGTAGCCCGTAGGCCAATAATGTGGAAGGAATCAGACGAAAAAGATGTAGTAACCCAACCGAAGCACATTTCTGGCATACATAAGATGTAGCTAGCACACGATAGAAACCCTCTGAACCAACCAATAATGAAAACTGACACAAAGGTGAGGAATCCACCAATAGGGTCAAATGGAAATCAAGGCACTGCATGAATCCCAATGTGTGATAATGAAAGCTGATGTCAAACACAAGGGAAACCACTCAGTCAAAGACCCATAATACTGATCGATGCTAAGCACAAGGTGACCTATAAATAATGAAAATAGGGTCAGGGTGAGGCTCTAGGCCTACCCTCAGAGCAATATGTCATTGTCGATAAGGATAAGACCCGCCAGCAAGAAGTCAATGGAGACCTTCTCAAACCGGCACGAGTAAAGGACCAATATAACTGATGTGATGACAAACATGACACTGACAACCAAGGATGGCCGACTGAAAAATAGGTCAAGAGACATCGTAGAGAGGCTGACGCAGGCTTACTTCCCTTGAAAAAAATCACGACTCAATGATGATTATATGGAAGCATATGATAACTCTGTATAAGTTCGTCATGCAGGAGGCACGAGCGAACTCTCCAGATGATTGGAAGAGGTAACTAATCAGAGGAGAACTGACTCAATAACAAGGTTAAGGCATACCTAAGTCAAAATAAATCCCGCCCAAAATGAAGAAGAGACTTTCTTTTGAGTTATTTTTTCAAGGGCGACATAACTGTCTCTAGTTGCTAACAATATATGGAAATGTTGTCCCGTTCTTGCTCTTTTCGGAATATATAATTTTTTTATCTATTTATTTAAGCTGGAAAAAGAATAAAAGAATGCTATAGAATAGTGGAAAGAACGAGTGTTAGAGAAACAAATGATCTAGTTCCTGGGATGGGAACAATCCTATGCTCAATGCAGGGAAGCGAAACTCGTCAAGGACACTCAAATGGAGGTTCCTTCCACGGGTCAAAGGATGTGTCAAGTTACAGAAGCTAAGTGATTGCATGGTTTATTTTGTAGAATACATGGTCAAATAAGTGGCTTAAACACGAGTCCAAGTGAAGTCGACTCAAGGCCAAAAGGTGCAAATAGTCAAAATGCAATGCAGCAGTACAACTTAACACAAAGGAGCCTCTAGGGTATAAGGCTAGAAATAAGTGTAGAAGCAAGGAGAATGTGTCTTCAATGCACAAGTCATGGCAGGACTAAAGAGGACTCCCGAGCCTACTCAATATAACAGCATGGGCAACCAATTTCAGCGAGGTTCTAACTAAGATGCCCATGTAAAGGATGGCTCTACCATCGCATCATGATTTATAAATCAACGAGTGAACATGGTTTGCTAACCAAGACACGATGGGGTCGACCCTATGGCTAATGTATCACTGAACGGAGGCTAGTGTGCAAGAAGCAATGGAAAAAATGGTTTTCCCTAACCTATATTCCAGTGAGTGAACGATACCTACCATGACGGGTCAGCGGTCATTGGACCGAAATAAAATCTCGAAGAAGTCTCCAAAATGTCCTGAAAAATAATCCATTCTTGACAATCCAAGCCCACAAGTCAAAAAATTCATGAGATGAAAAATCAAGTTTTGAAAAAATAATTTTCAACTTCAAAGCTATATAATGACTTTTGGACTCACAAATTTTTTTTTTCTGTTTGGAAAAGAGCTGTGGATTTAAAAAGGAGCAAACTTGCCTATGAAGAATTGGACCGTTCAAATCGCATCAAAGTTATTAGGTAACTCTCAAATCATGCTTGCAATGTTTTGTGATAGTTTTTAGAAGTTTTCATTAAGATTTTACCGTGGGAATTCATGCCAAAAAATCCAACTCTGCATACACGAAGGTTGGATGTGATCAACCCACATATATGACGGCCCTACATGTGACTGTGTGTAAAGGGAACCCACGTGTACGCGAGTTGAAGTTTAAATACAAAATCTAACAATTGAAACTCAAATTTTTTCAGCATGACCATCACATGGAGAGAGAGAGAGAGCATACCACAATTGACAATGAGGTAATGAAAAACCAAGATGCACTAGATGCATTTAGAGGGTGCGGATTATTGAAATTCTTCCAAATGTCGAACATGAAAGCCAACACACACCTGCTTGAATTGCTGATCCACTACTGGAGTGTAGAGGATAAGGTCTTCATGATAGATCAGATGCCTCTACAGATTGAGGTGGAAGACATCTACTTTATTACAGGTCTCTCCCGAAGAGGGGAGGCTATGCATTCGCCTGGCAGGACAAGAAGTAGTCTTTTAGTAGAAGACTATGTACATATATACTATCCTGGGCACCTAGAAAAGATTGGAAGTCAGATTCCAATCAAACACATGGATAGTTTATCTCTGAGGATTCTGCTGTTTACCATTGTGAGGGTAAATGGATCAGCTTCACTGCATCAGGCTTCACAAGTGTCCATGAGCCTGGCAGTGGAATGCCTTACCATGGTTTTCGACTGGTGCACACCTCTTTTGACCAACATGAAGAGCCAGTTGACCTCTATTCAGAAGGGCCATACAAAGAACTTTGGATATGGGACTATCTTATGCTTCTTCTTCTCCGAGAAGGTACCTAGGCTATGTCCCAAAGTATCTGTCTCCATCAGCAGCCCGTGAGATCCTCGGATGGGTAGATGGGTTGACTTGATGAAACGCCTTGGAGGCGGGGATGTGCCTAGGATGACTTTCGATGATGATTTTTTCGCTTGGTGGGACCATCAGATCATCGCAATCGACAACTACTCGTATGCTGGTATGGATTTCCGAGGAGATCCAGACTTGGTGTTGCCACCAACCGCAGCACGACGAGACATAGGTAACAATTTTTAAGTTTTTGTAATTTTTTAAGATATTTTTTTCTCTTTTTTAAATATTAAATGAATTTGGAAATATTTTTTATGGGACAAAATACTGACAGAATGACCATGTTCTAGATGTGGGTCCAGTGAGACCAGATGGATTTCTGAGGCATAGGCATCCCGGAAGAGGTGTCAAAGAGGTAGAAGCTGAGACAGAGAGAGTCCTATATGCAGTTCAGAGAAACTTGGTGAGATTGACTCACCAGGTACCGATGATAGCCATAGAGGACCTACCTGAGGAGATGCAGCACCGTGTGGTAGGGTTACCACAGGATTGGGTCCGCATACTTTGGTGTGTAGCCAATGCGGTAGTTAACTTTTTAGCTGCTCATCCTGAGCTGGGTCGATAGATAGACTAGACATGATTATGGGCATTTCGTCCCAATTTTGTATATTATTTTTTGAACACTTTATCTCTACACAGGCAACTTTATGATATATATACAGATCCAAATTTTTTATGTTTGTTGAATTTGATGAATGATTGATATGCCAATCTAATGCTTGATTAGCAATATAATCTGCTAATGAATTCTCAGATCGTGGAATGTGAACATATGTAATATAAGCTAATGATCGTTGCAACACTCTCACTCTCAAAAATTGGCGATATAAATAAGGATCCCAAACCCGAAAAATGTTATTTAATTGTGACACTACTAGCTATGAGTCAAGATAAACTACCAACGAATCAATTCCATAAGAAATTGCTTCGGATAGTAAATTAATAACGGAAGTATGTTTGGCAATGTTATTTGAATCAGGACCAATACATACTCCCCTCGACACCATCAACTAACCAGATGGATAATAAATCACCCAAGCTGTGGAAGCAAGATTCCGAGTGTGCCAACTAGTACCATCCGCAAATCCGAAATATATCAAATCATCCATCAACACCTGCTAAAGCAAATAAAAAAATGTTGATATCAAAAAATGACTGACAAATATGTACAAAAATACAATATAAACAAACAAGAAATTGCTCAGCCAAAACCTAAGCAAAATACTTCTTAAGGTAGAGCCCATTTCAGGGCTCCGCCAACTTGTTCCCTTCAAAAATGACTAATTCATAAGCCCCTTTTCCCAAAACTCGTTTTACTATAAAGAGACCATACCACAGAGACTTGAATTTGCTTGCCCCCAAGGCTTCTTTATCTTGGCCATAGACTAAGATAAGGTTGCCTTCAGAAAAGACCAGAGGATGGACAGCTTTATCATACCGAGTTTTAACCCTTTTCTTATGGGCCTCATTTATTATGGTAGCATCTCAACGCTGCTCATTGAGATATTCCAAATGAATGAGGCATTCTTTGAGACTAGACGTCTCTGGAAGAAGCTCTACAATTAGCTTAAGGGATGGAATTTCACATTCAATAGGAAAAATAGATTCCAGCTCGTAAACTAATTGAAAAGGTGTAAAACTGGTGGCAGTCTTCAGCGAGGTTTGGTATGCCCAGAGAGCTAGGTACAACATGATGTGCCAATTGGAGCGATTTTTGTCAATTGTCCTTTATAGGATAGTCTTGAGAGACTTATTGTTATAGACATATTTGGGTACTGCAACCCCAATCATATATGTCGATAAACCAAGGGCTCTTAAACCCCTAAAAGTGTTATTTCATACCCTAAATAATCATGGTCAACTGATTACATGATTTCCCAGAAGTTCCACCTGAAAAACCACTTAGAACTAGCCAAAATTGGATCATACTGACTGCTCCATGGTCAAGGTGCGATGCATACTGGCTGCTACACTAGCCAAGTGCGATGCATACTGAAAGAGCCTTCTATAGGGTGTGATGAGCGAGAGTAGACAAATGGCAGAGACAGTTTGCTAAGTGGATACCCAGAGAATCTTCTAGAAACTTCTCATATGACACTTGCCTCTCTAAATTCGCCCAGGGATGAGTAAGAGATCAATGAAATCTCCAAGTGGAACCAAGAACTATCAGTGGAATGACACTAATAAAAAACCCAGAGCTGACTCACACCTCTGCAAATATCTATAAATGGATCCCTCATCTAAGAGATCTAGAGGCTGGAATTTTGTAATTTGTAAGGAAGTGTTGTTGGTTTCTCTTTGAGAAGAGACATTGTATTGTTGGGTGATCTTGCTTTTCATGAGGTGAAGAGGGCTTTGATGCTGGGAGGCTGATGTTGGATTAGACAGCTGTGTTGTAATCCTCTCTTCTACTATTAATAAATTTCTTTGAGTTTTCCTCCATATAATCGTGTATTTGTGAATCTTTTTATTTCTAAATGCAATTGTATGGTCAATGTATTTCTGATTCTGCATTGTTTATGGTATTATATATCAAGATGCTTTGATGCTGTTTTGTTACTTTGCCTCTACAGGTATTCTCTAAAGCGGGACAAGTAGGAGAGGAGTCACAAGTTCCATCAAGGGAGAGAGAAATCAAGAAATGAGTCAAGCGGAAGATCCAGGTTGGCCTTCTTTACTTCTCTTTTATCTATCATACATAAAGGAAATCTCGAAGTGCTTTGATTGTTTGTTTCTAATATAGCTACCCATCTTAGTGGGACTAGCAGATTGAAAAGACACTAGTTTTCCCAGAAACATTTATTCACAGCTTCGACTTGCCCATTGGCCTGAGGATAATATGGAGACGAATGCTTCTGCCAGAAGCCCAACTTAAGAGCCAATTCGGTCATCAGTTGATTCTGGAAGTGACTGCCATGGTCAGTGACAATCTCTCTTGAGATACCAAAACGTGAAATAATCTGATTGAAGAGAAACATGGCTGTCGTTTCACTATCGTTTTTGTAAGTAGGCATGGCCTCAGCCCACTTCGTAAAGTAGTCTACAATCACTATGATGTACTTGTGATTCGTCGCCGAAGGCAGATTACACATAGTAAAGTCAATGCCCCACTTCGTAAATGGATCGACAGTGATAACAGGAAAAAGTGGAGCTGGATGTGTGCACATATTCCAAGTATAAACTTGACAAGGGTGGCAACGTTTGACCGCTTCAATACAATATTTGGAAATTGAAGGCCAAAAGTAGCTGGCGTGCAAAATTTTCTGGGCTGTTGCAAGCCCTGATAAATGACCACCACAAGCTCCACTGTGGTAATCATTGAGTATAGATTCTGCTTCCTCCAAAGTTAAGAAACACCTAAGGATTGAATCAACCCCTCTACGATATAATGTATCACCAATGATAACATAGTTTTTAGCAAGGTGACGTAACTTTCGATGCTCATCCTTGGAGGAAGCAGGTGGGAACTTCGAAGTCTAGAGATATATGATGATATCTCCATACTAGGGATCTTGTGAAGAAATGAGGAATAAATGTTCATCGGGGAAATTTTCCTCATAAACAATGTCTTCCTCACAAGGCAGCTCGGAAATTAATTCCGCAAAAACCAATGACTTCTTAGACTTGGCTGACAAGAACTCAAGATCAAATTCTTGCAAAATAACAATCCATCGATTATATTTGCCCCCAATCACTCGCCTACTGAGGACAAACTGAAAAGGATTGACAGCCGCTAAGACAAACGTTTTGCGTAGCAGAATATAATGACGAAGTCGCTGGATAGCATGGACAGCTGCCAAGGCCAATTTCTCGATAGGAGAATAGCGTAGTTCAAGACTTACTAAGTCTCGACTCAAGTAGTAAATCACATGCTCCGTAAGAGGATCATCCTCCTAAACCAGAACCATACCTATGGTTGATTCTACCGCTGTGAGATACAAAACGAAATCTCTGCCATAATCCGGTAGACTCAACAATGGGGTAGAGATTAATGCCTACTTCAAGGCATCAAAAGATCGTTGCGCAAAGTCGTCCCATAAAAATGGTACTCCTTTCTTAAGCAAATGCATAAATCCTTTGGTAATCTCACCGTAATTTGCTATAAATATTCTCAAGAAATTTGCCTTGGAGACTTTGAAGTTGATGGATGGAAGACGAGGGAGGTAACTAAATTATTGCCTCAACCTTGAAAGGATCTACTCGAATCCCTTCAGTCGATACGATGAATCCTAACAACCGACCAGATGTGATCACAAAAACGCACTTATTCGGATTCAACCGTATTTTATAAAATCAACATCTCTCAAAAACTAACCGAAGGTGGTTGGCGAGAATGAGTAGCTAAATCATCCAAGTATGTTTCGATGACATGTTTGATGTCATGGAAAGCATGGGACATGGCCTGCCGTAACGTAGCTCCAGCATTTTTAAGACCAAAAGGCATCTTTTTGTATGCAAACGTGCGCCAGGGACAAATAAAATTTGTCTTATGCTGTTCCTCTCGACGGATAGAAATTTGATTATAACCAAAGAATCCGTCCATGAATGAAAAAAATTCATTACCCACATACTCATCAACTATTTGATCAATAAAAGGTGTGGGGTAATTGTCTTTTGGACAAGCTTTGTTCAAATCCCTAAAGTCGATGCACATTCAGATTGTTCCTTGTTTTTTATCTACCGAGACTGGATTGGAAACCCACTCCATTAGAGGAATGGGGTATATGAAACCCACCTTAACCAACTTTTCAACTTTAGCTTTAATAGCTGCTGCTTTCTGAGGATTGACCGGTTGAAGTTTCTGATGAATCGGCTTGGCATTTTCATACGTCTTGATCTCATGCTGGACTATAGATGGATCAATATGAGGCATTTCCTTGTAAGACCAAGCGAGCACATCTCGAAACTCTTCAAAGAGGTCAGTGTAAATTTGAATCTCTTCAGGGGAACAATCGGCTCCGATGAAGACATTTTCTATAACGTCGAGATTCCTAGAGATGATTATAGGTACAGTTTTTGAGATAAACGACATATTACCTTCGGAAAATAATTGTGCTGGAGCCAAAGGGTTTGAAACTATACAAACATCGCTAGTAAGTAGATTGCAGAACCTAGATTCAACTTCATGCAATGGAGGAAGAAAATATGAATGATGATGTAAATCTTCGCAAGGTCGATCTACACCTGTCATCGCTTCTAAAATTTCTTCGTTAGATGGTAAAATTGTATCTAAGCAATCCAGAGCAGAAGTGGAGTCAAGGGTCCAAGCTGGAGCCACATCACCATCTAACTCCTCCTCTGAAAAAGGAGTGGGATGGTTGTCTGTAGAGTTAATGATAGATTAATAGCTAAGTTCTGCTACAGACATGGGAAATTCCATTCCACCAACCTGCCCTCTATCTAATGTGGTCGTAGATGAAGGTAAGGTCCAAGGGTCGAAAAAATAATGAGTTCGAAAGAACTCTTTCCGTGAAGGCTCCTTGGAGGATGAAATTGCATTGATTCTAGCTGTAGGAGGGGGAAGGTCAAATATACCCATCAAGGAAGAGTACATCCCAACTCCTAAATTCTCTATAGGTTGATGGGGATTATCCACTAATGGAATGGTATAATCCAAAGTTGCACAAGAGTCACCTGGAGAATAATCTAACTAATCAATTTTAACAATTCTCCCCTCATGAGGAAAATAGAGGATGTGGAATAAAGATGAAACTATGGCATCCATCTCATAAATCCAATTCCTTCCTAAGAGGAGGTTGTAATCCAAGTTGGCATCAACGATTTCTACCTCAATATTAACGACCTTTCCTCCAACACATATAGGAAAGGCCGGGATAATTTCGTGTGGGCTATCAGAATGTCCATCAAATGCTGTTAAGAGAGTCAGTGAAGGAACAACTGAAGGTGATCCAATGGCCTTCCGACATGACATAGACATTACGCATGTGGAAGCTCCATCATCTATAACTGTCCGAAAAATATTGGTTTTTGAGTAAGTGGACTTTATTTGGAAAGCCATATGGTGAGCCAGTCTCTTTTTGACATTCAGCATATCAAAAGTGAGCACTAAAGAATTTTCTGGATCCACTGCCCCGATCGCCGAAAGCAAAGCACTTCTCTAAGCAGGACATGACTGGAGTACCTCCAATGTAGACATAGCATAAGGAATTTGAGCTAGATAATCTACAATCGAGTAGTTCTGGGCTGCCCTAGCATTAGGGTTAATAGTCGAGTGCTTGGCGGAACCTTTCGGTATCCGAGGTATAGACTCAGCAGAGGGTTGCTCAATATGAAGCAAGTTTGTGGTTTCAGGAACAGATTTGGCCTTATATGTTTCCATTTCACCATAATCGTGTGCTTGTGTGGCAACATCGACATGAGAGTTCATCATATAAACATTTGAGGAATTTTCCCCTTCTTGGTTGCCCCCTGCGGAGGTACCAGCGTTCGAGTTCGCGCCAGCAAGTAATTTTTTCCCTTGGGGAAAAGGGTTAGTCAGGACAACTTGGGAGCTAGAGGACCCTTTCTGCACTAACAAGCACTGGGCAACTTGAATCGTAGGGAAGAGGTGAGTCAAATGATCTCCATTGCATAACTTGCATTGAAATTTAACCTTTTTCTTGGACCTTTTCTACCCTCACTGGCACCTTTGGCGGGTTTGTTCGCATTACCCTTCCCTTCCTGATTCTTCTTCTTACCTCGCCCCTTCTTCTTCCCATCGAATTGTTGATTTCCTTTGGGGTTAGAGGTCTAGATGGCATTTCTAGAGGTAGATTGGGAAGGCGAAGGTGTAGATGGTGTTGCCTAGTTAGAAGAAACAGTTTGTAGAGACAACTGCTGCAATTGGTTCAAAAGGTTCACCGTATTTGCGTCAATTGATCCAACTATACCATTGGCGTGAGGGCTTGGCTTCGGTTTGGATAAATCAAACTTGGATCTAGGAGCATCAGGTAGGGTTTTCTGAAGAGTCCCAGATTGAGAATATATCAATTCTAATTGTCGGGCTCGAAAAATAGCCTGCTCTTCTGAATAAACACCAGAAATAGAAACATCCTTTGACATCTCCGGTTGTAATGATTTGAGAAACCATTCAAGATGAAACTCTGGTGGAATTTTAGCTTTTATAAGCCTTTTTCTCTGTCTCCATTCCGGGATATGATCCGAAATGTGAGTTGTCGTGTCTTGATGAAAATTGGCCAGAAGCTCAATTTCGGCTTCATAGCGGACAGGCAACTGAAAATGGTTCAAGAAAATATTAGCCAAATCAGCGAAAGAAGTATAGGTGCCCCCTGGAAACTCTATATACCATTTGGCCACATTCCTGGTTAGGGTGCACTGAAATAACCTCAACCTGATCGAATCATCTATCAGGGAGTTTGATGAGCACCATAAGTGGAATGTGGTCACATGGTCTCCCGGGTCTTCACCACTCTTCCCTTCAAACTTCGGAATATCTGATGGAAGTTTAGTTGGGACCAGAGGCCAAGCCGAATTGTACCTAATTGGATCATTTTTCAATTTAGTTAAGTCTGGAAAATTAAGCGTGGCCAGAAAAGGAAGTCATGGAGGACCTTGGGAATTCCATCCGGAATGGGCGGGGTTCCCGAAGGTCTGAAAAGAATGAATTGGATTTTGAAAGGCACCAGGTTGCTCGAAGTAACTCGTACAGCAAACTGAACCAAAGGGTGATCCTTGTGGTCCAGCAAAATTTGGAGTTTGACCAACTCCTGCCGAAAATCCTCCATAACCAGTGAAGTTACCCCCTAACGAAGTATTGAAAGGAGCTGACAGCCCCTGATAAGGGTTCCATGTGTTAGCAAAGGGTGAAAAACTTTGAAATTAATTAATCGAAGAATACGGTATATTCCCTTATCGGCCAGAAAATTGATTCGCAGCTCCTATCCCACTAACTGCAGGGTTTGTCGAACTCTGGAAGGGGTTACTACCTTGACTTGTAAAAGGAAAAGACATTGGCCCTATTATCGGATTGGAATGTGGTATATGACCACTTCCAAATGGGAAACCCTGAAAGGAAGCCGATCCACTCATCATGGATGTAGAGGCGGTTGATGGTATATTCAAAGGAATCGAAGGAATACCTTGAGAGGGCATTCCAAAAGGGAAAAATCCAAAATTGGATGCATTAGGCTAAGAACTTCCACTTGTTGACAGAATGGAAGTAGACCCAAATATAGATGTGCTGGGAGTGCTAGAAGGGATGGAAATAGTTCCTCCCCCTTGTACAGATATGGGAGTCTACATGCTTGCAACACTCGTCGTGGATGCCATGCTTCCAACAGTGGTCATCGAAGGGATAGATGTATGTGGACCTAGGCTCGAAGGCCTGTGAGTCGGAGTTCCAACATATAAAAAAATGTCTAGATGATCAGGAGGGAGAGGAGAATTTGGAGCCGCAACCGACTCTGAAAGCTCTTCTACTTCAATACTATCTTCCAACTGGAAGAGTACTCGAGAAAGAACTAGTGTGTTCTTCTCTAACTCTGTACTAGTACTAGGTCTATCTTGTGAACTAATGCTGCCAAGTGGAGGATCAATTTCCAATGCGCCTACTGCTACTGGTTGGAAACCACTGGTAGAATCGCTCCTACACCTTCTAGGGGAAGGCTCTGGACTCGTAGGTGAAAGCCCACTAAGTCTCCGAGACCGTCAAGATGGTCGGTCAGCCACTTTGAATTATTTTACAAAATCTATTTAAAGACTCAAGAAAATTAAAAAGCTAGGCCGACTAGGAGCATAGAACACTCACTAAAATGTCCCTAAAGATATCATCAATCAAACAACTTCCAAGTATTTCTGATCTGGGTGATTAGGACCGGATACCAAAATACAAGAAAGTTAATAATAAGGACCTTTCGAAAATAGACTGGGGTAATTACGCCCCAAGCCTACTAGCGAATGTATCAGAGGTAGTTACGTTGACCTCCAGACAACAACCTTTGCCAGTGCAAGCCCCCAAGATTCGCAAGGGTGCCCTCCAGAAATACTGTTGAACGTGATACAATGTCAACCTTAGGTGCCATGGGATTCCCCTCTGCAGCCACCTGTGTGGATCCTAGGATAGGCAACTATGGTCACCAACTCATATCAGAAGCCAGGCGAAATAGTTGTGAGGTAGGATCCAACAAGTAAGAGAGGGGGTATCTCTCATCCTTATCTTCACTAACCCTCATGCTTTACTCCCTGTCACAGAGCTTTCCTAGTCTCCCTAATGCTATTGGATTTCTCTCTTTAATCAAACTTCTATGTTTTACAATTTAGAGTGGACTTGGAGAGTTAACTCTCCTCTCGCCTAATCCAAGGCCCTAATAAACCTAAACTTGTTGGTGTATTCTAATGACAATACAAAAGTTCTAGTTTATTTTATTAAGCGCTTGATTTTTAATGGTTGTTCTTTTAAGTCAAGGGTATAAATGGAAATGAAACCAATGGTGTTTGTATGACGCAAAAGAAATCAATGAAAAACTAACTTATATGAATGCAATCATTTGTTCTTCGATGAAAAGAGATCTCTACGTGGGTTCTACAAAACTTCTATAAAGTAAAAACTTTTTCTTTTCTTTTCTTAAAACACATTTCACACATACAAAAACAAAAAGACTATTGATGCTTTAATAATGCAAAACTACCCTAATGCAAGGTGTAAATGAAGATGCAAGATCCTAGATTACTCTAAAAAAGAACGAAAGCAATTGTTTATAACTATTAATGAGCCAACTTAATTGTTGAAAAGAATACAAATTTTGAATACAAAATTCTCTCCAAATAAGAAGGAAAAATCCCAAAAGATCACAATTCACTTTCAAAAAATTCAAAAGAAACCAAAATCAAACTTGGAAAAAGAAGACAAAAAAAATGTTTTTTAAGATCTTTTCTCTTTCAAGAAGCAATGAAAACAACCTTTTGAAAGCACTCTAAATGCCACTATGACTCAAAGACCGAAAAAAGAGCACAAGGAATCTTTACAAGTTACAAATTCGACAACGAATGAAAACTTGAACAAAAAGGCTTCAACTTGTACTAAATGACCCAAACAGCAGCAAAGAACTTGACAAACTGACCAAGAAGTGAGGAAAGGAACACTTTCAAATTCGTCAAAAAATACTTCCAAAAAGCAAGAAAAGGTATAAGGCCACAAAATGACGGAAAGCAAAGCAAGTAGACCAATAACCGAGCTTGACACTAAGATTGAAAACAATCTACTGTTCTAGAGGACCAAAACAACCAAGAACCTATGTACGAAGCCTTATGTGCAAAACACAAATCATAAAAATCACTCAAAAGTAAAACTAGGCCAAATCTTTTCAAAGCGGAAGAGATTTCAAAATGGTAAGCTCACAGAATAATCAAATTCTAGAGACAGAAATTGACCACTTAGAGACTAAACAGACCAAGAAACAAATCTTTTTGGGCAAAGAGATTTGAAAAACAATGCAAAAAATGTTATATGCGACTGTGTCCAAGCACAGAGGCGTGTACATGCGCTTGTGATAAAGGAAAATCGCGTATACATGGGTTCACTTCACAGAAACAAGCGTGTGTACGCTACTGTAAATAGACTAAAGTGCGTATACAAAGATTTGCAAGAAAAATAAAAAACAAAGCCAGATAAAAAACATCGGACTTAAGGTCTGAGATTCTATTGGACCAAATAATACTGTCACAGCAAGCAAACCAAGAACTGAGCCTTGATCGACACTGAACAACCCAAACTAGGAATAACAAGATTGTTATCCCTAGTGGAGTCGCCAATTCTGTTACGGGAATAAGTACGTTAGGGATTTGGGTTGGAACCCTATCAGAGCAAGAGAAAACTACAATAAGAAACACTCATACAACTCAGACAAAATGCTTAAATAAACAAACTATGCAATAGCAACCATACCCGAATGTCCTTCGTTTGGGTAGCTCCAGCAGGGTTCAGACCCTCTGCAACTCTTGATGATCTTTGAATCTGCAAATCAACCAATTCAAACATACATAGCAGCATATAGATAAAGCATTTTAATGAAATTAACTTTGTATCATATAAGCAAATGATTAGTTATACATCAAAATAACATTCATATATGAATTACAACACTATCTGATGCATAAACACAGTTAATCTTAGGAACAAGACAATGCTTCTTTTTATTGTAGAAAGATATAACTAACACGGAGAGAATTCACTTGAGTCTTCTTCTTCCGGATCCAAGCGGAACCGTCCTCCAAATCTTTCCAGTCCCAGTATTCAACAGCCTCCTTCCATAACCAATACCATGATATCTCAAGAAAGAGGGAGAATATCAACAATTAAGGAAACAAGGGTTTCTTGAAACTTGGGGAAGTGCTTGAAGCACATGGATACTTTAGACTCAATCAGGGATAATCTCAGTATAATAACTTTATCTCTTCTCCTCCTTAAGGCCTTCCCATAGAAATCTATTTATACTCCTCCCAATTTGTTTTTTAGTTGGGAAACAGTTGGGCCACGGGCAATAGGAGGTACTCAACAGGTAAAAACTGTGAACTCCACCCATAATTAAGGAAATTTAATTTTTTTAAGTGTTTTAACCCATATACGCTGGTTGGGAATTGACTAACTTGCGTGTACACGCTTTTATCTCAGGGAAAAGTAGCATACAGGGAATAAAACACTGTTTTTAAAATATTTGGACCAAGTCTAGAAGGAGGTGTTTCCCTAGGCCATAAACCAAGCATCACAAATACCAAGGGTGGTAAATGGTGCTATAACAACATCTTGCTTTGGTAGTCTTCAACTCACATATGCTTTCCCTTCTCACATCCATTACTTTCACTAGTGTTAGATTTAGTAATATTTTTCAAGTGGGGAAACTTATAACACATGCCTACAGACATTACTAAATGAGTGAGACTATGATTGTTGATTTTACATGTGTTTTATATATAAATAGCATTGGAAATATTTCTAAATGGAATTTATCAAATCTAGTGATTTCTTCCAATTAAATTATTAGTGTGAAGTTAAACCGAATTTAATTTGCATTGCATGCATCAAAGTCATAATATGCTTTAAATCCTTCCAATATATAAAATATACTTCTTTATTCTTTTGCAATATTGTCAAAGCATTCAAATGATACTTAGCGTTTTACTTCTGCACATGCATTACCTTCACACATAATTTATTTCTGCATAGACCTTTCCTTTGCACGTGTCTTGCTTCTGCACAATATTTAACTCTGTACCTCCTTCTGCCACACAACGCTTCCCCTTTCTCACACATTCCCACTTTCCAGCAACCATGTGCATTCCTTCCTTTGTGCATTTCCTCCATACATCTCCACCTTGCATAGTACTTCTTGTGCACAGATGCTACTTTGCACAATTTCTTTCCTACATTTGTCCTTTCTCACATGTTGGCATTAATGTCAACAAGATCTTGGTGTTGCTGGCCATATGCATGTGTGATGAATGTTTTGATGTCAACAAGCTCTTGGTGTTGCTAGCCATATGCATGTGTGATGAGTGTTTGGTGATAGATGATTGTTTGTGATCTTGTTAGTTGGCATTAATGTCAACATTCCTATGACTAGACCTAGTGGAGATAATGTTATGGTTGTTCATTTGGATATGTTGTTGTTGCAAGAGGTTGGAGAGTTTCTCATGTTGTATTGGTCGGAGATGTTGTTGTTGTAGGTGGTTGGAGTGTTTCTATTGGTGTTGCATATGACTCTTTATGTCTTAGAGACATTTCATATGTTGCTGCATGTGTTAGATGTCGCTGATTGTGTTGGAGGATCTTCCATCAGTGTTGGAGGTAGCTGGATGTGATATTGCTGCTATAGGTATTGAGAATGTTGTTGTTGTAGGTGTCAATTATGTTTCAGGTTTCAGAGAGGTTGTGGTTGTTGCTTGAGGAGTTGGAGGTGTTGGTATTGGTTCTAAGGTTGGCATAATAGGTCTATCATGTCACATACTTGCTCATTTCCTATTCATCAGTTTCCAACTTATCTCAGTTGCTTGGAGGAGTCTTCATACACTAGAGATGATGTTCCTATAGGTGGCAGAGGTTTTGGACTCAAGAAGTTATGCTTTCACTGAGTTTTAGCCCTAGTTCGATGCTTGCTGAGTCAAGGGAGTGGTTTTAGGGCCATAGTGACATGGAGATCAACCTAAGTGACTGACTATAGCTCCAGGAGGCTAAAGTCACATGAAAATTAGTGCTAAGGGAGTGACTATGGGTTTGGACAAGATTTTTTCCACATTCCTCACGTTATTGAGTTAATTTTTGGCTTGTGGTGACTTCCTTGATTTGAAATTTTCGATTTATGGTCAGAAAAGTTCATGGGACCTACAGAAGATGATTAAAGTTGAAAATATAAAACAAGATAATGGAGTTAGTGGTTAATTGGGTCAATGAGCTGAATCAGGATCTAATCTAGCATATGAAAATGATTGTTGAGCGTAGTAGTTCTGAGTAATTATTGAGTTGAGTAGTTGATTTCATCTTTACATTGGAGGAAGCTCATTGTGAGTAAGGTTGATTACACTAGTGTGTGGAGAGAGTGTGTGTGTGGAGAAGACCTTGCAAACTGTGTGAGATTCATTATGCATAATTTATGAATCAATTTGCAGTTGTAGCAACAGATGACTGATGTTTATTTCAGCCATTACATTATGCAGTGAGTGAGTTGTTCATTTGTGGTTTGGAGAAATTATTGAGGAGATTGCTTTTTTGTTTGTGTGGAGGTTTTCGATGGCAGCTTATGCTACAAATTTGTTTGAGATTTGATGCTACGTTGTTGCAGTGATCATGTTGAACAATTTTTAGGAGTCTAGTTTGAAAATATATGAAATGAGGTTCACATGGAGGTAGTGAAGGCTTGGAGGCTTTGAGTGTAGAGTGAGTTGGCAGATTCAGTAGATGAAAAAGTTTTCTCCATCCAATGCTGGTTGGATATTTCGGTAGAAACTGGGTGAGGCTAATTGGTCATGATAGAACCAACATACTAGAGTTTGTAGAGTCGATTGTGAGTTCGAGAGTAATAGAGTGAGGATAGTTGATCGTGGTGGCCTTCAACAGATGGTAATTCATAGATCCGTGAGAGAAACAATTTATTATCTGATAGTGCTAGCATGCTGTGAAAGAAATCAAGTCTTCAAGGCTCATGGGAGGAGTTGATCCATGTATAATTTGTTCAAAGATTAATGAAAGTATTTAGGAGTGTAGCAACAACAGGGTGGTTTTTTGCCAGGATGGGTTTTTCACCAGAAACACTTGTGTCCTTGTGTTGAATGTTTTTATGGTTGCATGTGAATTTTTG
This sequence comes from Pinus tabuliformis, assembly GCA_031772625.1. Classification (NCBI taxonomy): domain Eukaryota; kingdom Viridiplantae; phylum Streptophyta; class Pinopsida; order Pinales; family Pinaceae; genus Pinus; species Pinus tabuliformis. Next base: position 890,704,797 of record CM062807.1, on the reverse strand, counting down.
ATGCTCTAATATTTGCTTATGTGATTCAGTTTATGCATGGTTTAAGAGATTAAATAATTGCAGAAAAATTGTAAAAGTGCCATACTACTGATTCACCCCCCTCCCTCTCAGTAGTGATCTAGTCTCCAACAATTGGTATCAGAGAAGGTTCGTGGGTGCAGCTTGATTGCTAGAGAGTGGATCTTGGAGATTTTGGCAATTTTTGCAAATTTTTTGTAATGGATCAATAAGGAATTCCAATGCTTCATAAAGGTAAATTTGCAACTTGGAGAGAAAAGTTGGATTCATATTTTTTATCTCTTATGAAAATATTTTGTTTTCCGTAGATTATGGAGTTAAAGGTGTTTTTAATGAAAAATAAAAATACATTATTTTGCATGGAATTCCAATATCTAATAAGTTGTGTGTGAATAATTGTGAAACTTCTAAAGAAATGTTATACACGTTGTAGAAATTGTATCTTGGAGGAAAATTGCATTTTTCAAAAATGAAGAAAAATGCAAAGGATTCTACGTTTATTGCAGTAACAAATCAATCCTCCTCATAAGAAGAAGATGAGAGCTCTAGTGATTTCAAATATGATGAAAAATCAAATATAATGGTACTAGAAGTTGAAATTCAAATGCTTATAGCAGAAAATAAAGATCAACGGTAATTGTTGCAAATGTGTGATGAAAAGGAGTGTGCTCTCAAGGAAGAAATTGTATATCTAAAATTTAAGCTAGAAGAAGGAATGAAGATTGAAAATGGAATGAGGAAGTAGTTCAAGGAGTTGGAGGATAATTGTCAGAAATTGAAGGGTGAAGTAATTCTTGCAAGAGAAGAATTAGAGCGACTCAAAACTAGTGCTCAAGCATCTAAAAGTAAGTTTGAAATTGTTGGAGCACCTAGTTACAACGAAAAGAAAGAATCATGAGCCATGCAAGAAGCAGCACAAGCGAAGAAGGAAAAAGAAAAGGAATAGAATTGGAAAATTTTATATTTGTGGAGGTCAGGGCTGCATAGCAGCAAAAGTCTGAAATAGAGAGAATAAACTCTCTCATCAAAAGAAGCAGTAAAAGGAGAAAGAACGACAAGCATGCATGCAAAGGAAATCTCGTTCTTTCAGATATAATAGTCCATTTTATGGTTATTGTTTCTCATGCAATGATTTTGGCCATAGGGCTATTGACTGCAGGGAACATGCAAGGAATTAAAATTGTTCAAATAGAAGACATTATCCTATTCCTTCATTCCTTGTTCACATTCGATGTTTTATATGTGATAATATTGGCCATAAGGCCAAGTATTGTAGGTTGCCCATGTGTTTCAAGAGATCCATCTAGAGAGAGGATAATATGCAAAGGCAACCACATAAGAAGAAGAAAGTTCATTAGATGAAACTTTGGAGGAGAAAAGAGCAGCAAGGTACTTCCACCAAAAACGGAGGCCTTCTTGGTCTTAGGGGGAGCATATGGTTGCATTATGAGTTACATCCAATTTTTATTTGTACAACCATATGGTAAAGTGAATGAGGAGACAAATATGTATTTCTAGAGATGCATGTGTTTAGGGGTAGTACATGAGTTTTTGATGTCCACTTTCATTTTCAGATTTACCTCTTTTTAGTTTGGTTTTAGTTGGATCAACTATATGTTTTGGTTTGTATTGATGCTAATGTTGTTATGGAAGCCATATAGTTATTCTCATGTGCATTGTCTAGGTGTGATGGGGATCACACATCCAGGGGGAGTCTTTGTGCTTCCAAATGGATTTGGAATGTGTTGCCATTGTGCTCAAGAATATTTTTGTTGTTTCTGCCACACATTGCATGGAGGATGAGATAGTATAGTTTGCATGACATAGTTGGTATTTTATTGATGATCATTCTACTATATCATAGTTATGTCATGCATGTGTAGCTTCCATGGATATTATATGATTTGATACATCTAGAGTATATGTATAATTCCTTATGTCTTCTACCTCTAGATGCATCATACATATTGTTGATGTTATGTATTTGGATTGCTAAGAGATGATGATTTACATTGTTTCTCATATATGGTGAAAGCATGTTACTTCTCATATGTTGTTGGATGGATGAAATATGAAAGGTTGATTCTTGTTGCTCGTGATAGTTTGATGCATGCTGATGGATGAGATATTGTATACTCATGATGATTTATATTTTGCTACTCATACATGGAGTATACATAGTTTGTTTCTCACTGATTTTCTGCTTATGCCTCATTGATAATATGTTGTTCATCTATGATGAGGCTATGCATTTGTTGCTTCTCATGATGTTTGGCATGATGGATGTCGTTTCTTGGCATTTTCTCTCATGGAGAGAGAGAGCATGATGCTACTCATGATGAGGACATGCATTTATTGTTATTACTATTTTTATGAACCTCATGGATGGCCTTAATGATGATGTAGATGTATTTGTTGCTACTTATGACATATTCCTATGTTGTTGCTATTAGTTGACTTTCTAGTTGATGCACATATGGAGTATGGTGTCTATTTCTAGTGGTTGTCATGATTTATCTGTAGGATGATCATTGATGGGATGATGATGGCCAAGGTGTTGGCCATGCACTAGCACATGTTGTGAATAGTGCTTCTATGTTGTCGTGACACATTGTGAGAGCTCATGTCATTTCTCATAGAGATCTTATGTTTTGATGCCCATGCTAAATATTGCATTTTTTATTGATGATTCCATATTGGAGCATATTGATGCTCATTGATGCCATGTACTCATGTATTTCATATTTTGGGCATGTCTTGATGAGAGAACCTTTGTGTGAAGATGTAAAAGCCATGTACTATCATTGTTTCATCTTTTGGGCACATTGCTCATGGAGTGACCCATGGTGTCTAGTATGGATTTCTCATTTACTATGTATGGGTCAATGGATGTCCAAGTCATGCATTATGATGTATATATTTCATGTAGCACCAATTCATTAGGTGCATGATGTAAACTTTGGTCCATAGGGTTATGGTTGGTGATAAGAGGTTTAATAGAGGATTCATATGTCAGTACTATGTATATGTCACAACCATGTATTTGCTCCATGGAGCGTTATGTGTTGTAATGTATTGTGTATCATGTCTAAAGTTAGTTAGATTCATGGTCATGAGGGGTAGTCTCTTGCACTTATCAAGGAGTCTCATTGCATCAGACATACGTGTTTCTTCAGTAGGCAGAGTGTATGATTGCATCTTCATTACATGCTTAGGGGGAGCATGTTCAATTTTCAGAGTTGGCATGGCATTGGCTAGTGATGTTGGCAGCCAGTTTCCTTGTTTTCATGCTTATCTTCCAAGAGATACTTCATGGGTTGCTTCAACATGGTGTTGTGAATGACATGGGGGTCACTTCTCTCATCCAACATATTATTGGCATTGTATTTTAGTGTTTGATGGCCCTTTGCCATTGATGTCAAAGGGGGAGAGATTTTGGATTGATGAGTCAACCTCACATGTTGTATTGATGTTGACATCAATGCCAAAGGGGGAGTTTGTTGGCATTGTGGTGTTGGAATTGATGTCAACAAGCTCTTGGTGTTGTTGTACATATGTATGTTTGATGAGTGTTTGGTGATAGATGATTGGTTGATGGTCTTGTTAGTTGGCATTGATGTCAACACTCCTATGACTAGACCTAGTGGAGATGATGTTGTGGCTGCTGACTTAGAGATGCTACTACTGCAAGAGGTTGGATAGTTGCACATTTTGTGTTTATCAGAGATGTTGTTGCTGTAGGTGGTTGGAGTGTTTCTCTTAGTGTTTCATATGTCTATTTATGTCTTGGAGAAATTGCATATGCTACTACATGTTTTAGATGTGGTTTATTGTGTTGGAGGAGCTTCCATCAGTGTTGGAGGCAGTTGGATGTGATGTTTCTATGGTAGGTGTTGAGAATGTTGTTACTACATGTGTCAGAGAGGTTGTCGTTGCTGCTTTGAGGAGCTGGAGGTGTTGGTCTTGGTTCTAAGGTTCGCATAATAGGTCTAGCAATCCATAGACTTGTTCCTTGCCTATTCATCAATTGTAGACTTATCTTAGTGGCTTGGAGGAGTGTTCAGACATTGGAGATGATGTTCCTATAGGTGGCAGAGGTTCTAGGCTCAAGAAATTATGATTTCACTTAGTTTTAGCACCAGTCGCATGCTTGCTAAGTCAAGGGAGCAATTTTATGGCCATTGTCGCATGGAGAGAAGCCTAAGGGAATGACTATAGCTCCAGGAGGCCAAAGTCGCATGCAAAGCAGTGCTAAGGGAGTGACTATGGGTATGGATAAGATTTTCTCTGCATCCTCACACTATTGACCTAATTTTTTGACTTGTGGTGACTTCCTTGATCAACAATTTTCTATTTATGGTCGAAAAAGTTCGCGGGACCTCCAAAATTTGACTAAAGTTGAAAATATCAGAAAGGCTAATGGATTTAGTTGTTAATTGGGTCAATGCACTGAATTTGGATTTAATATATATATGAACATGATTGTTGAGCTCAATAGTTTTAAGTAATTATTGAGTTGAGCACTGGATTTCATATTTATATTATAGGAAGTTCATTGTGATTATGGTTGATTACACTGCGTGGAGAGAGTTTATGTGTGGGGAAGACCCTGCAAACTGTGTGAGCTTCATTATGCAAAATTTATAAATCAGTTTGCAGTTGTAGTAGAAAATAGCTGAAGTTTATTTCATCCATTACATTATGCAGTGAGTGAGTTGTTGATGCGTGGCTTAAAGAAGCGATTAAGGAGATTTATTTGTTGTTTGTGTGGAGCTTTTTATCGCATCTTATGCTGCGAATTTATTTGAGCTTTGATGCTATGTTGCCTCATTTCTCATGTTGATAAAGTTTTAGGAGTCTAGTTTGAAAATATATGAAACAAGGCTTGCATGGAGGTAGTGAAGGCTTGGAGGCTTTGAGTATACGGTGAGTTGGCAGATTCAGTAGATGGAAGAGTTTTTTTCCATCCAATGGTGGTTGGACAGTTTGGTAGAAATTGGGCGAGGCTCATTGGTCATGATAGAACTGACAGATGAAAGTCTGTGGAGTCAATTGTGAGTTCATGAGTAACCAGGCAAGGATCATTGATCATGCTGACCTTCAGTGGATGGTAGTCTGTAGATCCATGGGAGAAATAATTTCTTGTCTGATAGTGCTAGCATATTGTGAAAGAAGTCAAGTCTTCAAGGCTCATGGGAGTGGGTTGATAAATGTATAATTTTTTCAAAGATTAATAAAAGAATTTCATAGTGCAATAACAGGGTGGTTTTTTGCCCTGAAAGGGTTTTCCATTAGAAACACTTGTGTCCTTGTGTTGATTGTTTTTATGGTTGCATGTGAATTTTTGATGTTCTAATCTTTTCTTATGTGATTAATTTTATGCATGGTTTAAGAGATTAAGTAATCGCAGAAAATTTGTAAAAGCGCCACACTACTGATTCACCCCCCCACCCTCTTTCAGCAGTGATATAGTTTCCAACATTACACACTTTCCTACTCAATGCAATCAATGTCTTATACACCACCTCTTGTCATTACAAAGATTCCGTGCTATAATATTTATCATTGTTTGATAATTTTTTACACCTTAAAAATTATGTTTGGTACTCCATGCTTTTCATTCATATGTTATGTTTTCTTTCCATGTTTTAGATGCATGGAATATAATAAAGGGTTTTGTAGCTAGCTCCATGTGTTATTTTGTGTTTGCTTGTGCAATGCAATTTTTTGCATTGTCTTATTTTTCTATCAAATTTTCAAACCTTATGACTGGTAAAACAATATTTTAATAAGTTCTTCCAATTAAAAATTAGTCTCAAGTTAAGTTAGATTTCTTGCATTTCCTACTCTTTGTTTATGTTGCATGCATCTAAGTCATCATACACATTAATTTCTTTCAATATATAAAATATTTTGACTTATTAATGTTTCTCAAATATTGCAGAAGTATTCAAATTCTACTTACCCTTTTACTTCTACACATGTTTTATCTCTACATATAGTTTATTTCTTCATAGACTTTTCCTTCACATATGCCTTTCTTTCGCATAGTCTTTAATTTAATACATTCTCTACTACACAAGGCTTCCCCTTTTGCACACATTCCCAATTCTACATGTCTGAACACATTTCCACCTTTGCATACTTCTTCCATACATCTTCACCCTGCACAACACTTCTTCTGCACAAGCACTACTCCACACAATTGTTCTCCCACATTCATCCCGTCTTGTGTGCTTTCCTACTCAATGTTTTGAACTACTTATACACCACCTATTTTCATTACAAAGTTTTCGTAATATAGTATTTATCATTGCTTGATAGTTTTTAACATCTTAAAAATTATGTTTAGTGCTCCATGGTTTTCATCCATATGCTATGTTTATTTTTTTGCATGTGCAATGTAATTTTTTTGCATTGTCTTATTCTTTTATCAAAATTTCAAACCCTCTTAAAACAAAATTAGGAATCAGGGTATAAAGTCATTGCACTAGCTCCTTTGCAACTATTTCTCTTGTTTCATCTCCACACCTTTTAGTTTTTTCCACTCATATTTCATTATCCCATGTTTCCCTGTTTCCCATATTTACTTTGGGAGATTGGAAGAGACTCTATTGCTTTAAGTCGTTCGACAATTAGCTTGACTTGACTTACAAATATTACAAAAGTCTTCATGATTCATCAAATTTTCATTATAATGAAATCTCTATGTGACTTCACCGCTATGAGTAAAAGAAATAAGAATATGTGGGAACATTGATGAGATCACCTTAGGTGTGAAAAATCATCAAATTTGATGGATGAGTGTGCTTCCCAAATTTACTTTCAGAGGCGAAGAGACTGTGTCACCGGTCAACATCACACAACCTCTCAATATGTCCATCATCCTCACCCACTCCATGCGTCCTTCCCATCTTTACTTTCCACATGTGAGGAGACTGTGTTGCCTTAAGTCATGGGTCATTTACTCGATGCTCAATGTCAACTGCCCCATTCGACTTGTATCCTTCCCATATTTACTTTACGTCCTTTCCATGCCACCTGCTCCCCCATCAAATTTTCAAAAGAAAAATATTAGATATATATATATATATATATATATATATATATATATATATATATATAGATATATATCTATATATATATATATATATATATATCGTTTTAATGTGAAATAACATATTACATTACAATGTGTATATATAAATTATAAAATCAAATTTATTTATAATTTTAGAATAAAATGTAAGATAACTATTATATATAGAAATGGTTATGGTTATTAAAAAAATTTATATTAATACAAAGAAAAATATTAAAATAAAAAGGTTTTTTACTTCTGATTTTGATAGGTAACAACAAAGTATTTTATAATTTTTTTTTTTTTTTGACAAAGATTTTATAACATGGTTTTAATTTAGAGGAAAATAATAATATTATTTTTATTTCCTACAATAATATTATCTATAAATTTATAACTTATATATATATATATATATATATATATATATATATATATATATTTTTAATTATTATCAATATTTTTTAAAATGGAATGTATCAATTTTATTTTAAAAATTAAATAAATTACAATTTTTTATTATTAAAAAATAATTAGTTCTATTAACTAAATTTTGATTTTCTTGTAGGATATAAATATATATACATATATATGGTTGTGTAATGATAAAATGGTATTTTCACTAGACAAAAATCTGCAACAAGAGTGTGATTTTTTGTTGTTTAAAAAACATTTTTGGATGCATAAATAGATTTAGTACTTGTTTAAAACACATTTTTGAATACATAAATGGATTTAGTACCATGAAAAACCCTAGGGGCACTAGAATTCTACAGATTAGACAAGTTCAAGTCAAGTTTTTAAAAATCTCTACCAAATTATGAAAAAGGTCATTTTGTCTATAAGTTAGACTACAACTATCCTTGTGCTTGGGGACTTCAATGCTAGAAGGCTACCAACCAAGACACTCTACTAAGTAATAACACTAACCCTAATTCCTTATGGTTTGGTGAGGATTATGACTTAGCTAGTAAATTCAAAAGAAATTCTAAAGATATAACCAATAACTTATTTGGTATCGAGTTAATCAATCTTTGCAACTCCCAAGACTTGATTATTTGTAATGAGATTAATAAGTGGCCCAGATATGGCCAAATGAATTATATTCATGGGCTTGGAAGCAATGTTATGGACTATACAATATCCGATACATGGGTTCTCAAATGTCTTGTTAATTTTGACCTTCTTGATGACCATGAGCATGATTCTGACCACAAACCTTTATCCTTGACCCTAAATATTGATATGCACACCAACCACATGCAAAATAAAGGTGAGAGTGAAATGAACACTCGTTTTGACAAAAGTAAAATGGTTCTATTCTTAAAATATTTAATAAGGGATTTAGGTCTCCTAACATATAATGATAATATTGATCACATCTACCACAATTTTACTACAACCCTCCCCACTACCATTAACAAATTCTCTACCGAGGTATCATATAAAAAGAACAATAAAACTTCCAACCCTTGGTATGATAAGGATTTTAAGTTTGTCAAGAAAGTGATTATAGATGCTCCTAACGAGACTATAAAGCTTGAAAAAATAAAAGTGTATAAAGCTCTTATCAAAAGGAAGAAAATGTGTTATATAAATAAGAGGCATGAGTGTCTTCTTCAACTCTCTAAAGTTGAGCCTAGAAAGTTTTGGAGGAATATTCTTGTTCATAAAATTAAAGAAGATAACTCGATCCTCTTGAAGGATTGGAATATCTATCCTAAGAATCTTTATGACTCCTGGGACACCATGGGAAACATTACAAACACTCCTATAGAGGAAGATATTTTTTCTTTAGAAGATGTCAATTCCAGGATCAAGAAGCTTGCTAATAGGAAAGCTAGGAATATTAAAGGGTACTGATCTAGGTGGATCCCTATTGGCACAAAAATAAAGGTTCTAATATTGCAATGAAATTAAGACTAGATTGAAGAAATCGTCATAATTTTTCCAATACTGCAAACGATGCCTCAATCTGAGTTTGTATGTAGAATTTATGTTCATTCAAAGCTTAAATTAGTCAAACTTTTCTAGAGAAAAAGTCACATCGAAATCTAGTCCTTCTATTTCAGCATAAAATTTGCACACCAATATGGCCTTGTTTCGTAACACTTGTCATTTTTCATTCAACTTATTGTTGAAGACCCACTTTGTGCCAATGATATCCTCATCTGTTGGTCTTCGGAATAACTCCCAAGTTTATTTTTGATCAAGTTCTATGTTCATATCCTTTACCAAATTGTCATCCTGGCTAGTCTGAGAAAATTCCTTTGGTTCAATCATGGGAAACAAGGCTACATATGCTTACGCAGTGGGATTTATTATTATTATTCTTGTTTCAACACCTTTATGCAAGTCACCTACATTATGATCAAATAAGTGGTGTCTTTGCATATACTTTGAAGGATCCTTTTTCTTGATTACTTTCTAGTTCTTTAATAACTTCATCATCAACTTGTTCATCATCATCCTTGGCATGGCCAACTTGATTAGTGGAGATGACATTTTTTGATTGTCTGTCCTCAAAATAAATTTTCTCATCAACTTTAACATCAATACAATCAACAATCCTTAGTGAATTTTTGTTGTGGCATTTGTAGCCGTTGTTTTTGTAAGAGTAACCAAGAGAAATTTCTTCAACAACTCTTGCATAGAACTCTTCAAGCTTTTCATTGTTATTCCTAATATAGCACATGCTCTCGAACACCTTGAAATTCTTCACTAAAATGGGTCTACCATACCATAATTCTTATGGGGTTTTATTTGTGTTTGTTTTGAAGTGTGCTTTGTTCAAAATCACAATTGTTGTATGTATTTATTCAACCCAAATTCTTTATGGAATGTTTCTTTCACTCATCATGTATCTAGCTAGTTGTTGGACTAATTTGTTGGCTCTCTTTACCATGCCATTTTTTTATGGACTCTCAGGTATTGTAAATTTTCTCTTAATGCCTTGATCTTTGTAATAAACATCAAATTCCTTGGATGTGGATTTTCCACCATGGTCTGATCTTATACATTTGATTCTACGACCTATCTCATTCTTAGACATAACCTTAAAAAAAATGAAATTATAAAATTCCTTTTATTTTTCTCATAAGAATGCTATCCAAACCATTCTACTGAAGTCATCAATAATAAAAATGAAATATGTCTTACTTGTAGGAGTCTGCATTTTTTGAAGGTCCGTAAAAATAAATATGTACCATCTGCAATGGCCTACTTGTAGAATTTTCCTTTGATTTTAAAGACTCATGTACTTGTTTTCTAATCTACCAACATATGTGAATAGTATTTTCAAGCTTGGAGATCTTTGGTAGGTCCTTAACTTAATTTTTTGTACCCAACTTTACAATCTAATCAAAATTCATATGTCCCAACCTCTTGTGTTGAATTTGTAACTATGGTTAGTCTTCATAGTGTACTTTTTGTCACTAGATGTAATTATATTCATCATTTTAAAGCATATTTATAATTTCTTAAGTCAAAGAAAAACTTATCTTGATTCAAAAGTCCCATTGTGACTTTTGAAAGATGTAAAATTGAATTTTTGAAATATTATTTTTGGCTCCATAAGTGACAACTTTGCTTCCATCCAATTCAAGTCACCCTTGGTCAAGAGATGTATCTATTCACCATATAAATACTATTATATAAAGGCATCTCAGGCTCCTCATTTGGAAGATTTGCATTCCTCACTCAAGATAGTTTCTGGGAAAGTGAAGAGGTCAAGAACAACAAAGAAGGACAAAGGAAGAAGGTTGAGTTTCTCTCTCTCCTCTCTCATCAGCTTGAACGTGTGGATAGAAGTCTCTCTCTATGATTCACTCTGTTTCTATGCATTATGTTATGGGGGGATGAAATTTTTTGGGTTACTAGGCAGTTTCTAGGGGTTGAAATTCTGAGCTACTGGACAGTTGCTAGAATGCCAAAATTTGTGGATAATGTAGGCAAAACAAAGTGCAACAATATTTTGGGTGACTTGACTTAAAAAATAAAACTAGGTTTGACCTTAGGTCTAGGTGTGTCTCTTATTGAACTAGAATAATTTCTCTATTGAAAAGGTTGTTGGGTTTTTCCCCATAATGGGTTTTTCCCCGTAGTGGATTTTCCTAGGGTAAATCTTGTCTCTCTTTTGTGCATTATGATGATCTTTGTTATTCTGCTATTAAAATTATATATTTAAATAAGATAAAATAAGACCTACATCAAAAGTTATTATCAAAATTTGAAAAATATTGTGCGAACCTTAATTGCACTAGGAAAACCAAAATGGTATTAGAGCTTTGGTGACAAAAGGAAGGTATATTGAGATCACTTTTGCAGAAACGCTAGAGAGATAATATTACTAAATTCCTTCTTGTACATTGGATCCTATGGCTTCCTCCATGAAATTTGAAACCAAGCTAGAGGAAGCATCAAACTTTAGAGCTTGGAAAGTCAGAATAAGTCGTATTGTTGCTAAGAACAAATTGTTGGATATTGTGATAAGAAAAACTATTGAATCGGACGATGAAGATGGAAAAGAGAACTTCAAGGAGGATGATATTACTGCCATGCGTCTAATAGTGGACTCCATTAGAGATAATCTCATTCCCTACATTTCCAAACATGATACCTCAAAGAACATGTATTATGCCCTAATAAATCTCTACACAATCAAGAATGTTGGCTAGTCCATGAGTTTGAAGAATGAGCTCTAAAATAAAAGGATGAATTATGATGACACAATGGCTTCATACTTCATAAGGGTTTCACAAATAATAGATCAAATTTTAGCTATTGGATAAACCATATTTGTTCAAGAACTTGTGATTAACACACTCAATGGTCTCCCTAGATCATGGGATGCATTTGTAGCAAGCATAAGAAATTGGGAAGAATATTCTTCATTTGAGAAATTACGGACGTCATGTGCTCAAGAAGAAGCAATATTGACATCTAGATATCATCAAGATGAAGAAGTCCAAGCCCTTGCATCTCGCTTCAAGAACAAGGGAAAGAAGAGGTTTGGACCTCAATATAAGAAGTCAAGAAAAGGGTCTTCTTCTTATAAGAAGAATAAAGACTTATCTAAGATACAATGTTATGGTTATCAAGGATATGGAAATGTCAAGAGAGATTGTCCTAATATGACTTACAAGAAAATAAAATGGAAGCAACATTCTTCCACAGTAGAAGTTGAAGAATATGAAAAGCCAAAGATATCCAAGGGTGACAAATATTTCTTCTACTTTTTTTCTTTGATAATTTCTTTTATAGATAATGATGACATGTGGCTGGTAGATAATGGACCATCAAGACACATGACTAGAGAATGTAGGAATCTTTCAAGCATGATGGAAAATAAGTTGTCTCAAAGGGTTGAATTGGGAGACAACAACAACTATGAAGTCAAAGGAATTAGGAAGACATCCATAGAGCTGGAATATGGTAACAACATTCATATCAGCAATGTCCTTTATGTACCAAGTTTGAAAAATAATATTGTCTTTGTTTCTTATTTTGAAGATAAAGGATATAGGGTTGCTTTTGTGGATGGAAGAGCACTTCTTTAATCAAAGGGCTCTAGTATAGATGATGCTACGATTATTAGGATTCATGATGGTAGACAGTATAGACTTGTGATTCAACTATTTCAAGCATTAGTACATGATGAAATAGATCCAAGTACCGAACGTATGGAAATACTTATTTTAGAGCATTTCCTAAAGTAAGTGAAATAGTCTCAGGAGTTCCTCAACCATAGGTAAAGAATGATGGTGTATGAAAAAGTTGTGCTCCTGGAAAGAAAATCAAGTAACCATTTCCAAATAATGACAATAGATCTAATTAGGAATCTTTGGAATTGGTTCATTCTGATGTATGTGGTCTGATGCTCCTAAAATCGATGGTGATTCATTGTACTATGTGACACATATTGATGACTTCTCCCATAAGACATGGATATATCACTTAAAGACAAAAGATGAAGTATTAAACAATTTCCAAGAATTCAAAGTTGAAGTGGAAAACTTGACAAATTAAAGGATCAAGATATTGAGATCTGACAATGGAGGAGAATACAACTCAACGGAGCTTGTTGCTTTCTACAAGAAGGTTGGTATTAAGAAGGAGATAACTATCCTCTATAAGCCACAACAAAATGGTGTAGCAAAACGAAATAATAGATCCATTTAAGAATATGTCAAGGCCATGATGCATGATTCAGACTTTCAATTGTTCTTATGGGGAAAAGCATCACAAATAGTTGTGTACATTCAAAATCGAAGTCCTCATAGAATTATGGAAGGTATGACTCCTAAAGAAGCCTTCTCCAAAAGGAAGCTAGAGGTAAGACACATGATAATATTTTGTTGTACAGTATAGATTCATGTTCTTAAGGATAAAAGGAATAAGCTTGAAACTTTAGGGAATAAGAGAATATCTGTTAGATAGAGTGCCTCTTCAAAATCCTACATAATTTACATTCCAAAATAACGACAAATTGAGGTAAGCAAAGATGTCACCTTCAATGAGAAAGTGGCATATTTGAGGTTTAAGGAAGTCTCTATAGATTCCTTGGATGAAGTAAAGTAAGAAGTGTCAAGGGACTAACATTGACTTCTACATAATGTACTAGAAGGCTAGAAGGGTCTTAAGATCAAACAAAACTTGCCATAGTTCCAGAGATCAAGAAGAGACCAACATGGCTTAGATCCACATTAGAAGAGGCATAAGGACATACAATTCTTGATGGAACATCTAGAGAAGTGAAAAAACCTAATAGTTTCTCTAGCTATGCATCTCTCATGGCAAAACTTATTGATGAAGAACCTTCCATGTATGAAGAAGCAACTAGTAGGAAGTTTTGGAAGGAAGCAATGAATGAGGAGTACCAATATATCATGAATAATGATGTTTGAGAATTTGTGCCAAGGCTTAAAGGGAAGTCAGTAGTGGCTTCCAAATGGATATATAATATTAAGCATGTTGCATATGGGAGAATTTAGAAATATGATGCACAATTCTTGGCTAGAGGGTTCTCCCAGAAAGAGGGGGAAGACTATGATGAGATGTTTTCTCCAGTTGCTAGGTACACCTCCATTAGATCCATCATTTCACTTTTTTCTTCTATGGGATGGGAACTACACCAAATGTATGTAAATACTACTTTACTCAATGGATTAATTGAGGAACATGTGTACATAAAGCAACCTCAAGGATTTGAGGTATATGGAAAAGAGTCTCGTGTTTATAGGTTGATGAATATCTTGTATGGACTCAAACAAGCTCCAAGATCTTGGTATTCATGTATCAACAGTTATTTAAAAATACTGGGATTTAGCAAAAGTGGATTGAATCCAAACGTTTACTTTAAAGTTTTGAAGAATGCACCAGTGATCCTGTTATTTTATGTCGATGACTTATTTTTGACAAGTTTCATGCCTCTTATCATTCAATGGAAGATGCAGTTGGCTCCTGAGTTTGATATGAAGGATCTTGGGTTGATGCATTATTACTTGGGATTATAATTATGGAAGAAACTTGGCGAAGTCTTCTTTGGTCAAGGGAAGTATATGATAAAGATACTTTAGAGTTTCAGAATGATGAATTGCAAATCCATGGCAACTTGCATGGTGACTAACTTGAAGAAGTTAAGAGGCTCTGACTCTAGTTTGGTAAATCCATCTATTTACAGGTGGTTAATTGGTGTGTTGATGTATTTGGATAACACCATGCCAAACATTTTCTTTGTCGTGAACAGTTTGAGCCAGTTCCAGATAGAACCAAGACATGAGAATTGGATTGTAGAAAAAAACATATCGAGATATTTTCACGCTACAATGAATTATGGTTTCAAATATGTTACAAACAAGGATATACAACTTCATGGATATATAGACGCAGATTGGGTAGGAAGTGTTGAATATAGGAAGAGTTCCTCTAGAGTATGCTTCAGTTTGGGATCCACTATGATATTATGGATGAGTAAGAATCAGAGGTAAATAGCACTCAACATTTCTAAATAAGAGTACGTCATAGCCAATGATGCTTGTACCAAAGTAGTATGGCTCTGGAAGCTATCTGCAAGACTATTCATCCAAGAGATGGAGCCGACAATGATGTAATGTGATAATAAAAGCAGTGTGAAGATTTCAGAGAACCATGTGTTCCATGACAGGTCAAAGCATATTCAGATCAAGTGGCACTACATACATGACATGGTGTCTAGGATAGAAATAAGGCAAGAGTACATCTCCACCAATGATTAGATAGCTAATGTTCTGATGAAGCCATTCCCAAGGGACAATTTCGTGTACTTCAAAGACAAGGTAGGGCTCATGGAGATCACCCCTCATTGAGAGGGGCTGTTGAGTTGTATAGAACATAGATGGGTGTTATTCCAAAATGGAGAATGGGCCCAAGAGACTAAGAGGGCTCAAAAGGAAGTGTTGAGTGACTATCTCCTAGAGGAGGAACTTGATCACATAAAAAATGGTGGAGTGAGGTCTTGGACCTTGATCACATACTAGGCAAGTTGGAGTGAGGTCCTTTAGCATATGTACCTTGATCACACACACCAAAATGGTGGAGTGAGATCCTGGACCCTGATCACACAATGAGTAGGGTGGAGTGAGGTATGGTCTAGCATCTAGACCCACTCACCAACTAGAAAGCGGTTGAGTGAGGTCTTGGCCTAGAGTACTCATCAAGAAGGGTGAGTGAGTGCTTTCTAGTAGAAGGTATCAATATGTTGGCCTAGGTGGTGGCCATGGGATTCTAAGATCAATCACTCTAGAGGAGTTAGTCCTAATATGTTGATGACATTTCCATGGGTTTGGTATCGCCCCAGATATGGCCACTAGTAGATGTTGATGATAGATGGCGACGTTGATAAAAATGGATAACCTTCTTCTTTAGAGAAATTTGTTCAATATGAGAAAATATATGACAATAATTATGGTTACCTCCCTAGTTAAGAGGGAGTGTTAAATTTGTAACTATGTTCAGTATTCATAATTTAATTTTGGTCACTTAATGTAATTATATTCATAATTGTAAATCATATTTATAAATACTTGAGTCAAAGAAAAATTTATCTTGAGTCAAAATTCCCATTATGACTTTTAAAAGATCTAAAATTAAATATTTTAGATGTAATATTTGGCTCCAAAGGTGACAAGTCAACTTCCCTCCAAGTCAAGTCGTTTCTAGCCAAGAGACACCACTATTCACCCTAGACATACTACTATAAAATGGAAGCTTGAACTCCTCATTTGGAAGATTCGCATTCGTCACTCAAGACAACTTCTGGGAAAGCAAGGAAGGCCAAGAACGATGAATATAGACAAAGAAAGAAGGATGAGTTTCTCCCTCTCCTCTCTCATCAACTTACTCATCTGGATAGAAGTCCCTCTCTATGATTCACACTATTTATAAGCATTTTGTTGTAGGGGGGTCGAAATTTTCTGGGTTACTAGGTAATTTCTAGGTATTGAAATTCTGAGCTACTCGACAATTGTTGGTAAGGCGAAATTTTTAGATTAGGCAGGTAGAACGAAGTGAAACATCAATTTGGGTGACTTGAATTATCTAATATTTGGTTTGACTTGCACTAAGAAACACCAATTATGCTCAATCTCTATTACTTATAAGGACTTTTGAGTTGCTATATTTAGTTGTTGACTTTAGTTATCTTCAGCTCATAATTTGTATTTAATTGAGGTTTTTATCTTGTTTTTTTCTTAATTTGAATTTTTGTTTACTCATCTTGATGTGTTCAATTTGTCTTCGATCTCTAATATGATATTTGAAGGTTAAAATTTGAGTTAAACTATTGTAATAGGAAATTCAAGAGTTTAAACAGAGTTTAGTAGAGGTTCTAACTACAATATTATCTTTAGTTTCCTACAAAATTTGGAATAACTGCCAAATATTCCACTAATTGCACTCATGCTGCCAGAACACCAAATTAACACCAAATGTCTTGCCAAGTACTTGTGTGTCAACTTTAGTTGCAGTTAACTCCATTGCTATTTTTAGTGGGTTGATAAATATGGCAGACTTCACCAAAATATCTACTTACTACCTATTACCTACTGTTGAATTCAAGTTGGCGACATGCTTACATCATATGTGCCATGTGGCAACTCCTGAATGGTGTCATGTCTGACCAAGATTTGGCCCACTTGGCGACTTGAAAAAAACAAAAACACATGCCACGTGTCTTGGTCCAGTACTGCCGTACAATCACTATATCACCTAACACCTCTATGCCACATCGTTTTGCTGGAAATGGGCTTCCTCCATGTGTCCTCCACTTTTCCTCCTAACAGTGGTCCATGTTGCATTGTGTCCATGTTACCATACGTAAGTGAGGAAGTCTCGAGCCTTGGTTTTCCACCATATGTCATTTTGTGTTAGAGGGGCCCCATGGTCACGCATCCAAAGAAACCACCCAGTGGTTTTGAGGAACCTCCCCTCCCCCTACCTCCTTTAGTTTCGAAATTCAAGAGGGGCGTCCCCCATTTCACCTAGATCATCAATCTAAGGAGGGTGGTTTGGGGATGGATCCAATTGAGGGACCTCCCTACCTTTAAACCACGTTGAGGGTTGGGTCCCCTCATGTCATTGGATGGTTGTGTGGATACTTATCATCCAATGTGCTCATGGACATATGGCATGTTTAACGTTGAAGCCAAATACCATATTAAAACCAACTTTGAAGAATTTCCAAATTAATTCCAAATTTGGAGAATGCCAAATTAACACCAAATTTTGGCCCTGAAACACTGAGTTATTTTCAAACTAAGACTCTATTTCATCCCCTAGGAAATTTTTAGTTTTCCTTATGTTGTTGGAAAGGATTTTCTGAGATCCATCCATCTAAGCAATTTTCAAGTGCATGTGAGTTGAATTATTTAGGAAAAAATTGATCTATTGATAATGTTCCATAAAATATCAATTTCATAAATAATAACCCCTATTTACGAGATATTTTTCGGCGTAAATCACAAGATTTGTCATTTGTCAAAGCGTTTCGAACCAACTAGTGTGATTCATTGTTAGGGCAAGTTGAAGAATCAGAACTAGCTTTGCATGTTAAATAGCTTGAGGAGAGCTTCGAACGGCTAAATTTGATTAGAGACCAGGGTCAATAATAATTAAAAAAAGATAATTAAAATGAAAGACATTACCACTAAATAAATAGATTATATGTATTAATTTAATTAAACTAATTAAATTTATAAGCTTTACAGAGCTTCTTTTTTTAATTCAATAAAACCTTAAATTTAAAAAACCAAAAAAACACTTTCATAATTTTTTTTTAATATATATAAAATCTTAAAAAAATACAATCACAACTCTTTTCCAATAAAATCAAAAGATTGTCACTTATTGAAAAAGAAATTTTAATATAACTTCAATAATCAACTTTTAAACCTTTGACCTCACTTTTGAAAAACAACCTGCGGATTACCTTCATTTTATTTTTTTTCCCATCTTCTGGCTTGTAGAAGGAATATATGGGAGATGCATACACATCAGACTAGGTTTTTTAAGAAATAGGTGTACGATGATTTTTACTATTTTGAAAATTTTACTTCCTTTTGCAATTGAGACAGTTGTTTTGTTTTGTTCTCGTGCGTCCGTGAATGTAAGTACTTAATTGGAAGACGACTGAACAGTTTTGAATTCTGATTTTTTCAGAATTAAAACGATAGGAATCTTTGACACTATAATAAGGATTTTAATTTGATTCATAGTGCCAGGATTTTTATATTACCCAACAATTCAATGAGTTGACGGAACCTGAACCTTTCATGTCCAAACCTCTGGTTCACTGCAACGATAAAATCACGTGATGAAATACTAATAGTTATCAGTTAATGAATGCTGCCATTATTATTTTATCCTGGAGTTGTCTTCAGTGCGATTTTTTGGAGATTCCTATGCCGGAATCTTGTGGAAAAGTTTGTGGTGAAATTTTGTTTTGTGTTATTCAAACTGGTTTTTTAACTGCATATTTGGATTCAGCACCCTCAAAAACCCCAGGGCACTTTGATTGTGAAGGGATTACCCATCAAGCTTGTCATTTCAATAAATTGTTGCCAGATTTTAGAGAAATTTAACCAGAAAAACCTACCTGCCGGAAAAACTTCCAAAAAATCACACTAAAAACAACTCCATTTTATTCTTACACTATATTTAATGAGATTTATAATTAGATTTCGGACCTCACGCACAATTTTCAACGATTGCACATATAAAGTGCGACATTTTGATCGCAGAAAGTCCGTCTTCGATGAAACTGAGCATCACATTACATCGCCACCTGGCGTGGAGATCGACAGTCATATGAAGTGATCAGCATCTTTCCGACTGCCATATACATGGATGATAATGCTTCCCTGGAAACAAACGCTGCTGTTATTATAAACTATTATAATCATATAAATTTAAATGGATTAATATAAATAGTTGATAAACTTAAATAATATTAAATTAGTTATGTATTTTTTATTTAATTATCAGTGGAATGGTAGGGTTTCACTTCTATAAAATATATTAAAATTATTAAAAATAATTTTAATATTTAAAGTAATATTTTTTAGTTAAATTAATAAATAAAAAATATTACTTATTATATGAATAATTAAAAAAGGTTATGCAAATAAGTTATGATTTTATGGGCATATGGTATTGATAATTCATGGTGTTGACCTACGATATTGTAGCAAAGTCTATTTACTAATTAAAAATCTCAATAATAAAGGAGGTAAATCTCTAGTTACTAGTCTATTTACAAGTAGGAAGATAGTTCTTCCATCCAACATTAAAGCTAGCCCATCAAGGTTCAGTCAAGTTTGGAAAAAAGAAAAAGAAAACAAAAACCAGAAAACAAAAGTGAGGGTAAAAATAGAAAAAAAGTAAGTCAAAAAAACAAAGAAAGTAAGGGTAAATCTCTAAGATAGAAACCTTGTCACATGGTTTTTTGATATATATATAGTCTTAGCAATAAGACTACTAGCTATTCTGAAAGTTTTGGTTTCATTCGCAACTCTGCGCCTTTGAGATAAGGAGAAGTCTCCGGGAATACACACACACATATATATTCTTTTTATAATTAATAATAACAATAATCTAAAATAAAGTTGTAATTTAGTTAGTTTCATGATTTTTTTTTATTTTAAAATATATTACTCAAACTTATCAATATTTATTAACTATTTAATTTATATGACTATGCTAATTATATATTATATACTAGTTATGTGTTACTTATAAAATTTAAAATAAAAATTTGAAAAACAAAACAAACACTTTTAATTCCATTAAAATTTTTATATAAAATTGTTAGATGATCCAAAAATAAAATATTATCATAGGTTATAAATTTGGAATAAAATAATTATTAATTTAAGGTATTAAGTAATAATTATTATTCTAGAATGTTTAAATATTTAACGGAGATATTTAGAATTAGTATTTTGTTGTAACAAGATATGACTCTTCAAATGTGTAGTATCTTAGGCTCTGTTTTAGGAGATTTGTTAGCTAGTTGTTTTGAATAGTATTTATTGTAAATAGATATTTGTTATTTAATAAGTGATCTATAATTAGAGGTAGTTAAGACATTGAGCTTATAAATAGCTCATTGCAAGAGTGTTTGGTTGTTCGAGTGTAACTTCTTACAAAATCAAATATGTAATTGTTTTTTATATCCATCCACAAAAAAAGTTTTGAATAATTTTTTCAAATAATCCAAGCCTAACTTAATATCATGCAGGGCATATTAGTGCATTGTGCGTAATAACCCACATTAAAGAACTAAAACTACATCGTAAGGGCAGTATGAATAACTAGAAAATAATAATGTAATTGTCATCAATCTACTGAAATTATAATTTCAAGTTTGGAGAAGATAATTAAGGAAAGAAATTAGTACGTTTCATTTCTGGACTAATGGAAGTAATTTTCATTGATAGCGCAACTCAATGCCCTACTTAATATTAAAATTACTATACTCTTGCCCGACCCAACTCAAGAAACCTCTGTTGAAACGCATCTGGAAATGTAATACGCGTCATCTAGTTTAATGGATACGCGATAAGGCAATGGAAAGGTTCATTCCAATCTTATTGATATGTGCAGACCTAACATTTTGAGTTTATCACTGTATAATGTTATTTAATCTGGGATCCTGCAGTATCCACGCCTGCTAATAGATTGTATCGTTAGTCTTTCACGATCTGGGATTAGCGGAAGAAATTTTCCAAAATATAATGGAATTATGTCAGAATATCCAGTACTGTTTGTGGAATGTCATGGTAATTGTGCTGTGGATTTTAGGGACACTGTCATGGGACGCAGCAGCACAGTCGGTGACGCCGGGAAATTGGACACTTCTCATACAGCAGGGGGGAGTGTCCGCCATGCACATGACTGCAACTTATCTTAATACCGTCGTCATGTTCGACAGGACCAACTTTGGTGCTTCGCAGCTGCTGCTCGACCACGGTCGATGCCGCGACAATCCGCAGGATCAGGCTCTCACGCACGACTGTTGGGCTCATTCCATCGAATACGACGTGGTCACCAACACGATCAGGCCTCTCATGATCCTCACCGATACCTGGTGTTCATCCGGTGCCTTCGCCGCCAATGGAACGCTTGTGCAGACGGGTGGATGGAGGGATGGGGGAAGGGTAATCCGCTACTTCGTCCCCTGCTCGAATGGCGCTTGCGACTGGAATGAATTGAACTCTTCCAGTCTTGCTGACAGCCGATGGTACGCATCCAACCAGATCCTTCCCGACGACCGCATCATCGTCTTGGGGGGGACCGGCGATTTCACCTACGAATTCGTTCCGAAAAACCCCGGTGAGGGAAACTTCAGCCTGCCTTTCCTGTCTCAGACACGAACCAGTGCCCAGTTGGAGAACAATCTGTACCCATTTCTTCACTTGTCCTCGGACGGGAACCTGTTCATCTTCGCTAACAGGGACTCCATTCTTCTGGACTATACGAACAATGTTGTGGTGAAGACTTATCCTACGATGCCTGGGGCCGGCCCTAGAAACTACCCTTCCACAGGGTCTTCTGTCATGCTTCCCCTCTCCGCCTCCGATGGGTTTCAGAAGGTCGAAGTCCTCATCTGCGGAGGATGCCCCGACAACGGTTTCGCTTCAGCACAAGCGGGTAACTTCATCGACGCCCTTAACGACTGTGGCAGAATGGTGATAACCGACCCCAATCCGGTGTGGACTATGGAGACCATGACAGGGCCTAGGACCATGGGCGACATGCTCCTTCTCCCAAACGGAGAAGTGATCATCATCAATGGCGCCCAGAAAGGTGTTGCCGGGTGGGACATGGCCACCACTCCCGTCTTCACCCCGCTACTCTACCAACCCAACGCTGCTCTCGGCTCCCGTTTCATCAACCTTGCACCCAGCAACATTGCCAGAATGTACCACTCCTCAGCAACTATATTGGCCGACGCAAGAATTCTGGTGGGCGGCTCCAATCCCCACTTCGGTTACGTCTTCACCGGAACGCCCTACCCGACAGAGCTTCGGCTGGAAAGCTTCAGCCCTTACTACCTGGACCCAGCTTACACTATTCTCCGGCCAACCATAACTTCCGTCTCCTCCTCTTCCATCGGCTATGGCGCCGCCTTCAATGTTGAATTCTCGGTGGCTGCCACTCTGAACTCTACCAGCGTTGTCCAAGTGAACATCTACGCCCCGTCTTTCACTAGCCACAGTTATTCTATGAACCAAAGGTTGCTAACTCTTGCAACTTCCACGCCAACCCTCCTCCCCAACTCCGCCAACGTTTACTCATTGTCAGTGACAGCCCCACCCAGCGGAGTGGCTGCACCGCCTGGATACTACATGATGTTTGCGGTCAATGGGGGCATTCCCAGCGTCGCCGAATGGGTCCAATTCGGAGTAGCTTAATAATCTCCAAGGGAACGTCGTTGTTTAACACTTATTGTATTGTAGTAACTACTTGTGTGCGATCCTAATGGAATTTAGGATAAGACGCTAACTGCATCAGAATAGTTGGATCCAGCAAACGAAATTGTAAAATTCGTGCTACGGATTCCACAAAAACAATCCAAAGATGTGTTTTATTAGTTTCATGTTTTCTCAACTAAGATTTTACTTGTTTTTATCAGTTGCATATTAATTTTATTTTTATTAACTTAATTAGATGGGAGATTTTAGAAATATTCTTAAATTTAATTAATAAAAATTTTCTAAGATCTCATTAAAGTAGCAAAGATTGTTTGACCTAGCTCAAATCAAATCTGCAGTAAAACAATGAATGTTCGTTAATATGATGGACACAGTTTTTTTAACGTTAACCGTGGATATTTTTAATTAAAAGTGTTTACTAATTAATATTGGAGTTAATCCAAATTCGAAACATGGTTAACTCATTGAATATATTGTGAGTGATAGCGTTCACTAAGAATATAGGGACAATCCTTCCAAACTTAACCCGAGACTTCCTTAGTATTGCATGGACTGCTCGTTTTTCTAATACCTAACAACCATTAATTTGCTACAATGTATATAACCAGAATGTTAAGTGTGAAGTCGAATTTATGTAGGATTCTAGATCTTTCTATACTGCTAGTAGTTTCTAGAATCACATGCAGGATTCTAGATCCTTCTACACCCCTAGTAGTTTCTAGAATTACATGAAGGATTCTAGATCCTCCTACACCGCCATGGTTTCTATATCCTTCTAGATCTCCATTTGAGTCTTATACAAGATACCCTTCTAGATCTCCATTTGAGTCTTATACAAGATTCTAGATCCTTCTTCTGCCTCTATAAATTTGTAATTTCTCTAGGCCTATTATGTAATGCAAAGTGATTTCTATTCTCCAGTGATTGTTTTATCTATTCAACTGTTTCTCATTGAGTAATCTTGTTGTTTCTCCATTTGTTTGTTTCCGTGAATTATTTTCTGCTATTTCCGTCTAAGTTTCTGAGTATAAATCTATTGTGTGTTATGTATGCTCTGGTCTAACAACTGGTATCAGAGCTAGGGTTAAATATCCATTGTGCAAGCCACTTAATGCCATCGCCTTACTCTGGCAGCGTAACGTTGGCTGTTACCTCCGGAGTTGTTAAAGGATTTGTCTAGGATATAGCTGAGGAACGCTGGAACTAAAAGACAGTTGCTCTAAGAAAAACAAGGTTGTGGATCTATGTTGAAACGTGTTGTTGGAGTTTGAAACTTGGAGATTCGTGGAGTTTGGAGTTGAAACATGGTGTTTGTAAGTTTTTCTTTTACATCAAGCTTGGGTGTATACGTCAAAGTTTTTTCTCAAACCAAAATATGTATGTGTGTAATGTGAAA